>JAUMJL010001138.1:0-207500 GCA_033558185.1 Dromococcyx pavoninus | reverse complement strand
GGATTCTCATTTATCTGTTGCATCTAGGTTTGAAGAAAGAAAAATTCAGCCAGGTTTCAACCTCGCCTCTTTCTATTGCGTGGATGAGTTCAGGTATAACTCTAGTTGTGCTTCAACTGGCTTTGCCTAATTTAATTAAGTTTTAGGAATTTCCATAGTGTTCCACCTCCCCCCACGTGTCACTTTACTTCAGGGGCCAAATGTTCTGCCAGAGTATTTAGTTACAAAGAACAATAAGCATCAGGCTGTGGACTGAGCCACTGTTAACTTCAATTCAGCCTGTTTGACAATAAATTAAGTTACATAAAAATTATAGAACTATATACTTGTTAAAAACTTAACTAAGCTAATTAGCATTCAAACAGGAAGTGTGACTGATTTCACTACCATTATCAAACTCCAGAGCTAGCTTAGGCCCTTTCCTTTTAAAAACAGGACCAAACAGTTTGAAGGGTTAAAGACACACTATCCTTTCCCCGCCCCCTGTATCCTTAGGTGCCTCTTCAAGGTGTCGACTTGAGGAAAAACTAGTTTCCATGGTTTTCTTGTTGCAAGGCATTTGCCACTTTTCTACAACAGTGATTACCTCCAGTCAGTACAACGGCCACTGAACCGATCTTCCATTATCAAAGGATAGTGCATCTTTAACATTTAAAGACAAACCTGCTCCAATACACGCCCACAGAAACTGGTCCCTGGAGGATCAGCCAAATCAGCTAAAATCTGCAATACTGGCCAATATTCTTTTAGCAAACAGGAGACCGCAGCTTTAAAGGGGAAAATGCAGATGTTGGATAAATACAGTAAGAAATAGTCATTTTCATCATAGGTTGCGTCTCATACAATAGTTATTTAAAACCAAGCCATTAATCTTTCAATAAAACATTTTCTCTGTAAAAAAAAATTCTCCATAGAAATCCCTTTGGTATTAATTTTCCTAAACCAATAACGAAAAAGCACTACTCAAAAAAAAAAACCAAACAACCAAAGACAAAGCTAACAATGTGCCCCGTTAGGATTCACTTGGTTCAGGCTATTAATACTCCAAGAACTACCCAAACACCCCAGCTAAGTGCTATCATAAAGTAACATGCAACACGTGCTGACCCCGAGGTACATTACCATGTTCCTAGGAGGATACTGCTCCTTCTTCTTCCGGAGACTTGGGAGGGCTCTTAGACCTGGATCTAGAGTTGGATTCCCTCTTTGAGGCAGGGGGAGGGCTTCTAGATCTGGAGCGGGATCGTGACCTGGACCGAGATCTGGACACAGAGGAGGACTTTGACTTGGATCTCCTGGCAGATCTGGACTTGGAGGTGGAGCGAGACCGGGAGCGTGTGCGAGACCGCGATTTGGAACGACTGTAGCGAGACCGACTGCGGGATCTAGAGCGGCTCCTGCTTCTAGATCGGCTACGGCGGCGTCTTCTAGGGCTAAAACACACCACAAGGAGAATGCGAGCGTTATAAGTTGAACGCGGGCGGCGTTAAGACTGCAGAGCCCGCTTCGGGACAGGGAGGGCGGAACGGGGCCCACGTGGGCAGGGAAACGAGCGATCTGAGGGCGCCATTGTTCGGAGCCAGTGGCCGGGGGCTAAACCTACTGCAGGGAGAAGCCCGGGCGCTCCCGGGCCGAACTCCCTCCGAAGAGGGATCTGGCGCTGATCTCTTCTCTCTGGTGACCAATAATAGGACCCGAGGGAATAGTAGGAAGATGTGCCAGGGGTGCTTAGGTTGGACATCAGGAAAACGTTCTTCACTCAAGAGGGTGGCGGAGCACTGCAACAGCTCCCCGGGGAAGCAGTCACAGCCTGCAATATTCCAGAAGCATTCGGACAACGCACTCACACACACAGCGTGAACGCTGGGGTTGTCCTGTGCAGGCACAGGAGTTGGACTCGACGATCCTCGTGAGTCCCTTCCAACTCGGGTCATTCTGTGCAAACCCGAGCAGCCCCTGCCCAAGCCCCCGCACTCACCTGCGGCTGCGGCGCCCGTAGCCGCTGCTCCCGTAGCGGCGCGGCGGCGGCCCCCGGCGGCTGTGGTGCGAGTCGGGCGGGCGGCCGTACCGCGCCATCTGCACGCGGAGCTCCCGCCCGTCCAGCACGGCCCCGTCCATCGCGTCCATCGCGTCCTCGGCGTCGCGTTTGTCGTGGAAGCGCACGAAGGCGAAACCGCGGCTCTCCTTGGTATAGCGGTCGCGGGGGATGTAGACGTCTCCCACCCGGCCGTACTTCTCGAAGACCCTCCGGAGCGTGTCCGGGGAGGTGCGATAGGTCAGGTTGTCCACCTTGAGGGACGTCATGCCCTCCACGTCTGGCGGAGGGCGCCCGTAGCTCATGGCGGACAACAGCCCCGCGAGGGGCGGCGGCGGCCCAAGAGAAGAAACCTGAGGGAAGCGCGGCGAGTCAGGCCCTGAGGGGCGAACGCCTCACGCGGCGGGGGGAGGCGCAGTCCGGGAAGGCGGGGAGCTACAGGGCATAGAGGAAAGCGGCGGGGGAGGAAGGAGGGATGATCGGAGGAGCAGGCGGGCACCCACCGCTGAGGCGAGGAGCGGAGCCCGCGGTCGGAGAGCGAAGCTCGGCCAGCGGCGGCTGCTGGGGAATGAGCGGGGCACCGCCCGCGCGCGCGGACTTAGCGACACAAAATGGCGGGCGCCGACCCGGAAGGGAAAGCGGCGGCGCGGCGCGTGCTGCTCCCCCCCGCTCCCGCCCACTCCTCCCCTTTGGCCGTGACACAGAAACTACCGGCAAATAAACGCCCTAAGGCTCGTGTGGAAAGGAAGCTTCCTTTATATCAGGGCTGGGTCCATGAGGGAATTGATACCAGAAGTAGTTACTATTAGAAAAAGCAGAATCATAGAAGCACCTGGTTGGAAAAGACCTTTGAGATAATCGAGTTCAACCGTATCTGTCCACTGCTAAACGAGATCCCTGAGCACCTCATCCACCTGGCTTTTAAACACCTCCAGGGATGGGGACTCCACCCCCGTCCCCGACAGCCTCTGCCAGTGCCTGACCGCCCTTTCAGTGAAGAAATTTTTCCTGATATCCAGTCTAAACCTCCCCTGGCACAACTTGAGGCCATTTCACAGTATCACAAGGTTGGAAAAGACCTCTGAGATCATCTAGTCCAACCTATGACCCAACACTGAGCACCTCATCCAATCTGTTTTTAAACACCTGCAGGGACGATGACTCCATCACCTCCCTGGACAGTGCATTCCAATGGCCAATCACCCTTTCAGTGAAAAAATTTTTCCTAATATCAAGCCTAAACCTCCCCTGACGAAGCTTGAGTCCATGTCCTCTTTTTCTGTCACTGGTGACCTGAGAGAAGAGACCAACCCCTGCCTGCCTACAACCTCCTTTTAGGTAGTTATAGAGAGCAATAAGGTCTCCCCTGAGCCTCCCCTTCTCCAGGCTAAACAACCCCAGCTCCCTCAGTCGCTCTTCATAGGGGTTGTGCTCCGGCCCCTTCACCATCTTCGTTGCTCTCCTCCGGACACTCTCCAGCATCTCAACATCTCTCTTAAACTGAGGGGCCCAGAACTGGACACAGTACTCAAGATGCAGCCTGACCAGTGCCGAGTATAAGGGGATGATAACTTCTCCAGTCCTGCTGGCCACACCATTCCTGATCTGGGCCAGGATACCATTGGCCCTCTTGGCCACTTGGGCACACTGCTGGCTCATGTTGAGTTTCCTGTCCACCATCACTCCCAAGTCTCTTTCCACTTGACTACTCTCCAGCCATTCTGTCCCCAGCCTATAGCTCTGCATGGGGTTGTTGTGTCCAAAGTGTAGAACCCGGCACTTGGACTTGTTAAACTTCATCCCATTGGAATCAACCCACCTCTCCAGTCTGTCAAGGTCCCTCTGTAGGGCCCTCCTACCCTCCAGCAGATGGACACTTCCTCCCAGCTTGATATCATCTGTGAACTTGCTAATGATGGACTCAATCCTCTCGTCCCATCACCTGTTGCTTGGGAAAAGAGACCAACGCCCACTTTCCTACAACCTCCCTTTAGGGAACTGTAGACAGTGATGAGGTCTCCTCCCCTCAGCCTCCTCTTCTCTAGGCTAAACAACCCCAGTTCCCTCACCTGCTTCTCATTAAGACTTGTTCTCCAGCCCCTTCACCATCTCCAGATGTGCTCCAGCACTTTAAGCTCCTTCTTATAATGAGGGGCCCAAAACTGTATCCAGAATTTGAGGTGCGGGTTCACCAGTGCCGAGTACAGGGACACAGTCACCTCTCTGGTCCTGCTGGCCAAATATTTTGATTTGAGCTGAAATAGAATTAGTTTTCTAACTAAATGAAGTTAAGTTTCATCTAAGTAACTGTATTTTTTGGAAGTGAAACAGAATGTTCTTCTGACAGCATGTTTTTCTGATAGCATTTTTTTAAAATAGTGTTTTCTCAGACAGTGTTCAAATAAAAATACCACCTTGTGTTCAGAATGATATATGCTGAACAGATGCGTCTCCATCTTTTTGTAGTCTTTCCCTATCTAAAATACAGAGTCACACAGAAAACTGGCTCCAAAGCTCCAATGAGGAGAGATTTGTCTGTTGTGAAGTTCACAATAACATTCCCTCATGCATCCAGCGCTGAAATAAAAGGATGCTTGCTTTCTAAAACTCTAAAACCAGTCTTAGAGAATTTATTTGCCAGCATTTTCGATGTCAGAATGATTTCCATAAATCATGTGTAATGAGACAAGTGCTGGAGACAGAATATATATCCCACTTATATGTATAAATTTTCTCAGAAGTCTTACATATATTCATTACTTTCCAAGGACTAATCTTAATGGTATGAACTTCACAATAGCCAAATCTCTGTTAATCAGGGCTTTGGAGGAAGCGCTCTGTCTGACCTTGTGTTTAAGACAGGGAAAGACTACAAACAGAGGGAGACGCATCTGTTCAGCACACACCATACTGAACACAAGGTATCATCACTTCTCAAAGAATAGTGTCTCAAAAAAACAGTTTGAAAAAAACATACTATAAAAGAAACTGGCTATAACTATAAAATATCAGAGGGACAGTCTGTCTAACTTTAAAAAAATACAGTTACTTAGATGAAACTTAAATGAAGTTAGTTAGAAAACTAATTCTATAGAAAATAATTCGATTTTATTTTAAATCAAAATATTCCACTATTTATAATAGTGACTACTACTCTGCTAATTGGAACTTTGGGGCCAGTTCTATGTTAGACCTTGCATTTTAGCTAGGGAAAGACTGCAAACAGAGGTGATTATAGAAGAAGACACATCTGTTCAGCCCATACCATACTTAAGATGCGATCATTTCTTAAATAACAGTGTCTGGAAAAAGAACAGTTTAAAAAATGCTATAAGGAAGAAACATGCTATCAGTGGGACATTCTGTTTAGCTGTCAAAAATCGTTACTTAGATGAAACTTCAGCTTATGCTTCTTTCAGAAACCTTAAACTCTGTTTATTAGTGTTTATTTGGCAGCTTTTTCGGTAACACCACTTCAGGTCAAGTCAAAATATTCCACTTTCTGTAGCAGTAACTACTTTCTGTGTCACCCGCGACACCGGCTTCGGAATCACCAACCCGCCCGCCCTTCGCAGCGACCTCTCCGGCTGCTCCGCTGTGACCCGGAAAGACTCGGCAGGGGAATTTTGAACAATGTGTGCCGAAAACGGTAAAAAAAAACCGGCACTAAAGGCGAGGCTGAGGGGGGTGGAGCGGAGGGGCAGGAAACGCCCGCCGCGAGGAGAAAAAGCGTGAGCGAGGGGCGGGGAGCGGCTCTGGCGCGGCGGCGGCTCCGGCTCAAAATGGCGGCTGGGGCGGGGGGGGGACGCTGCTGCCTCCACCTTTGCTCCCGCCCTGCTTCCCCTGGGCGTCCCGGTGGATGCTCTGCAGGCCCGTGAGGCCGAGCCCTCCCTTCCCTCCCCGCACCGGTAGGTGTGAAGTCATAAAATCACCCAATTATAAAACTGCAAAGGGAGACACTTCCCTCCATTTGTTATGAAAAAAAATAGACACGTCCCCAAATTGTTATTAAAAAAACTTGAAATTTTCCTCAATTGGTTATGAAAAAACGGAAGTTTTCCTCAATTTGTTATGAAAAAAAGGAAGTTTTCCTCAATTTGTTATGAAAAAAAGGAAGTTTTCCTCAATTTGTTATGAAAAAAAGGAAGTTTTCCTCAATTTGTTATGAAAAAAAGGAAGTTTTCCTCAATTTGTTATGAAAAAAAGGAAGTTTTCCTCAATTTGTTATGAAAAAAAGGAAGTTTTCCTCAATTTGTTATGAAAAAAAGGAAGTTTTCCTCAATTTGTTATGAAAAAAAGGAAGTTTTCCTCAATTTGTTATGAAAAAAATTGGAAATTTTCTTCAATTTGTTATGAAAAAAATACACATTTTCCTCAATTTGTTATGAAATAAGGAGACACTTTCCTTAATGTCTTGTGAAAAAATTAGATCTTTTCCCCAATTTGTTTTCTTTTCCCCAATTTGTTACGAAAAAAGGAGATGCTTTCCTCAATTTCTTCTGAAAAAAAGGACACACTTGATTCCATGTCTTGTCTTTTTAGCGAAACTAACTTCGAATGGATGCCATGGAGCAAATTGAAGATTGGAAATAATCTGGTAAACAAGGTGAGCAGAACAAGGATGTGATAACTGAGAAATGTGTGGTCTAATAATTGATCTTTAATATCAGCAGGAAAACAGTGGAAGTTAATCAGTGAAGGGCTGTGGAACAGCCACTAGAGATCATGTAAAGATTGTGGAATTTAAGATTTCAGGGTGCACACGTGGTAGAAGATCAAGGTTATATGATTAGTTATGGATATGGATAGCTTTTCTGGCAATTCTATGAATATTTATCTGTCGTGTATAAAATTGTGGAATCTATGTTGGGGGCTTTACACTCAAGTTTGGAGGGTCTGTCCCACCGAGTGTCCAGAATTTGCACCAACTCTGAATAAACAATGTCTCTCAGTGATGTAGAGTTTGGCTTCCTTTGGGCCTTGGCTGGGAAAAGAGGCACAGGGTGCTGGGTGTCCCAGCCTGTGTGAGGGGCAGGAGCAGATTCCCCCAGTTCTGTAAAGCTGCTCCCCACCCTAAAGACTGCTCTGTGTCACTGCAGGCATCACATAAAATGCCCAGGCTCAACTATAAACTATAATGCCCCATCTTACAACAGTCATAAATATTTCTATCCACCTGTTTTGTAGTGCTGTGTTAAAAGAGGAATAGAAACAAAGAAGCGAGAGTTCTCAACTGATGTATTTAATGCAATGAAAGTATCAATATGAGAGAGCAAGTTCAGTATTAGCATGTAATCCTTATTCTTGCTGTAATTTTTTTTACTATTGTTTGGACTGTAAAAATAAGCAATGACATCAACACAAACCTAGCAGCAATATAATTTCTTGCTACAAAAGACTTAAGAAATCAAATAAACCAGTAATGGTTTTAACCTTTTGTGTTTCATCAGGCTGTTTTTTTTTCCCCAGAGAATTTTGATAAAAAGTTTTCTGATTCATCTGTTGAAACCTTATAATTTGAAGATCATCTTTACAATGATTTCCCCAAAATGATAGAGTTTCCTGTGTCCCTTGTTCGCTCGTTTCACAGTCACTTCAAACCAATACAAGCTGCTGCCAAAAGAACTGATCCAGCACAGCAGCCCTGTTGCCGTGCAGGTATATGAATGTAGCACAGGGGGAAGAAGGCATGAGCAGGACACAGTGCTCAAGAGTATCTTAAAAACCTGTTACTGTAAATTCATTATATTGAAAAGGAAGAAAAGAGCTTTGCTTGTGTCAAAAGCTACCTTGATATTCTAGTTGGATCTTTGTAAATCAACCTCTGAATAATCCTACTGTCTCTAATGCATGAGTAAAAGATAAATTAATAAATCTACATTTTTAGTAGAGCTTGGGAGTTAAAAAGGAGTTAAAAATGTAGTAATAGCTGGGATCTGGAATTTATTTAAGTCTATTTCTGTAGAGGTAAAATGTGATGATTCCCCTCAGTCAGTTCTGTGATTCCTTCCCTTCCTATTTGGCCATCATTTAGTGGAGCTGATGTAGCTGAATGCTCCAGTCCCAACCTGGAGGTCCAGTAGGATGCAGGACAGGAAGAGCGCGGCAATTCAGTTGAACTCTTCTGTGTTGCTGATGCTTTTACAGAGATAGAGATCGTCAAAATTTAAAGATCAGTTGGTGTTCAGTCTAGTATTTAGAAATACTGGAATTGCTCAAAATGAAAGTTGTTCCTTGAGACAAAGCAGCAGAAGATTATGAAGGCTCTGTCCTCTCCTGAGACACCAACACAGTGCAAGGCAGAAGCATTGAGCAGAGCGTGCGTGCTGGTGGCACTGAGATATGGAGTTCCTCCCAGGTGGGAATAATTTTCCCTTTGGAATAACTTTCTGTGTGTTTGAATTCAGCTAATTAAACAGTTCTCTTAGATGACTTTCTAAGACTTTTTTTTATCTTGCTGGGTGTTATTTAGTGGATAGAGATAATAATTCTTAAGAACTAGTATAAATATTTTTATTTTAAGGATCGGGAGATTTCCACCCTTTGAAGTAGAAAAAGAGAGCTTTCCTAGAACTGCATTTCCCATGGTGCACAAGGGCTGTCTGGGCGGGTCAGCTGATCCTGATTGTGAAATGTTCTCTATTTCCTGTCCAACGTGCATGGAAATGACTCGTGTGTACCAATGTCTCATCATTCCTTCGTCAGGTGATTTAAACCCTCTGGACTAGAATTCTGGTTTAGAACAATGGCAAGAGACTGGGCTGGTTAACTAGATCAATATCTGGAAAACTGCATCGTTTGAGAGCAAGAGATGTCATGAAGAAGTCATACGGCAGCCTGCCGTGCTAACTTCATGGGAGAAGGTAGATGGAATCTTTGTCTTCACCTTTGGCACTAGACCTTTAGCTTTGTTTTTTTCTGAGTTACTGGTTTTGGTGTACATTATCAGAGCGTTTCCAGATTTCTTGATTAGCTGATGGTTATGTCCTAGCAGCTAATGAGTAGCTCTAAGTAATCGTTATTTTTGAAGCTTTTTTTTTAATTATTCTTTTTGCTTGCTTGTTTTTAACAGAGGTTAAGAGGAAACTTTTACAAGAAAACAGAGCTTTTCCAGACTGAAGCTGAGGACTTGGCAAGAAAACACAAAATGTCTCCTGAATCAAAAAAACTTTTCAACATAATTATTTTGGGAGTCTCGTTTATGTTTATATTCACTGCTTTCCAAACATGTGGAAATATTGCGGTAGGTGTGAATTTCAAAACATGCCACGTTTCTGTCACAGTTTTTCACCCTTTCTTGTCTTTTTTGCATTCTAATGTAAGAGTTGCTTTATTTGGGATTTTGTAATGTGCAAGACCGCTTGACATTTGGTTTAGCGTTAACTAGATTGAGTGGGTTATCTGGGTAATGAATCAGTTTATATCTTTAAGATAGCATAGCTACATATGTGACTGTCTGATTGCTTAGAAAGTAGAAAATTATTGAATCCTCTCAGCTGTTTGAACTTTAAAATAGTGTCTGTTTTGACACTTGCAGTATTTGACAATTGAATTACATTAGACCTTCCGTATTTCTGATTATTCTATATAGTCAGTTTCAAATTACTTGACCAAGTTGTTATGATTAATCATGTCCCTAGTTTTTCCTAGAGTTTTTGCTAGTTTTTCCTAATTTCACATATCTTTCCATTGTAACATAGACATTGGGTGGGAGTATGAGGATAGCATCTGAGATGTAGTCAGACTTCCACAATTGCTGGAACTGCCAAGTCACCTTCCATCAGAATAAGTAATTTAGTGCTTTAGTATTGAGTATCTCTTTGCATGCTGAAGTAAAATTGGGCGTAAGATAATCCAAATTTGCTATTAAAAACACACTGCACTCTTACTACTTAAATTTTTAGAAGGCTGCTGACATATTTAGTGCAGATCCCCTAAATGTCAGAGCTGTTGACGATGCTTTCACCATCAGTTGTATGTCTGAAGGACAGTTAGATTTCAACACACCTCCTGAGCCTACAGATCTTACAGCTTTTCTTTTCTTGCGTGTCAGAAGAATCCTTTCTGGGTTCAGACATATAAGTGTCCTTCACTGAGTTATAGGAACAGCTACTTAGAATAATCTTTCTATAAGTCGTAGTGCAGTGAGATACTGTACATGAGTAAATGAGTACGGCCCAGTGATCTTAGGAATTCTGCAATGAATTCACAGCACCTCATGGAATTTGATCTAGTGATTGTGCAATCATGTACTTTATTGTCATTAGAGTTATTGCAAGTGACTTTCAATCAGCTCTGCCCGTCAGTCCAACTAATTGCATGGTCTCATGATCACGAAAGCTGATTCAAGGGGAAAAAAAAAGGAATGGGAAATAATGGGAAGCCAAAAAGAACGGAAACTCTTACCAGAAGCTCATAGCTTGGTCAAATTAAGAGTATTTTGAAACTTCTCCTTTTTTTTCTCTCTTTTTAAATAAAGAGAGTCGTATGTATCTACCTAAGAGGGGTGTTTAGTGAAACCAGAGTTTTGGGAAATATTTTAAGGTCTCTGGTAAAGTCATGATATAACCCTAAAGTACTGGTTGCTGCTTCAAACAGGGGTGTTTCCCTGCCAAATATCTCCTTCGCATTTACTGTGAAGGTTGTGTGAGTCGTAATTAGCACTTTTAAGTACTTTGTAGAGTCTATTAGTGATTAATTCTAACCTTTGATACTACTTCAAACTGATGCCAGTGTGCTAACATAGTGCAATGTATGATTTCTCCTCACAGCAAACAGTTATCACAAATTTAAACAACACGGATTTTCATGGCAGTGGCTACACAAGGTAATTTACACAGCTCTTGTTACTTTGCTCCTTGCAGGGTGAAGCTGGTGATGATTCCATCTGGTAGAGAGAGACTCTCAAGAGATTGTAGCATTCTGCTGACTTTGCAATTTAATGACATATTTAAAGCAGTTTCAAGCTTAGACCTCTCAAATTCCCTCTAGTTCTACTCTGAACTATTTCTAATTGAACTACAGATCTCTTTTGCCTGTTTTCTTTGTAGGGAGAAAAACCCCATACATTCTCAGCATTTACCTTAGGAGGTAAAGAATATGGAGTTTTTAAAATAAATAAAACTGCTAACTAAGGCCATGTTTGTTTGTCCTCTGTGTGTTTGTGTAGGATAAGTGGTGTGGGTCAACTTCCAGGAAGTACTGAAACATAAATGTCAAAGGAGCAGTCAGAAAGATGAGAAGCAAAGCCACAAAAGCCATTCTGTTTGTTTATCATACTGGCACAGACAAACTCACCAAGCATGATCAGGGACCTTTTGTATCCCAAATTAAGTTGTCATATAGGAAAACCTGGTTGCTGCTGTGAAGGTTTTACTGTCTTAGTTTAAACTAAAAATACAACTAGCACAAAATAACGTGTAAAATTTCTGTGCTGTGTTCAGCGGAAGATGAACATTGACAGACAAATGAGGCCCTGGAACATTCTTTAGAAGTACTGGGCACAAAATACAAAATTATTGCTAAAGACACAGTTTGACAAACACATGTTGTAAATTACAAGATGTGCTTGCCTGCAATAGTTTGGTACTCTGTTCAGCAATCTAAGAAACACCGTACACCCCTGTATTCCTGTATAGAGAGCAACGGGTAAAAAAAAGGAAGGAAATGTTTGACCATGAGATTTCTGCAGTTATTGAAAGTTATGTATGTACTTAACTTGATATTTTGGAATTGACATAATAATCTTAAATTGGTTACACTTATACCCTACATTTTAGGTACTTAATCATCTTTGTTGTTTATTTATGTAGCATGTCCATTATTTATGGAGTATTCTCTGCATCAAATCTTATATCACCTTCAGTGGTTGCCATAGTAGGACCTCAGCTCTCCATGGTTGTTAGTGGCATATTTTATAGGTAAGTATTCATTTTGGTTTTTCATAGACTCATAGAACCATAGAATGGTTTGTGTTGGAAGGTATTTTAAAGCCCAGCCAGTTCCAACCCCCCTGCCTTGTGCAGAGACACCTACTGTCTAGTGTCAGTTAGGAGAGAGTAGCTGATTTAGAAGAAGCTAAGTGAGATATCTGATTGTTCAATAGGATTGTCCACGTTAAGTCTATATTCAATAAGCTGTTCTGTTCTATTCTAGCCTGTACATTGCAGTTTTTATCCAGCCTGCTACCTGGGCTTTCTACACTGCTTCTGTTTTTATTGGCATTGCAGCTGCTGGTAAGCGTTACTCTTACACTGCTTGGTGTATTTGAATGTACCTCTAAAGTATTTTTATTTCCTAAGCAATATATTCTGTATATTTCAGTGCTCTGGACTGCACAGGGAAATTGCTTAACTGTAAATTCTAATGACAACACCATTGGAAGGAACAGTGGAGTATTCTGGGCACTCTTACAGTCCAGGTGAGCTTTGTTTTCAATCTGTGATGTTTCACCTGAGACCAGCCTTGGCAATGCAAATTCTTACAATGGTCTGGAATTTTGAGTGACCCTGCCTACAACATCTGGGTCTGTCCTGCTTGCCTTGCTGGAGTACTGCAGGGCTGGGCTCTACCTGATGAGGCACCTTCTCTGCTGGATGTGTTGTCCCCCTCCTTCCCTGAGGGAGAATCTGGACCTTGCTTGCTGACAAAGTAAAGTCAAGATGCTGAAGTTGGATCTGGCAGTCAGAAGTCAGGAAAGAGATCTTGTTGTTAGTAGTTCTCTGATATTAAGCTTAGAGTGCTGCACCAGTCAAAGACATCCACAAAAGGCTTGGCATCAAGGGAGGTAGTGAGAACAAGGTAGTGGATGCTGTGTTGGTTCTGTGGAGTGTTTTGTGCAGATAAGGTTTGGGCCTCTTGGGAGAGTGTAATGTAATTAGAGCATAGAGAAATATAACAAAAAAGCACAAGAAGCTAGAGGTGCTGACTTGAAGAGAGACTGGAAAGGCTGGGACTCCTAGGAGAAAGAGCATCTGAGAAGGATTGTACTGATGGGTTACTAAAACACAAAGGCAGCAGGTGAGCTGGATGTGAACTGTTGCTCGTGAAATGATGCTATACTAGAACTTGGATCGCTTGGTGAAACTGGAATAGAATTGGTTCAAAACAAACAAAGTTCTTATTTACACAATGGGCGATTAAACTTTTGGAGCTTGCTGTCATGGCAAGGTGTGGAGTTGGATAGTGTCAGCACAATCAGAAAGGGATCAGACAAATTCATTTGCAACAGGTCCACAAATGGTTCCTGAAGAGAGATACCATTCACCACCCATACTACGGTGATTGTGGGTACTGGGAGATAACAAGAGAATGAATTGCAGGAAGTGCTTAGGCTGGTGAGCCTGCACTAGGTGGCATTGCTAATGCTGTTGTGGGGATGAGGTAGTGGATTAGTAAAGCAGCAGTCTGAACCAGTGGCCTACTTCTTGTGTTCCTGAAGTGTGAGGTTCTATGATTAACATATTGGTATGTTATTGTAGTAGCAATTTCCACAAATCCAACTAGCATTGCTGGGGCAATACTTCAAACAAGACCTATGGCTTTTCTAAGGAAGTATTACAAAGTCATCACCATAAATATGTATGCTGTCTAACTTATACCCTTCCAAAATTAGAGAGAGAGGCAAATTTGATGCAGATTTCATTGCTTTTGCTACCACCTTGTGTCTTGATCACTGAAAGCGAATAGTCAGCATTATGGAGAAGAATTTTCTACTGTGTTCAAAGTTTTCTATAGAGTCAGCAGTTTGCATGGTGAGTGGCAGGTGTCTCTATTTCTTTCACAATTGCACAGTACTGTTTTTTGCATAGAGTGGTATTACCATGGTAACCTTAATCTCAGCTGTTCACCTTTATACTTTTTGTTTACAGCTTGTTTTTTGGAAACCTATACATATACTTCGCTTGGCAAGGAAAAACTCGTATATCAGGTGGGTATTGCTTGTTTCTGTGGGAGGCCGTCCTTGAAAGTATGGTAGCATGAATAAACATATGAAACATCAAACTAGAAAGTGGCGAGAAACTTATACAATAGCAGACTTTTTTCCCCCAAATTTAATTTTAGACTATTCAAGGCCCCATGCAACCTGGCCTTGAACACTTCCAGGGAGTATGGTTTTGATTCAGTGTTTCACAGTACTCATGGGCCTTGGATTATATATGTGCTTTTGTTGCATACAATGCACTTTCAGTACCTTCTTTTAGGATATAGTCTATGAAATTCTTCAGAATGCTAGTTTAGAATAAGGTTTTCCATGATAGCTACTCTGGGATTTTTCCCTGTGCAGACAATGCTTATGCCAAAATACGTGTATTTGGGGGAAAAGATATTCTGCAATGTGTTTAATATGCACATTATCATGTTCCAAATTAAGTTCCTGGTGTAGACTGTCATTCTAAATCAGATCGGAGACTGATTAACCTATGAAATAAAGAAAAAGGAAGGAAAAACATTCCAGTTCACTTCATGGCTGCCCTAATCGTTGTGCTGGTACAGAGCAGTAGCAAGACAGAGCTGAGCTGTTCTTCTGGACTGAGAGCTTAAATCAGCAGCACTGCTGGGAGAGTGTGTGAAGAGCTCCATCTTCCTTCCTTGGAATATTTTATGAAGACTGACTTCATAAATGGGATTATCATTAATACTATAGGGCGTTTTGATTGACATTACTAGACTGGTGAAGAGCAGGAGAGAGAACACTAAACAATATTCTTAAGAAGTTGGATATTCATTGAGACTCATTGGTTTTAAAGCAGAGATTTTCTACTTAAATAAGCAAGGCAAGGTGGGGTATTAGCTAAGAAAATGGTAATGGTGCAAATAGAGCAAAATGTACGCTTTTAATTATAAAACCCAAGTATTGCTGGAAAGCCAGCATTTTGTAAATAAATAGGGTCTGTTTTCCTGTGCTGTGACTGTGAGGGTTTTCTTTATTGTAGTGCTAATGTAAAATATCTACTAGAACAATCAATTCTCTTAACATTTAAAAGATAAGGACATTTCTGCTGTAGTCAATCAGGAATAAGATGTTGATTTCTCAATTATAATTATCCGGCTTCAGAAATACTGCCCTGTTGAGATGAATAGTCCACTTCGTGTCTCTGTTAGAGCTGTCTTTTCAGGTTCCCCATAGGGATGGTCTTGGTACTGTAGTGCAGCACAGGTTAATTTTTCAAGGTCACTTCCCACATTCCCTCATCTTTACCACGGAGGCTTAATGTTATAGAAAGTATTGGAGACACTTTAGATCTGGTGGGACTGAAATATGGTGCATTCTAAGTTTCATTGCTCTTTCTAACCACAGAACAGGGCAATTAGCTATGAGGGAGTTCTGCTGTCACATTTTCCCCCACTCTTGAAATGTCTTGAGACTCTTCTTTATTTAAAAACTGTTGGTATCAGAAGATCTGACAGTGTGTAGAAATCAATTCCTCCTTCCTTTTACTGACTATATGAAAATATTACAGGCATTTCAAGGTGAAACACTTATTCTCTTTCTGATCTGTAGTAATACACAATATTTTTAATTGATGTAGAACAATTTTATGTTTAGCTTTAAGCTAAAGGGGAAGTAAATACAGGCATAGGCGATATCTTCAGAATCCTACTTTAGTTCAATCACAAGTATTAGCAGTTTCTTGGCTTCTTTTTTCCTACTAAATATTTGTAAATTGGATTGACTTCTGTATTATGGACTTTCCTGTGCCAAACAAGTTGATTAGTGCAGCAGAGCTAATGCAAAGGGCAGCAGACACTTTCCTCCAGCTGCACATCATACGCTGTGTCAGTGAGATATCAGTGCTTTTAAAGGCTTTGTGGTTTATAAGCCTACCAGTTTATGATGTTACAGCACTAACATTTCTGATGCTGCTAAAGAGCTTTTTTTTTTATTTTAAATCTGAAGGGTTTTGGGGTAGTTTACTGTGTCCACTCTAAATTTTAGAAGTCTTGAAAGATGTACTTTCTTCTGCTAATAACTTATGCACTTCCTTTATTAATTGGCTCCTCCTTGGTCATAGTCTTTGCATGGCAGAAAGTGAGTGGCACTCTTTAATATGCTGATATTTTGTTGGCATCATAAAACCAAGACATTAATTTGCCAGCAGCTGGGTACCTTTTGCTCCATGTGGAAGGTAAGTTAGGAAATAAGTAAGCATTTTGTTGTGTAGTATGTCTGTATTAGTTCTTTGAAGGTAGTTGAATTGGTTTGAACTGCTTTTCCATGTCTAGTTATGGCTCTTGTTTGTTTTTCCGCAGAGGGTGATCGCAGAACTGTCTTCATTGCTCTCACTGTTATCAGTCTTGTGGGCACAGTTCTGTTCTTTCTGATTAGGAAACAAGAGGACACAAAAGCTCCAGGGGAGGAAGATTCTGCTAATGAAATCCTGGGGGACAGCTCGTAAGTGCTTACGGCAATAACACGTTGTCACATGTACTTGTTTGTGCTCCTTCTCCTCCATGGAACATTGCATTCACTTCCCCTCTGAATTGGAAATGTAAATGTTACAAACAACCTGTAGAATTTACAGATTTAATAGAAAAGTGTCTATACTTCAACAAGTGGGTGTTAATGTTCTTTGCATGAAGTATTCTCAAGGGTGGAGTGCAGTACTGCACGTTAAGTTTTTCCATTAATGAGTAAGTGCCTTTGAAAAGATTCCATTTACCTCTTTTCTCCAGTGATTATCATTACACATTTATCTGCCTTTCATAGTCTGTCGTCCTCATTGGCCCAGTTTAAAGGCTGGAATAACCTCTTTTATAGGTTTTTTGCATATTGTAACATGTTTTTTGTATCTTCCCTAAATATATATATATGCAGTGCTGATAAATACAGCTGAAGTGCATAGGTGCACAAATTCAGTACAGTTTTGTCTGAGGCATCAGTTTAGATATTTTTGCTTTATTTTAAAAACAATGAAAATGTTAGAAAAACACTGGTGGTGCAGGTGTAAATATGTTCACAGCTAAAAGTGCTCAGAAGAAAGACTTTGTTAAGGAGGTGATTTTTTTAATGGCATTCACTAGCCCATAAAGCAAATAAATTTTATAATTAGTAGTTTAGATTCTCAGAAACTTTCAACAATACATTATTATATTCCAGTGTATAATGCTAGGCTAGGAAATGTATGGAGAATTTGAGAAGTGAAGCTGCCTTCCAGCATAGTGATACAATTTTGACCGTTTTGTTTATACAGGTCTGCAAAAGCAAAAATGTCAAAAGCAGTGGCTGCCTTCAGTAAGTACTGTTTCACATAAGAGTTGCTTAAAAAACCACTAACATATCTCCTTTCTAGCTCTCCTTGATTCTGCTGATAATGTGTTCACTTAGAACAAATCACTTAGGGGAAAAAAATCTGAAGAAAATAAGGTTTTAAGAATGCATTTCAATTATTTCACTTCAAATATAGCCCTTCTGGGATGGCCTGCTTGGAAGAATGACTGCCAGGTGGCAATGGTTTTCAGACCAGAAATGACAGCTCATGCAGGGACACAGGACTGATGAGTGTTGAGCCTGATAAAAATTCAGTTGTGTATGTGAGCATTTGTGATTTTGAGCCTTCTTACAATGGGGCTCACAACTTGAAAGGCTTGGGAACCACTGAACTGACGTGTGGGCAAGTGCCTGTTGGTGTGTGATCGGTGTGAGCTGGCTGGCTGTGTTTCAGAAGTGCTCCTTTTGGGTGGAGATACAGTACAAACAAAGCTTGACTCCCAGCAAAGAAAGTGAAGTAGACTGACTTCAATTGCATACTGATACAGTCCAGGAGGGGTGCCTCCTTGATGTGGTTTTGGATCTAAGCTACTTTACAACAGCTTCCTTATATAGATGAGCTCAAAGAGAGCAGGTCAACACTTGGGAAAGCTATAGCATGAAAGGCTGGGTTTGTTTCTTTTAAAAAAGACTGGCATAACAAGATAAAGCCAAAGTTACAAGTTGTTTTATTTTGCCACCAAACAATGGCAGTTAAACCCAAGAATTTTGAACTGAAGCATCTGCAGTTTCCTTTGAAGTTTGATGTGGTCTGCCTGTGACTGTTGTTTGGTTTGAGAACATGAGGATCTTCACTGAGAATTTATTTATCTTTTTGAGAGACAGTCACCCTGAACTGAGAGTACAAAAATACACTGAGCAGAAAATTGTCTACTAATTTGAAACTGTGTATTCCCTCTAATATTTGCCCCCTTGCATTTCTTATGAAAAAGGATTTCAGGTAACAGTGTTTCTTTCAAAGGGCAAGTCAGTGTTGGTTGGTTTAGCACTCTATTCACTGTGATAAACTCAGTTTGTGTAACTTTAACCTATTTTTCAATGAAGTGTAGACTGTCTTAATAGTGTTATCTATTATATTAATTTTCATTACTATGTCTTTACAGAGAAATCTATAAAGCTGAGCTTCACAAAAGAGATTCTGCTTCTCAGTGTGACAACAGCCTACACAGGTATGAAGCAAGCAGAATGTGTAATCATGTAGCAGTGTCAGGGCATTGTTTGGAATTTTAACCCCAGAGCAGGATCACAGTACCATTACTCAGCAAACATTACTTCATATTTCAATTAACTTTGAATGAGTTCCTCACTTAAAATGTTTCTGTGTTCTGGAAAATGTTTCTGTATGGGAGGAGGGGTGGACCTAAATCTGCAAATCCTGGCAGATGTAGCTGTGCTTGGTTCAGCACAGCTCTGGGTCACCCAAGCTGAGTGTCAGATGAAACTTGCATAGCTGGTTTTTGTGATCCGTTGTTACGCTGGCAATAGGTTGTAAATTGTTTAATGCAATTGCATTGCATTTGAATTAAATTGATTTTTGTAGAGTACACTTTCAGTGTCCCCTCCATTGAGGTGTGGGAGGTTATTTACAGTCTTCATTTCAGTCTTGGTTCTGTTGGGAAAAAGTTTAGCTGTTTTCAACTATTTTTGTTGCTAGTATGTGCTGTGGTAAGAGTTCTCTTTAGTTAAACCTGGTCTGCTGTTTTTAGACAGAAGTATGAGTTGTCAAATAAAAACACATCTATTTTTGCTGTAGGCTAAAGTGATTTTTTTCACAAAAAAACTATAAAATGTTCAAAATATTGCTGTTTTTTTTTCACAAAAATACTATAAAAATTTCAAAATGTTGCTGGGATCCTTCAGTGGATTTGGGGGGTGGTTCTTGCTGCTTATTTGGATATAGTTTGGTCATGATCAAATTAAGTTTGAGTAAGAGTAGATGCATTTTCAGAAGCTCAGCTCTAAGTCACTGTTATGAAAAACTGTTGTTAGCTCTTGTAGGTGAAAAGAAAGACTTTAATGTGAACAAACTGTAACCAGTACTGGAACATCTGCCCAAGCTTGCAATCAGCTTCTAGTAGAGAAATAGCAATATTAGCGATGAAGTCAGCCTGTGCCAGCCACTAATCTGAGTTACAGGTTACTTCACAGCACCTCAAGTGTTGTGCTAACCCAAATTAACCGAATTTATTTCCTCATGTTTAGTGCAATAGGAATATGAAGCAAGATAACAAGGGAAGGGAGTCAGTCAGGTTTTGCCCGATTAATCTGAAATTCCATTTTACCAGTAGCAGAAAAAAATCAGTTCAGCTTGAACGCAAGAGCTGCTGCCATCTGGTGGCTCTCGGTCAATAGTGCCATTTCATGCAGGAAAATGCAACATCCCCTAAGGCCAGCAAAAGCTTTTATTGCCAAAATTGGTGATCAGATTATAAAGACTGCACCAAGCTCACCCCTTTTTGAGGCTGTGCACGTAGAAGCAGTACTGACAGAAGTGCCTGTGATCCTAATTAGTGACACAGTGGTTTTTCTGTTATAATATAGTTTTGTAACTGGCCTATGAGAATATAATAATTACATAATTTAAGGTTCCTTAACTCCTTCTATTACATATACCTCATTTATATTTATGTATTTGAAAGGTCCTTTAGGGAAAAATAGCCTTCAAATGTAAAGAATTTTTTAATTACTTCCATAATAGTTCAATTTTATTTGTTTCTTTTAAAGGTTTGGAATTAACTTTCTTTTCTGGAGTATATGGAACATGTATTGGTGCTGTGAATAGATTTGGCAACGAAGAGAAAAGCCTTATTGGTCTCTCTGGTATTTTTATTGGTGTTGGAGAAATTTTAGGTGAGTCTAAATTTACGACCTTATCGACAAGAAAGGATTAAGATGATGTAGTTACTCAAAATGGGGTTTTTGACTTTAACTGAATTGTGTCTTTCAAGCTTCCAGCAACAATTATGTAAACAAAAAATGAAATATTAGGAATAAAATTGTCAAGGTGTGTTTTTATTGCACTATGAAGTGCATTACACCATGTAAAGTGAATGTGGACTTAGATGTGAAATACTGGTGAATGAATCTTAAGATTTTGCATTCTTTTTGTGTCAGTGCAAAGAAATACATAAGAATTAAAATGAGAAAAACATGAGGCTACAATGTTATTAGGGAATTTTCAGCATTTTGATATTCTATTTTTAAATAGTATTCTGTTTACTTTTCTATTATTTCTTAAGTGATGTAACTATTCTAAATTTATTAAAGTATTACACTAAAGCTTTCTTTCTTTAAAAAAGTTAACCTATATTAAATGATTTGGTATTTGAATTAAACTGAATACAGGTAATGTTCATTAGATAAATTATTATGATCTTTTGTTTAAACTCAAGTAATGCAGTATTTATATAAAAAATCCACTGTCTTTTTTCACTGGCAACACGGATCCATAAAGAGATGCATATTTTTGCAATTAAAAGAGCTAAGTACAAGGACATCTCTTTTCACTCAATACTGTTGCAATAGTGGAGGGAACAGTGGCTGCTGGGAAAATATTTGCATGCAGGAGATTTATCAGATGATTTCTGATGAAGACACTTAAATTTTTGCATTTTGCAGACACCTCTAGCAACCCAAAGGTTATGGCAAATGGGCTGGCAGGTCTGGCACACTCTTTGGAACTGTTTTCGTGCCTGTTGATCTTTCAGTTATCCAATATGGGGAAGTTTGTAATCTGAGTTTTCAGCTTTTTTTTTTTGCAGTATTTTAAGTTTTGTTCTGTTCTTTGCATCTTCAGTTATGATCTAATTATCCAATCTCTTCTGCAGGTGGAGGAATCTTTGGTTTACTGAGCAAAAATAATCGCTTTGGCAGGAACCCTGTTGTGATGCTGGGCATCGTTGTCCATTTCATAGCCTTTTATTTAATTTTTTTCAACATGCCAAATGATGCCCCTATTGCTCCTATGGAAGGAACAGATCATGTTGCGTATATGAGTCCAAGGTATGTAAGCTTTTGCCTTTGGCTGGTATAACTCAAGATGTATAAAACCAGCTTGTTCCTCTAATAGAAGACTCTTGGAAGCCGCTTTTCTGCGTAACGACTAATTCCATAGAAAAGACTTTGAGGAATTCTGGTTTTGTTAAAGATAGATATTCTACCAGTGTGCTCCCAATTTAGGATTTTAAATGGTGTAAGAATAAAAGGCATGAGGATGCCTGATAGCAGTTCTGTCACTTGAGACCAGACATTCCTGACATCTAACACAGTAGTGAGACCAGCAACTGTTGTACTAAATGTCAGGAATTTGGTTTATTTTAAAACAGTCTTGGGCTCAGTTTTACTGCAGCGAGCACCAGCCTTGCCCTGTTGCACTTGTTTCCAAAGGCTCATGGTTAAAATCCACTTCATATAACTGAAGCCATTTATGCCTGTCTTACACCACTCTGTTAGGAGAAGAATACAAGGAGCTTTCTTATCTCATCATTGCAACCTTCTTGCAGGGTGTATTTTGCCTGTGTCAGTGAAAATAGTGTTTTCTGTGCAGATGCAGCTGCTAACTTGAAATTATAAACATTGGTACCTGTGCAGGTGACAATTCTTTATTTAACTGAGTATTTTTCTGCAAAATCAATTGGAATTTCTCTAATATTCCTACCGTTTTTAATGAACTCACCATGTGTGTTTCAGTTTTTAATCACTGCCTTGTGGGCTTTGTGGCTCTGAGCACCAAAATGAGTTCTTTTAATTCAGTGCAGAATTGACTGCAGGTAACAGTAGCAAAAATCTTTGCGTTCAAGAAATTAAAACGTGATGAAACTTTTTCCTTTGCCAAGCCAAGCTTTCCTAGTTCTTTTCCAGTGGAATTTTAATTTTGATAACTTTCTTCCATTCTTACTTTCCAGATGAGTCTGCCAAAAATAGTCTATAGATGTTTAAGCATGGTTTTTAAATTTGACTCACTTTCTCCTTCAGCAAAGAGGTGGCTGTACTCTGCAGCTTTCTGCTGGGCCTGGGGGACAGCTGCTTTAACACCCAGCTCCTCAGTATTTTAGGATTCCTGTACTCTGAAGACAGTGCTCCTGCCTTTGCCATCTTTAAGTTTGTTCAGGTATTATATGACACAGCCTTTTGAAAGCATGACTGTTGGAATGTTATTGAAGTACCGTGCTGGGGTTTTAATGAGCTGAGAGAAAATATGCTGTTTCTGTAAAAGATTTCAGCCTGTGTTTTTATCTTTCACAGGAGAGAATTTTTTTAGGTAGGAGTAGCTTGATTGTATAGCTTGGGGTGACAATGTAATAAAACTGCTACTCCTTACAAGTTTTGAGGGAAGTTAGAAGTGTTGGCAATTGTAGTTTCAAGTCTAAATAGGCGAGTAGAGTTAACCAGACTTGAATTTCATTTGAATAATCATTTACTGAGTATATTTTCTCAATTCTTTGATGAAGGGGTGTGAGTTAAAAGGAAACAAATTGTGTAAATAGTAGTTGAAGAGTTTGTAGATGTTCTACCATATCATGGGAGTTATCAGGTGGGTAAACAGGCAAAAGAATTGAGTCATGTTTCTGTCCTTGAATGCCAAAATAAATGCATCCAGGCTAGCTGGGTCTCGATGAAAAGTCTTCATGTGATAGGAATACAACTGCTGTATTTTGGTTAGCCCACTTCACTCACAGGCATCAGTGCTGTTTGGCACTGAACTTTCCAGATCACGATCTGTGCTATCAAAGGCACTGAGAGAAAAAGGGTAGTGCAAAGCGTTGGAACTCTTCATGCATGGTCACACCAAGAGCCAGCAAGTGCTGGGAGCAGAGGTCAGGTTTAAAAGTTTAAAAGATGACAGCTGCTTGCTTCAGCAAGATTTTCATTTGTCCTAGTGCACGGCTCCATTTTTAGAACGTTCTCAGTGACGTGTAAGAATTGGAGATAGACACAGAATATAAAGATACTTCATACGAACTCTAATGCAAATTTTACTTTTAGAAAGGATAGATTGCAAGCACACAACACTGCCTGTCCAAGCCTCTAGCTATTTTGATACAGAACAGTTTGTGAGGCTGTAAAACTGGAAGTAGTTTTCCGGATTTTGTCTTACAGCCTTGGCACTCTCGTTTCTAGACAAACTGTTTTCAAATGCCAGAGAACTGCGCTTGAGATGCTATAAACACTTTTGAGTTTTGTATTCACTTTCTACAGTGAACACTATTTAAATAAGTGAAAACGACATCTGTTGTATATCATATTAAGACATATGTTGAGGTATAATGAAGTTTTAAGGTGATATATCTTCTATAGAAGCATATGACTGAGTTGCATATTAAATGGTGTCTGTGTCAATTTGATAATCCTTGTGTAGTAATTCCAACCTGAATGTCTCCACTGATAATCTTTTTATGTTGTGGTTTTTTTCTCTCAGTCCATCTGTGCTGCAGTTGCATATTTCTACAGCAACTACTTCCTTCTGCAGTGGCAGCTCCTCATCATGGTGGTTGTGGGCTTCTCTGGAACAATTACCTTCTTTACAGTGGAGTGGGAAGCAGCAGCAGCCCTTGCTGCCCGTAGCTCGGACTACAGCAGCATTTGATCTGGATATCATTCCAAAGCCAACCTAAGGGAAAACACAGACACATTTGTTGTGAAGTGATGTGAGAAGGTGAAAAGATCAAGTTGCTGCAGAGGTTAAGATGGAGGAAGCTATTACTAAATTGCCCTCAGACTGACGGAGTGTGAAGCCTGGGAGAAAAGAAATGCTCAATCTGAAAGGCTCTTTTCTTGCGTTAATCATCTGAGCCTGGTACGCGCGTTCTTAAAAATCCGGTATTAGAGGTGGAAGGGAACGTGAAGATCTATGTATTGAACAGTTCTGTTCCAAGATGTACCTTTCAAAATGTAATTGCCTAATTTCACTCTACCGTGCACTACAGAATTACGGTTTCATTTTTGTCCCCTTAAATTATTTTTCCTATATTCCAGTTCTGCAGACATGTGAATTCTTCTATTGAGTGTTATTTTTATATATATCGCAGAGTGTGTCTGCACAGCTGAGAAATCAATTTGTGTCATTGACTTTTTCAACAATTAGATATGTAGAAATATTTCTGTGGGAAATGCTGCTGCCTTATTCTGTGTCACACAGAATCTCATTTCCCAACCATTTGCTTATTAATCTATTTCACGTGCTTAAACTTTGTCAGATGCATGGGGGTTTTTGAGAAAGTGAATCAGGTTGTCATGTGATATGGAAGATTTTACCAGAACTTAAAGAAGTTACCCTTAGCCATCTTAAGTATGAGATTCTGAGATATGTGAAGTATTGATAATCAAAGATGTGGTTCAGCATCTCAGAACTGAACTGTGGTGGGATAGGTGCTGAAGCTCTCTCAGGGTAATGCTGTGTGAAGGACCACAGGCTTCCCTCCCAGACTCCAAAGAATTCTTTTGAATTCAAAGGAATTTTCATCATGATCTGTGGTGGGAACATTGTCTGAGATAACTTTTTAAAGTACAAATAGACTCCGAATGTGAACTGTAAGAATAATCATGCAGTGTTTATTCTACAGCATAATCTAAAAATACCTGAAACGCTTGACATAAGTTGTTTCATTCAGTATATTTTGGGAAGATTGTACTGTAATCTTATTCTGCCAAATGTGAAAACAAGGATACTGGCATAGTAACTAAGCTTTAATCCCAAACTGTTATAGATGGCATAATGCAGGCAGAGAATGCAACTTGCCTTGGTTTTATCTGTCTACTTGACTCTGTAGTACTTGCAGTTATGTTTTTGTCCAGCAAACAAACAAGATGCAACAGAGAGCAGGGATGGGAGGCTAAGAAGCTGGTTTTAGACACTCCAGGTAGTGATTTTTAGAAAAGTACCATTCACCAACCTTTTTTTTTACTGCACAGTCAGAATGTTAATGTCTTTTCTTTAAACATGAGTTTAAAAAAGTTGACTCTGTCTATGTCAGAAGCTCCTGTGTGTCATAACTATGTAGGTGTGCCCAAGGTTAAACTTGGTGAGGTTGTACGACATCTCCTGTGACATCTGCTGTCACTTCTGCTCTCACAGGGCATGTAACGCACAGCTCCTGTGGAGCACAGACCTCTTCATGCACAGAGGAACAGCAGCAAGGGATCATTGTACAGGCATATAGAAAGGGATTTTTAAATTCACTGCAGGTTTTTGCTGTAAGATCAGTTAGGTGTTAACGGGAGGATGAGAGGGCACCTGAACGTTTGGCAAGCGAAGAAATGTGTGAGGACAGCCAGGAAGGAAAGCCTTGTGTATTCCCAGGAGATTTACTGAATGATGTAAAAGAAAATGAGACAGAACACACATTTTAGCAAGGAGTACTGAAGCCATTCTCATTTCTCAAACTGAAAGCATTCAGTATTCAATCAATATATATGATTAATGTGACTAGCAGCACTCTTAATGCCTCTCTCTTATCCACTCCTGTTATCATGTACCTTGAAACATATTATTTCTGTATACTGAGCACTGTAAAAGGTATAGGTGATAGGATGCTGCCAGGGATTACAATTATTATCTTGTTGCTATGCATTTGTGTTTTCTCCCAAGTACCAAAAGGGATAAAGAGCTTTTTTTAAGGTAGGGAATTAATGACTTTTGTCTCCAGACTCTTCTGGGATCTGTTTTCCCCTATGTATCAACAAGAGAAGAAGGACTTAAAAGTTCACAAGGAACAATTTTGTCTTACAGAACGTGTGTGTGGGGGAATGATTCTCGGGTTCTTGTGGTGATTTGTAACTTATTCATGCTTTTAAAGCAGTACCATTTAATGGTAGCTAGGTTATGGCTCTCGTGAGGTTGCTTTTTAAATTGATCCCTCTCAATGATGAACTTCTGTGTGGTTCATCTACCATCTAAAAATTATATCAACTTTTATTAGAAATTAAGGCAAATTGCTAAGTTTATATAGTTTCAAAAAGCATTTTGAGACTCACTTTCAGGGATACTAATGATAGGACTTGTGGATTTTCAGTACCTCTGTGAATTTGCTTTACACTTTGTTCTGATTGCTCTAATTCAATATCAGATAATGCTAGAAGGCTGTTCACAGCTATTTATTGGGTTATTAAAGTGAAGTAGTATTGCTCTTTGACAAGTTTTACAAGAAATCATGGAATAATCAAAATTGCATCCGGGATAGCTGACTTTTTTTGCTATTAACTATACAAGTATTACTTTTGACATTTGATCTTAAGAATTTTCAGTTATCCAAGCTGATGATGACACATGATTGCTTTTCACTTACTCCTATTTCTTTGATCTGTGGGGAGGTGAAAAATCCATGCAGCTATAAACAATTGTTAGTTTGCTCAAAATTTTTGGTATAGCAATATAAAAAATGGTAATGCTGACAGCCACTTATGACTCCATCTCTTAATCTTTTTATCAGCATTTTCCAGCTCTCTTAAGTGCATCTTGTTCACTTCACCTCCTTTGAACAGTTTCAGGTTAATCTGAATTGGGAGCTTGCTGTTCAATTAAGTGGGATTTGGAAAAAATACTTTTACTGTATTTGTGGGACTGTGGGTTTGTTTTACATGTGGGATTTTATCTTTAAAAGTGAAATTACACATTTAGTTGTTTGGTCTTATTGAAAAGAAGTCTTTGTTTTTTTCTATTATCCTTTTAGGTAGTTACTAAGTTTTAATATCTTCACGTATCACATCCCCAAGCTTTTCAAATAAATGCTAAAGAGGAAATGAAAACTGATATTATTGACAGCTAAGTGCCAAAGAAGCTGCTACAAATTAGTCTTTAATGCGTGTCATAGAAGCATATCTGTATTTTTATCTTGCCAGTTGGATTTCATTTTGATATATGAATGTATGGAAAGAGAAAATATTTGCAACTGTAGATATTGTTCATAATTAAGTCATGTGCTTTTAATTCTGTAGTGTTAATTTCATTGGGTACAATCTGTGTTAGCAAGTTGTGATAAAGAGAGCCATTTATAAAATATTCTTTGTAAGTAACTCTAATGTATAAATTTCTGCAGATACAGCTGAACTCATAAGGGATATTAAAAGAAATCATAACCTGTAGTGACCATTTTAAACTATGCTGGAAGGAGAACTGCCTGGAGGAGTTTGCTGGTGTAACTTTATGGAAAAATAATTTAAGTGTGGAAAAACATGAGTTCAGGAGTGTGTTGGTTCACCAGATAGGGAAAGCTGACTTTGAACTCCACAAGGTTCCTTCAGCTGGGGAATGTTCTTCCCTGGACACCAGCCTGTCTCAGTGTCAATGATTACTGGTGCAGAGGTTGCCTAGCAGCTTGCTGCTGCTGGCAGGGTGTGTGTGTGTGTGAAGAGAACCTCAGAGATGGTTTTCTAGGGTAATAGTTGATTGTTTACTGGTGTGTGTTTGTGCTGACAGCAGACACAGTGCTCTGACTCCGACTGGGCAAGTGTCTCTGGTTCAGCAATCATCACCATTAGCTTTTCTGGTGAAATGTGTTTGTAAGACTTCAGCCACACCACTGTTTTCCTTGGAGGGCTTGCAGCCACGCTTACACTAACTGAATGGCAGCAGTAGTTTTCCTTGTTCCTTGGTAGGTTTTATGTGTTGGCTGAAATAGTGAAAAAGGGGAGGATTTAAAGACAGAGATGAAGGTGAGAAGCCAGGAGCTTGGCAGGGTACTGCCCTTCTGCTACAGCCACACTGGCCCAGAA
Source organism: Dromococcyx pavoninus (assembly GCA_033558185.1). Classification (NCBI taxonomy): domain Eukaryota; kingdom Metazoa; phylum Chordata; class Aves; order Cuculiformes; family Neomorphidae; genus Dromococcyx; species Dromococcyx pavoninus. The sequence continues at coordinate 179,484 of JAUMJL010001138.1, read as the reverse complement.
GCAAAGTTGAGACTCTTGTAGTTTTCATGGATAAAATCAGAATGATCCTTTGATAAGTTTGACTTTAGGGTTTGTGTCAGTACTGCGGAGAAGCAGGAATTAGTGTGGGAAGAACATCCTTAAAGTGCAATAGAGAGCAAATCTGGAACTGAGAGCAACTCTCAGCAGGCACGTGAAGGGCTGCTCTTTCCAATTGAGTTTGGGCATTTGGCTGCTGCTGGCATCGACTTAGCTCATTTGTTTCATACTTTATCTTCTACCTTCCTTATTTCAGCTGTTGACCTGTCTTCCTCCAAGCTATCCTTTCTCTTTTGTTTACATTTTGACACTGTGCAGAAGTCTAATTAAAATGATTGAAACTTTGTTTACTTTAATAAAAGGTGTCTTTAGGTTAGGATTGGTGATAATTGAGAACAGCCTTACACAATGATTATCCTAGTGAAAATGCTGATTTCAAGTGAGTGTTCCTGACTCTGCTGTATTTAATTTCATAGTCACAGCCATGCAAATGAAAGTGAATCACAGACAATGGTTTTGTTAATATGTTGGTTGTCAGAATTGCTTTTGTCATGCCAGAGGCTGCGTAAAAGGGAGACAGTCTTAAATGATGGGTGTCAAAGTGCTTTGTGCACCTGTAAGGGCCTGCTTAGAAAAATGAAAGTGTTTGGTTTAGTGCTAAACAGCCCTCTTGAACCACTTAATTCTCATTCTAGCATAGACAAGGGAAATGGCTTAGAGAAATCAGAGTCCTGGCCTGTTTTCTTTTCCTGCTCTGTTTGAGAGCCCATCTTAAGAAAACTGATGCTGTTATTGAGAGGAGAATGTCTCTAATGATATTTTTTATATCCTTTCCCATGTCTTGAGGTATTTTTCTCCTAACTCAAATGTTGTATTTCTGAAAGACTACAAATTTCATCAGAATTTTAAAATTAATTTAAATTAAAGGTAGATGTGGAGGGCTGTTGTTCAGGCTGTGTGGCTAACAGGCATGATTCAATCCTGGCTTCATACTGTGATGAAAGGGTGTGGGGGGAGCAGCAGGGAATACCTTTGCAAGCCATCATTTGGCTGGATTGTGTGAAAGAACGTGATTGCAGAGATGAAGATGCCAAGGGTAGGTAACAAGTGCCTCACACAAGGAGGCCAGTACAGATGAATTTTGCCTGCTGCATTTTTCCCTTGAGATTCAGTGATTCGTGGATTCATCAAAATCCACTGTGGTTCCACTGGTGTGATCTTTGGGTGGCCTTGGTGCTCTGATTTCTGAGAGAAAGAATCTGTATTCAATATTTGACTGTAAAACCCTTTATGTGAACAGACAAGGAGAAGCCCTCAAAGGTTAACTTCTGCTGCGCGCCACCCTTTGAGTCGTTGGATAAAAGGACACTTAGGAACTTGCACTTCATGTTGGATCATGAAGGAAATAAAAATTAGAAGGTTTATCCCTTGAATGGAAAAAAAAATCATTCTGTCATATTAAAGGGAAATTGCTATTTGTTAAGGTCACTTGGTGAAATTAGCTTCAATTAAACATCCTTAATAAATGCAGTGGTGACTGCTTATTGTCAGAGCCACTCATCTTATGGTAATGCCTGACCTGTGGAGTTTGTTATGATTATTAATCCTTGTAAAAAAAACAATTACACAGATAACCTGTTTAAAAGAGCCTTGCCACCATACATCATTGTTTTGTGCTCACAGAGGTGTAACTGTGGTACAGAGCATTTGTTTAACAGCTCTGGTGCTGAATGATTGTGCTAAGGAACTGAAGTATTTTCTTGGAGGCAATAAAAGAGCAGAGGCTGTCCAGGGCTGTGCTCTTTTGCCACCAGACTGAGTGTGGTGCTAAAAGCAGGGGCAGGGGAAGGAAGGGGAAGCTGCTTGGAGCCCCCCTGCCTGGCTTGAGCAGTGTGGCTGATGGAGGAGAGCACGGGTGGAAGGCAGCAGTGAGGGCTCAGCCTTCTCCCTTGCTGAAATTTCCCCTTAATGCTCGACTGAAATTTGCAGGCCCAATTTCCAAGCTTCCTTTCTTTCCTTTATACATGCACCAGTAAAATATCTATAGGATATAAGAAATCTTCTATAGGAAAATATCTACAGGAAATGTTTGATAGCAAATTTTCTGTAGGAAAATATCTATAGGATATAAATAACTACTAACTGCTGTCTTGTCTTCCAACGCACTATGATTATAGAATCATAGGATCATTAAGCTTGGGAAAGACCTTTAAGGTCATCCAGTCCAACTGCTTCCATTCAGGTGTGTTTCCTATGTAGGTGACCCAGTGTTGCAGCATGATGGAAGCAGCTGCTCCTCCTCCCCGTGAGGCTGGGATTGCTCCTTGCAGGCTGATGGTGAGGGTGGCAGGTGGGTGCTCTCCGTTGGTGTGTGAGGGTACACACACAGGTGCTAAACTCACCTGTACAGTGGGCGCTTGTGCTGCAGTTGGAAGTTTTTGGAGGCAATACAGCATGAGTGAGACAGCCTGAAAAATGAGTGTTCCTGTGCCATTCCTACCTCACTGCAGCGTGAAATAAAGCAGCGATCGCAGGCAGAGCTCGATGACTTTGATGAATAATTATAGTAATTACACTTCCTAAGAGCTTAATTCTGTGGATTCTCCGATGTGTCGTGAAGATGGGAGGTGCTGCCCTTTCGCAGCTGGTGGCAGAGGACAGTGCTTGGTGCCCCTGCAGGTGCCCATCAGGATCAGCGTGGAACGGTGCTTGTCTACGCCTCGTGCTGGGGCTGCTCTGATTTGATACACACATAAACAGTGACTGTAGGGGAAGGAAAGGGCATTATGCACACTGGGTTTCATTTCATCCAGAAAGCAATTGGATTTAAAAGTTCGCTAGCCAGTAAAAATATTTATGATGTTCTGCAGCAAACAAATGAACCAGGAGTTCCAGGGACTGGGAAGGGAGAATGATGTGAAGTGTTATAACACTGGAAGCTGGATGTGCTTCCTGAATAAGACAGCTTTGCACTGGGGAGATCCAGGTGTGTTGTGTGGTGCTGTGGTTGATGCAAGCCCCTATCAGACTCCAGTGGAGAAGGGCTGGTGACTGTAGCTATCCCCGAGGGGTTCACTGGGAACTTTCCCCCTGCAGGCTACCTGGGAGTGTGTTTCCACATGGCCAATTCCCCAACTCTGCCACCTGCCTGGCCACCTGGCTTCCCTGTGGAGCTGTGTGTAAGCTGTGTCCTTGCTGCTGGCCCTCAGTTAAGGTGGAGAGCAGGCCTGTGCTTGGCCTTCTACTGTGTTGATCCTGACTGTGTCTTGCTGATAAGACTTGTTCCCTCATTCCTGCCTTGTCTATGGATCACCAGCTGTGGCTGACCCTGGCTGCTGTTGCTGGACCCTGTTCGGGTACCGTGGGCCTGTGCCCTTGCTGGGGATGATGCTCTCGTGTCTTGCCTTGCAGAGCTGTCACTGCTGCTGCTCCCAGGTGTTGAGCGGCTCAACATTGATCCTTCCTTGGGAGACCCTGTGGGTCTCCTCTGGATGAAGCTCTGGGTTGATGGATGCGTTCCTGGGGCTGTCACAAGGCTATGAAAAATCAGTCCTTTTTTACCCATCTTGAACACTTTCTTTTCTTTTTTTTTTTACTAGGCCAATGAAGTATTGCTTGGCATTCATGACTGGGCTGGGGAAAAGTGTTCCCAGGACATAAACTGGTTCTGCTTGGGCAGTTTTACACACCCCAGCCTGAACTCTGGCAAAAACCTCAAATGTATATATATATATATATATATATAGGTCTTTTTCTGCTTTCCAACACCAGCTCACCCCCACTGTGGGCCTGGATTCACTACGGGATCAAAGAAAAAGATTTCAGTCTGTGAGGGAACTGAAGGTAATGGCTGCCTGTGACCAGGTGAGGCTGTTATGCAGCCTGATGAGAAACAGAGGTGAGTGCTTAAGTATGTGGAACGACAACAAGGGGATTCTTTTTCATATTTAGGCAGCCAGGAGTTATGAAATGATGCCGTGTTGACAAGCAGTGATAGCAAGGGATCAGCAGAGCTCAGGGTCCGATTGTCCACGAAGATGAACCTGAGAGCCTTCAGGAAGGGCGAGTCAGGCTTGTGCCCACAGCTAAGAGCCCTCTGTGTCTGGCTTCTCAACTGGCAGCATGCTGTGGAGTGGTTTGGTTTTATTCTATGTGTGTGTACATGAGTCACTTTATTTGGAGAGGAATGAAGGGTCATGTTGCACCATTAAAATTAAACTTCTTTTCAGACGGTGATGAAGTCTTAAGGCAGAGGGAGAAAAAAGGAGCTGGAATACCCTGCTAAGTTCTAAGCAGCTGAAAGCGCAGCCTGATTGTCAATATTTTCATGAGAGGCTAGATTTAGCAAGAATAATAAGGTTCCTGGGCCATTGGCTGAAACTCTCAAATGAACTTGTTTTGTCTCTGGTGGAATTAAAGGCTTTAGGATATCGATAATACTTAGATGTGGAGACTGCTCGATATTTTCCTCTGCAAAGTACTGCTGGGAAGTACTCAGTTTGTTTTCCCTCTGTGAATAAATTCCTCCCTCAAAAAGCTTCATGGAGGAGATAAATATTGCAAAACAGGAGAATTTTGAAATGGAAAGTGAAGTGATGTGCCCAAGATGACAGACGTCCTCAGCGGTGGAACTGGGATTAGCAATTGGCTGCTCCCAGCTAATCCAGCATGCAAATCTCTAGACAGCACTGATGTCCTGGGAGCTGCTTGTAGCTGTAAACAGCTCTTCTCCGCACCCCAGGATGTGAAATGCTGTCTGGAAACTTAACACAAGCCTTCCAATATGTGCCATGTTTGTTGTGAGTGTAGGGGAGGGTATTTGTGTGCATCACACGTGTATCCCTGCGAGGGGATGTTCTGACAGAAGTCTGTATATAGGCACGTTTGTGTTTTTATGATTATCCATCTTTGCATATGCACACATCTAGTTTTGTTGGTATGTGTTTGGGTACAGAAGGATGTTTTTCTCTGTGATCTGTTTGTCCATGCCTCTGTTTGTGAGTGAACACGCTGGGTCTTGGCTGTGTGTTTGTGCATCGTGTTACAGGTCAGCATTGCCCGTGTGTCTAGGTGCCTGGGCCCAGCTGGACTTCAGCTGCAAGCTGCCATCTGAATCTGGTAAGTGGGGAGGTGGGATGAATTACACCTTTATGGGGTGGTAAACAGGGGCAGGCTGTGAGTGCTCGAGGCACTGGCTGGTTTGTGAAGCTGTTGGAGGACGTGCTGCAGCAGATCCTTGGGGAGAAGCCAGTTCTCACCCTAGTTTTGCTGGCCCAGCTGCTGATGGACAGCGTTTGCATTCTGCTTGAGTGGAGAAAGCTGCTCAGTTCAGGGGAGCAGGGAGAAATGCGCTGTATTTGCTCTGTGTTTTGCAGTGCTGTGGGAAAACTTTTGTGGAGAAACACCTTGAAATGGGCTTCTGTATCCAGGTAATGTCAGACAGACCTTTGGGTCTTGCTGCCTTGACACAGGTGCTCTCTGTACAGGGTCTTGATGCGAGCGGTGCATTGTGCTCCGCTGCACCCTGCAGAAGGCTCTGTGCTCGCTGAGTGCAATCAGGCTTGAGCTGATTTAATAGGCAGGAGCTGAGGGCAGCACTCTGGGGGTCTCCAACCCAAACTCAAAGAATCCAGACTCATCACACCCAGGCTCAGGCTCTCTTTGCTGTAGCTGCAGAGGGTGCTCTCTGCTTGCACAGCTCCTGTCCTCCTGGCCCTATTCTGTCCAGAGCCTCCCCAAGGTGCCCTTTCCGATCTCACACTCCCACTGCCAGCAACTGGCTTGCAATTAAATCCAGCTCAGGTCAGCTTTTGACAAGCAGCTTCCCTTGTAACCTGAGGGGGTTACCAGCCAGCAGATTCTTGAAATGCATCTTAAAAAGAGAAAGGTTTGGGCTGGGAGCCAAGATCATTTTATTTCTTCCTTTTTTTTTTCTTTCTCCTCTTTCCTTCTCTGCAGCAACAGCTTCTGCAGAGCTGTGGCTCTGAGGGGAGGCTGTGGGAACAGAGAGGTGATGGGGTCTGTGTAATGCTAATCAGCTGTTGTACCTGAGGCACTTCAGCATGCAAACCCTTGCTAGATACAGTTGTCATAATTAATGACCACAAAAATAGCAGAAGGGCTCCTAGACCTTGTGCTGGGGGATTTAAGCCAATTTCTAAGTACTGGAAATGAGGAACAAGCTTGAGTGAGGACAGGTTGTCCCGTGTGTTGCAAAGCGTTTCTTGCATCCTCTCGAAGCAGCGGGAACAAGGTGCTCTGTGGTTCAGGATGGGGGATAGAGCTGCTCTCAAATATGGTGTTTCTGCATTCACCTCTGTGCCAGTGATTATAATTGCCCTCAGTTAATAAGAAGGTGCTTGGTGCTGTACAGCAGAGATGGAGATATTTTTTAATTTTATGTTTGAGGCCTCTGTGGCACATTTTGTATGGAGCAAAATGAAAGGAATTAAGTCATGTTGTGTGCTTTGAGGCTCCAAACATGAGCAGCTCCGTTCTCCTGCTGTCACAGGGCATAAACTAGGAATTGCTGATGGGGTGGGAGAAGAGCTGGGCCCCCTGTGGTGAGCAAACTGGCAATTTTAGTTCCATCAGCACCCAGGTGTAAAGGTTAACTCCTTAAAGGTTAACTGTTCCAGCCAGGAGTCAGCAGGAGCTGCTGCAGAAAGACAAGAGGGACACAGGAAAGGACAGGGAGATGTTGTGGCATTGGTTGGAGATTCATGGGCAACTGGTAAGGGACTGGGGAACAGGACATCAGTCTGGATGTGCATTTAAGGATGATCCTGGAAACTTCTGCTCATTGTGGAGTGGCAACCTCATCCTTGTTGGTTCAGGAAGGTGATTAAGAGCCTCTACAGTGTTATCCTCTGAGGGCATCCTGTGGTATGGGAGGCACTTAGTGATATTGTAGCATTTAATGGGATTCATCAGAAGCTTCACTGGGGTAGGGTGTTCATACATGACCTCAATAGCCCCTCACCCTCTCAGTGTGACTGCACAGGGGCCAAGCTTAGAGTGGTGAAGCTGCAGGGTCCGTGTGTGGCCTTGGATGCAGGAGGTGAGGTCCCACCTACCTGCCCTGCTTTGGGGTGGGGATGTGTCACAGCTGCACAGCAGCACTCGGTCCTGTCCTTGTGGCTGACCATGGGGCTCAGTGCCTCTGCAGAGCTCCTGACCTGCTTTGCAAAGCACCTGCAGATGAGTGGGTGGAAATGAGCAGGTGGGAAAAGCCCGAGGGGAGCAGAGGAAACCTTTTCCAGCTGGCTAACTGCAGGCAGTAAAGTTCTGAAGGTGGCAGCATCTCTCCTCCCCAAGGCATCGTTATTTCATTCACTAAGCTGGACCATGAGCCGGGGCAGCCCAAGGCCGGGGTTGGCTGAGCACAGAGCACTCCTGTCAGCCCTTGCTAGGGCTGGCTTGTAGCAGCACTGGCTGGCAGAATTTATTGCTCTGTTGGGCACGTACGGCTGCTGACATGCATTTGGCTTCCTTCTTATCTATTGGAGAGACAATTCCAGCCTCTGTAATTAATGAGTCTCTCCTGCCAGGGTCTTGGGTGAAGCATCAACACAGGAAATTGGCCAGGCTAAGTGGTGTCTGCTTGGATCCTGGCTGTAGAGGCAGACCTTAGCCAGCTGAGATGAATTGTGCCTTGGTTGCTGAATTCATTTTTCATCCTTGGCTCTGAGGGCAGACATGGGAACAGCTCCCGTGCAGTCTGAGCTGTACACTTACCATGCTCATTTTCTGCTTGAAGCCTCATCTGTTGCAAATACCCCATGTGCAGCACAGATAAGAAAAGAAAGAACAAAGCTCGTTGGTCTGTGTCCCTGTGCTTTAGTTTTGCAATGGTACTCAGGGACCGGGCAGTCCAACACCAATCCCCAGGGAGATAAGGCTGTAAGACAAGGGGTTAATTCTCAGAGAATGAGCAGGCTTCGAAAAGGCAACACAACTTCTCTGATCTAAGCTGGGTTGGTTGTTTTTTCCTCAGCAGCTCAGCCTGGTCACTGGTTTGGAGTTGCTTGTCAGGCTCCCAGGCACAGTGACAGCGCGCATCGGTTGAGACAGAGCCAATTCATTTAGCTTGTAGTGAAGCATAGGATTAAACATGCAGCAGGCTGCTTGTTGTTTAGGGCAGACTCCTGTCCCTGTGCCCCGTGCTCACTCTTTGCATCCTTCTGTAGGAGTCTGGGTTCTGGCTGACTCCTCCCCGCTGTCGTTGGGCTGAGCTGTGAAACCCCTCTCCGGGGCTCGCTGCCGCTGCGCAGGGCAGGTGCCTTGTGTGAGCACCAGAGAGAGAGGGATGAATGATGGAGGAGTCGAACTGGAAGCTCTTTGGAGAGGTGTTCTGTAACTTGGGCCCTGGCTTTCTTAACGGTGTTACAATACAAAGTTTTGTTAATGTGAAATGGCACATCCTGTGGTGCATCTGTGGGGCGGTTTGTTGGGGAAAAGGAATGTGCACTTCAGTGGAAGGAGGAGTTCTGTGCTTTCACAAGGCAAGGCTTCCTAGATGAGCAGCCAGGACCAAAAGCAGCCAATGAGAACTGCAGGCAAAGAAATCAATCATCCATCCAGGTGGGGTGTCTGCTTTACTTTCACCTGTGGTGTTTGCTTTGGAAGGGAGCAGGGCTAAATCATGCTGGCCAGGATGGGACATGCCTGGTAGCAGCAGTCAGCTCGTGATGTGGCTCTTAAAACAGGCTCATGCCCAGTGCTGCTGTCCCCTTCCCAGGAGGTGCTCTGGGAGATCCTGAAGTCTGGGAGAAAGGGAAGGGCTGGGTTTGGCCTGTTTTTTTTTCTCCCTAAAGCCAAATGCTCTCCAAAGGTCAGGGTCTACTCTGCACTGCCAGCACAGATCGTGAGGGACTGCAGGGCTCTTCTTGAGCTCAACACCAGCACCAACAAGGCCTCCCTGCTTCCCTCTCTCTTCTTTACTTTTCCTGCTTCTCGTCTGCCCCCTCCATCACTTCATCTCTTTATTCCTTGCTCTTCCCTTGTAGTTACTGCTTGGTATGTGCCTGTGGTTGAAGTTATCTCAAAGATTCAGCAATGTCACCTTGTGCCGTGTTCATGTGTGGTACAGATGAGGCAGTCGAGTGAGCTGAGCTTTGAGCTCTGAATTTTTAATCCTGGCTCCTTTGCTGGCCTTAGGCAGCTGCCTTAGGGCAGGTCTTGGATTCCTCACCTACAGGATGGGACTGTTTCTAAACCAGCCCACTCCTGGGGCAACGTGAGGCATGTTTGCTGCATCAGGGTCAACTTAAAGCACTTGAAAATGAATTATTCAGACTTGCTGGCCAGCACCACGCAGCTTCAGTAGCTCGCTCTTCCCTGGACAGGGAGTGATCCCTGCTGTAATAGCCTTGCTCTGGGCCTGCAGTCACCCAGATGTGATGCCTGCCCTCAGGCAGCCCAAGTGAGCTGCCCTGCACCCAGGAGGGGACTGAGTGTCTGCTGCCTCCCTGCAGCTCGAATGGCAGCTGGGAGCAGGCGATGCTGCTGGAAGGTAAGTGGGGAACATTTGCCTCCTCTGCAGAAGCTGAGGCTGGCCTGTCAGTCAGACCCAGCTCCCAAAACCCTGTGGGTATTGAGACCAATCCTTCACCTTACTGAGACATCTTTGGAGATGCCTGTTCCTGACCTCTGGAAGAGCTGGGTTCTCACTCCGTGTCGCAAGAGCAACCGGGAGGAGTCTGACCCTGGGGAAAGGCCGTGACAATGCTGAGGACACTGGGGACAAGCTGCCTCTACCTACAATTTCTTCTGCCCAGGGTGCCTAACTTTTAAGGTGCTTATATTTGCTGGGTTTGGCAAACAAGGACATTGTGGAGGCTGTTGGATGGCTGGGCAAGGACAGCAGCATCTTCCCATCTTGTGGATGAAACTCTGCCAGTGCACTGTGAGGGAAGGAGCTGAACTGCTCAGGTCCCCTGAGGAGGAAAGATGCTGAGTGCCTTCAGATGGGGAGGGTTTAAGCCTGTGCACACATGAGAGGGAAAGCACATTTTGCAGAAGTAGCTTTTCCTGGCATTGCAGTTCATCTTGTTAATAAATCTCTTGCAACACCTCCCTGCAGAGCCCCTCAAGAAATTGGCTAAGCGGGAGGAAGCCGAGATCAAAGATAAACCTCCTAATCTGTTATCAGCAAATGCAATCAGACGCTCCATCTGCTATCAAAGGCCCCCACAACCCGACAACTGGGAGCCAGCCAGCCCCTGCCTGCCTGCACAGAGGCTTGGTCACCACCACCCTGTGCTTGCTGCTCTCTAGACTCAGCCTCGTGTCATCTTAGATTAGTGGGCTTGAGTCTAGGCTCTTGGAAAGAGCCAGGTAGGGCTGATGGGCTGAAGCAAGCTTGTGCACCTTGGATGAAAAGCACTGGGTGGTTTGTAGCCAAGTTCAGTTTAGCCCTGTGTGCTCCTGTACTCTGGGCCAGGAGAGTGTAGAGGGAGGGAAACCCTTGTGATGGGTATTTATTAATGACATGGGTAGGAGCAGAATCATAGAATGACCTGAGTTGGAAGGGACCCACAAGGATGACTGAGTCCAGCTTCTATCCCTGCACAGGATACTCCCAACATTCACACTGTGTGTCTGAGGGCATTGTCCAAATGCTTCTGGAATATTGTCAGGCTGTGACTGCTTCCCTGGGGACTTGTTCCCGTGCTCCACCACCCTCTGGGGGAAGAATCTTTTCTTAATATCCAACTGAAACCTCCCCTGACACATCTTCCTTCCATTCCCTAGAGACTTATCATTGGTCACCAGCAAGAAGAGCTCAGCACCTGCTCCTCCACCTTCCCTTTTGAGGAAACAGTAGATGGCTATGAGGTTCCCCCTCAGTTTCCTTTTCTCCAGGCTGTCCAGACCAAGTGACTTCAGCCTCTCCTCGTGTGACTGACATCCTTTCCCTTGCCTCTGTATGAGCTCAGACCCATTTGGGGGGAGCATCAGCAGTGCTGATGTGTGCACCTGCAGCCAGGTCGCTGTAGATGCTCACCAAGTGGATAGTCCTGCTTCATAAGAATTCATGGTTGAAGTTGAGGGCCCTGTTTTGCAGGCAGTACACAGAGATGTTGCCTGGCTTCTTGTTGGCAGCTCAGTGCAGAGCAGGGATCTGCAGGCAGGGCTGTTGTGTGCGGCATTGCCTTTCATACAAGACCATTTTCCTGCTCTTCTGCTTCTTGGGTTGGTGGTCACAGAATCCCAGACTGGCTGAGGTTGGTGGGGACCTCTGGTCCAACCCCCTGCTCAAGCAATGCCACTCACAGCAGGTTGCCCAGGACTATGTCCAATTGACTTTTGGACATCTCCAAGGATGGATTCTCCACCACCTTTCTCACCCTCAGGTGATCAGTGTATGGCTGAATCCATGACCAACACAACAGCCTTGCTGAGACTGAGTTGAAGATGTCCCTGCTCATTGCAGGGGGGTTGGACTGGGTGGCCTTTAAAGGTCTTTTCCAACCCAAACCATCCTGTGACCCCTTGTTGCCGAGCTGCAGAGACTTTGCCTCCAGTTGTGGCCCTCATTTGCCTTGTAGTGATGGAGCAGTAGAGGGACAGTTTGCTGGAGCTCTGCCTCCAGCTCACCATGTGCACAGCCACGTGGGCACATTTCAGTCTGCTCCAACCACATCTTGCTTTTCCTACCAGCCACATATTAATTTTTGGGGACGTTCTAACCGTTCCTATTTCTCTTCTTCTATTCCTATTTCTTTTCAAATACTCATTATTCAAAACAAAAACTTATTCCAGGTATCCCAGGAATTTCAGGATTCAAGTTGCTGCACAAACTGAGTAAACCAGCAAAAACAACAGCTGGTAAAGAATGCTCTAATTTTGCAACTAATTTTCTATAAAGTAATTATTTCTTTAAAAATGTGGGATTTGCTGAAAGTATCACAATTACCTCTTTCATTATGGCTACAGAAAGAAGCCCTTGTTTAATTAGTAAACATTTGGCATGCCTTTAAATAGGTTTTTAATTACATTAAAAGGACACCGTCAAGGTGTCTTTCATCATTTTTAATAGACCTGGATTTTATTTTTTCCCTCGCAGTTGGATGCAACTCTTTGGGTTTGGTTGGCTGCTCCAGCCAAAAACCTGGAGAAAAGATAAAAATAAAAGGCTTGCTGTGTAAGTCTGGAGCTGGGATGTGGTCTCCCTGCTGCCTCTGCCTCTCGACTTGCTGGCAGCAAGGCTTGGAGCCTGCTCTGCATTGTGCTGCTGCCTGGGCTGGGGGGAGGCTGATGGTTGGATCTGATGATCTTAGAGGTCCTTTCCAACCTTAACGATTCTATGAGGTGGGTGTGTCTCTGTTCCCAGGCACTGCCACCCTGTCCCTAAGTGCTGTCACCCACGTCAGGTCTAGGCCAGCTCCCTGTGGGACAGCTCTGCACCGGGAGTTGTCCCTGCGCTCTCATGAGACCCCGCCTGGAGTCCTGTGTCCAGTTCCTGAGTCCCCAACATAAGGAGGACATGGAACTGTTGGAACGGGTCCAGAGGAGACTATGAAGATGATCCGAGGGCTGGAGCACCTCTGCTATGAGCACAGGCTGAGAGAGTTGGGGTTGTTCAACCTGAAGAAGAGAAGGCTCTGGGGAGACCTCGTAGTGGCCTTCCAGGACCAGAAGGGGCTCCAGGAAAGCTGGGGAGGGGCTTTTTACGAGGGCCTGGAGTGACAGGATGAGGGGGAATGGCTTTAAACTGGAAGGGGAAAGATTTAGATGAGGAAGAAATTCATCCTGATGGGGGTGGTGAAGCCCTGGCACAGGTTTCCCACAGAAGCTGTGGCTGCCCCTTCTCTGGAGGTGTTGAAAGCCAGGTTGGATGGGGCTTTGAGCCCCCTGATCCAGCGGGAGGTGTCCCTGCCCATGGCAGGGGGTTGGAACTGGATGGGCTTTGAGGTTCCTTCCAACCCAAACCATTCTACAATTCCCACCCATGGCTCCTCACCCAGGCACCCTTTGGGTTTGGTAGCAGCAATCCTGCCCCAGCCAGCCCCGAGGGTCACCCCATGCTGTACCCCCTGTGCTAAAGCAGCAGCTTTTGCCCCATAAATCACCCTTTGTTGCTCACAACCCCTCCCCACTGAAGCAGACACCTCCTCTACAGCCTCACCGCGTGCAACTGCTCCAAGGAGCAGCTCCTAATAAATCACCAGTGCTCTAACTGAGCTTGATGCAAGCTCCCAAAGGAAATTCAGCTCCGGGTGAGTCTCCAGGCTCCTGCTTGCCTTTGGATTTGCAACGTGCTCCTTCTCTAGGCCGTGAGCTGCTGTTGGCAGGGGCCAAACCTTATTAACCCTGGCTGGTGCTGGGTAGGCTGGGCACGCCCGTGCTGTTGGTAAATGATAAATGAGGTGCTGAGCAGCGAACCCGAGCGTGGCAGAGGCTGTTTCCTTGCATCCCCCTGCTCTGCCTCGCACGAGCTGAGGTTTCTGGCCCCTATTTTGGTAAAGGCTCTCTAATTATAATAAATGGAAGTTGCTGCAGGCAGCCTGGCTTGAGCGAAGGCTTCCTGGGGCATCCCTGAAGGGGAAAAACTAACAGCAAATCCAGAGCATGGCAGGGGGAAGACAGTGCCAGTGGCATCTCCTAGGGATGTACAGCACGGGGATGGCACTGGGACCAGCTGGGGATGTGTGCTGGTCCTTTTTGCCCTGCTCTGACTCTTGTCTCTACTGTGCTCCTCAGGCCTTTTGCAGGCTGAAAAACCATACCAAGATGCCTCTTGTCTAATTTCTGCTTGTGTTTCAGTCATCATTGCTGTTCTCCAAGGAGCAGGAGCCACATGGAATTAAAATATCCAGTGTCTTTGCTTTAATATTGCTGACTTTCTGCTCTGCTGGGTGCTGGTACGCTTCCCTGCAGCCACATCCTCCTCCAGTATGGTCTGAGCATCTCCTCTCAGGTTCCTTAAATTTTCCCTTGACTCCTGTCTTTTCTCCTCCACCCCGTCCATCACCTCCCCCTTCCTCCTTTGCTTGTCCTGAGTGACTGTCACCACCCCACGTGGCCTTAAGTCAAGGTGCTGAGTATTCCTGACCCCAATGCAGGTGGAGATGTGGAGCAATAGACAGCTCATGCCCTTCCACAGCCTTGGAGAGCCCTGAACAGGAAGGGTCTTGCCTATCACACCTTGAGTTAGGCAGCAGGGGAGCCATGACCTCCTTGCTGGAAGGAATTGTTGCACACCTTGGCTGCCCACCTTTCCTAAAGGGAAGTGATGCCCCTTCCTGCCTCCCACCTCTGCACCAGCTTCAGTTTCCAGGGAGACAGCTGTTAGAAAAAGAGTGGAAGCACTAGAGATGTCAGGATTGCACAGCTCAACACCAGGCAATGGGTTTTTGAGGTGTTCCCTCCAGCCCAGCCTGAATCCCACCCATCAGGGACAGAGGGACCCACTCCCCCAGGAGCAGCTCCTGCCTGTTTGTCCTGCTCAGCTTTGCAAGCTTTGTGACAGCTTTCTGGGCAGAGGGGATGGTGCAGCAGGAACTGCCCCTTTCCTGGGTCCCTCTTTGGTGGGTCTAGAACAGATTTCCATGGGGACAACTCTAAGGCTAAGCATAAGCATAACCCTAACTCCAATGGTTCCCCACAGAGAGTTGTCCCTTCCCATTCATGGGGTCATGGAGCCTCTTGCTGTGCAGAATCAGGGACAAAAATGTGTCAGGTGCAGGAGCGAGGTCATGATGGGAGCAGTGCTGCTGTGCTGTGTCCGTGACTGTCATTGTCCTCTCTTCACATCCCTGTCCCCTGGAGTTACAGAGGAGATGGATGCTGGGATGAAGGGATAAAGTCCAGCCTGTGCTGCTGCCCTGGGAATGTGGCTGCCCTGGTGCTGCTCAGTGCCATGGGGAGCTGAGGTCCCTGAGATGTGACCTGCACACCAGCTTCATCCTCACAACCACCACTGGAGAAGGGGAGCAAAGGTTTGTGAATAACCACGATCACAGCTTTGCAAGGCTTCCATAAAATGTGAATACATGATAACACCTGCTTAAATTATTCAAGATAATCAGCATGGGGGACACTTCCTTGACAATCTTATGTGGGTTCCTGGAGCTTGATTGTCCCACCTGCTGGGCGAGTAGCAAAAAGGGAATGTCCTGAGCATCCCAGGTCTCCCAGGTCCTCCTGTAACTCTTAGATTGCAAACTGTTCTCCCTCCAGCCTCAATGCATTTTCCCCCAGCTCCCAGCACTATTAACACCTCTAATTAGAGTTGCTTCTTGATGTGCTGCTGTTTGTCTAAGTGCAGCTGATCAAGGCAGAGAAGTCATCCAGCTTAAAAGCTTCGCAGCGCAGCAGCCGGCACAACCAGCACGGTGCTTCCCAGAGCTGGGGGAGCAAGGAGAGAAGCAGCCAGGCAGGAAGGAATTGGTGGAATAAGCATGTGCTGCCAGCCAGCTGTGGCCATGCCTTGTCTCTGTGTGAGAAACTCCAGGCAGTACTGGCATTTTCCTCTCTGGCAGGCGTTACACGAGCGTGCTGTGCGTGCAGCATCCCTCGGGAGAGAGGTGTCCCTCGTGCACGTGCCTGTGTTCAGCATTGTCCTGTTGGGAATCATAGAATGGTTTGGGTTGGAAGGGACCTTAAAGCCCATCCAGTTCCAACCCCCTTTCCACAGGCAGGGATGTCTCCCACTGGACCAGGCTGCTCAAGATTCCATCCTTGAACACTTCCAGGGAGCGGCATCCACAGCTTCCCTGGGCAACCTGTGCTAGTGTCTCAGGGCAAAACCCATCAGGACAATGGGTGCTGCAAGGAGGAGCTGTTTTCTTCTGGGCACTGATAGAAACATCCTCTCCATGGGGTCACCCAGAAAGAAGACCCAGCACCCAGGGGTGGATGAATGGCTGGGTGCTCGCTGCAGGAAAGCCATGAGCACAGTGGGCTTGAATACTGGGGCAGGATCCAACCCCCCCCAAAGCAGAATCACAGGATGACCTGAGCTGGAAGGGACCCACAAGGATCATTGAATCCAGCTCCTATCCCTGCATAGGCCAACCCCAACACGAGGGTCTTCCTCCACAGCTAGGGTGCTGCTAACATAGTCCTGCTCTCTCCTCCCAGCACAGGTACCTGGGAGTGCTTGGGTGTTTGTACCTCCATCGTGCCACCCCTAGGTGAGAGTAATTCCTGGTTCTGAGGCAGTGCTCTGAGGATGTGGCTGCTACTGGTGTGACTGGTGCAGTGGGAGAGAAAGGAAGGATTATCGTAGCTCCATGAAAACATGTGTTTGGACTCTGTGTCCTGCCAGTAGCTTTCCTGAGGCAGCTTTCCTGATCTCCTCACCTTGCTTTGAATCTGACAGCTCCTCCTTGACCACGTGCACTGGAGGTGGCACTTGTTTGCAGGGCTAAGTAACCAGACAGGATACTGGTTGTCCCTCCTGAAAGGAGATTGTAGCAAGGTGGGTGTTGTTCTCTTCTCCCGATTAATAGGTGATAGGACGAGAGGGAATGGCCTCAAGTTGCACCGGGAGAGGTTCGGATTAGATATCAGGAAAAATTTCTTCATTGAAAAGATGGTCAGGCACTGGCAGAGGCTGCTCAGGGGGTGGTGGAGTCCCCAGCCCTGGAGGGATTTAAAAGATGGGTGGATGAGGTGCTCAGGGATCTGGTTTAGGTCTTTTCCAACCAAGAAATTCTATGATTCTAAAGCATGGCAGGTCCCCAGCACCTCTAACCATTGGACATCCTGGGGACAAAGCAGAGAGGACGATGCACTCCAGAAGGAGTGTTTCCCTTCCCCCTCGCACTCAGGTTTTATTAATTCCTTATGCAGTGAAGTCTCTATTAATAATGGCTCTAGGATCTGGCTGGTAAGCTGGGTAATGAGATGCTCTACCTGCTGTTCCTGTGCTGCGGTGATTGTGTTTGGAGGACAAAATTCTATGTGGATTAATTAAAATGAAAAGCAAAAAAAAAAAAAGGGGGGATTGTTTGAATTATTTACTAGTTTGCAGGAGACAAAGCAGTAATTGCAAGTGTCTTATTGCAGGTGTTTGGAGGGGGGAACGTTCCTTCCTCCAAGTGAGGAACGAAGTCTAGTTATTTACTGACGTTGGAGGAGATTTATCAATCCTCATGACTGCCAAGCACAACTCAAATTGCTCCTTAATTTGCTGATTCTGATTTTCTCTCCTCTTGGTTTTGGAAACTCAGAAGAGCTGGGCTCTGAGACAGCTTTGTTGTTGGTAAATGTGGTAACACTTCCCTTACATGTAAGTAAACGTAGGGGAAAAACACAACCCAAGCACCACGGCCTGAGGAGGTACCTGTTCTCAGTCAGCTTTCCACCCTGCCAGAGCCCCTCTGTGTCACACAAATGCCACCGCGTGTTGCTTGTGGTGTCCCCCTCTGGACCTCGTTTGTGCCAGTGAGATCCTGAGGCTGAAGCAAGGGCAATTCCTCTGGGATGGAAGCAAGTGCCCTCGGGGGTTGGCTGAGGTCTCATCCGTAATGAGCACGGTTGGATCCGCCCCCAGGGGAAAGCCACCGCACCGGGGTCTCACAGCCCGGGGGGGCTGTGGCAGCTTGGCCCCGCCGGGCTCTGCTGGGGTGGAGGTGGAGGGTTGGGATAAAATCAGGTGTCAAGCATCTTCTTTCTTCACAGACCCTTTTAGCTGGTGGATCAGAGGCATTTTAGGGAATTGCTCTGTGCTCTTACTGCTCCTTTTACTCAATTGCTTCTCCCTCTGATTGCCTCATCTCCTCTTCACCAAGGTCCTTGGGAGCTGCCTAATTGACTTCAAAGGGAACAGGACTTGCTTGAAATTGAGTTTTGCATTCCTTTCAGCCTCCGTGATGGAGAGCCTGGTGACCCCATCTCCACCTCCTGCAGCAGCTCCCGGTCACTGGTTCATCTATAGGAGAAGAACAGACAGGAAGAAAAAAAAATGAAAGTAAAGGGTGCAAAAAATTCCCTACGGTGTGATCATTATTCCTTTGTCTCCATATCCAAATTGTGAATCCTGCTGAGAAGAAAAAAGTGGAGATGTCTCATTGGAAATCAGAAGTTAATCTTTAAAGCCAATAAAGATTTAAGACAGTGTAATTGCTTTAAGATTCGATGCTTTAGACTATTCAAACTTTCAATTTTTAACCCAACGACCTAGATCCTTGGCAGTGGAGGTGGTTCAAGATGAGGAGCAATGACACCTTGGTGTCCTAGAGAGAACCCATGGTGATGCTGTGTGCCCTGGGGTGCGGACCCTTGGGGGCACTCACAGCCCGGTGATGGAGGGGGACGTGTGGGGGACATGGGAGGGCTGGATACTGCCTGTCCACCAAAAGCATGAGCAGTGGGTAGAGAAGAGTAGGATGGGAAAGGAAATACATGGAGGTGAAAGAAAATGCACAACCTGCATGGTAGGGGAGGATTTGGCCAGGAGCTGGTGCTCATGAGTGTGGGTTTTGGCAGGTCTAGGCTGTTGCTGTGATGCAAGTGTGCTCGGTTTTAGGATCCCCCATTTGCCTCTCTCCTGAGCAGGGATGCTGAACACCCATTGCACCTGCCTGTGCTGAGCACCCACCGCTTTGGACCCCGCAATTACGAGTGGTGGAAGTGTGGGAGCTCCTCTCCTCTCACAGCCTCCACCCGCGACAGCAGGATTCACCCTGGAGCGTCGAGGCTGGAGGAGGCAGAAACACCTTCTTCTCTTCTCTGTTGTCCCCTCTGGGGTGAGGGGGCAGGAGGCCATCTGAAAGCAAGGCAGATACCAAAGCAAAGCAAACGAAGCAGCTAATTACAGGTTATTATTCACCAAGGAGACGACTGGGGCTGGGAGCTGGGGCAGAGGGCTGCAACGGCTCCGTGTCCCTCGTGGGAAGCTCAGCCAGAGCTCCCGGACACGTGCAAGGACTGGTCACCTTGGGTGGCCAGAGTAGGGAGAAGCACACCAGGAAACATCTTGGGGTATTAGAGATTCTTTCCCAGCAGTGGTTGCCTCTGGGAAATACAAGCCCTGCCAGGCTGCTGCCCACGTTTCTGCCCATGATCCAGGCAGCTGGAGAGTGGGCAGGAGCTGCCCAGCGTGGAGGGCACCTGTGCCCCTCTGGTTATTCCCACAGACTCTTTTTTTGTGAAGATGTTCAGAGGGGGTGAAAGCCACCCCCATTTTCAACCCAGACTAAAGCATCCTGCTGCGGATGCGAAGGCCTGGTTCTCGAGGTGCTCTCTGGGAGATGATGGACCAGCTCGAACTGGGGCTGCCAAAGCCCAGCACCCCTTTCCCTTCCCTGCTGTGAGGGGGGGTAGAATTAAATCCCAATCTTTTCTGCTGTTGTGATTTTGCAGTGTTTATGCAGGAAGGGAGCACATTAGTGATGAGGTAGATCATTAAGTGCTCTTATTATCAGCAGTAAAGCAAAGTCGCTTTTAATTCCTAATTCCACCATTGTCTGACACATTTCTCTGTTGAGTTTTCTATTCATCCATATTTTTTTTTCCCTGGATCTCAACTAATAGAAATTGCTTTGTTGTTAAACTCAATTTCACTCTTGACTGGATTGAAATATGCTTATTTCCCTTCCAAAATAATAATAATAAGAATCTAAAATGATTTCCACTCATTGTATATGAAAAGTGAACATTTGTCTTCATATGGCCAATCAGGTTTAAATGTCTGAGGGTTTCAGAGGTTTATTTTCTAACAGTCTAATTGCATGATCTCAGCCCATAGCTGGGGGCCTTCCAATTTTTGCTTTATGAATTTGAATAAGGCATGACAATATAGGATTTTCTGGGTGATTTTTGAAGTCTTTTGACAGAGGGGGGCTGCAAAGTGTGACTTCTCCTGGTCTATCTGAACAGTGGAGGCAGTAGGATACCTCCCAATACAGAAGCCTTCAGCATAGCTGGTGGGCACCCAAATAAATCATCTTGAACATCCCCCCTGTGCTGGCAGGAGAGGTCTTTGCGTTGATGCCTCCTCCTTAGCCCTCAGCTGCTCCAGACTTGGATAATCCACCACACCAGCAGCTCCTGGGACTGTGCCCAGTGCGTGGAGCTGACCTCCCTCTCTGGATGGGGCTGAGAGCTTGAGGAAGGTGCTGGTGACTCCCAGGTGCTTTGTGTTAAGAGAAAGGCTTGATAACAAAAGCTGCTTGTGCCCAGTATCTGTGTCTGCCTCCATCAGTGCTGGGCTTGCTGTGATCCTGCTGCTGCACTTGCTTCTTTTGGGGCTGTTGGGGTGTAGTAGCTGGGCTGAGCTGTGAGAGATGGGCCTGGGCAGCATCCAGAGCACGGCAGGGGCTCTGTCCCTCTGGTTGCTGAAGGGGTGACTGGAAGAAAAGCCCAGCAGGAGACAGAGAACCCCAAACCTAGCTGGAGGCTCCTGATGTCCTTGCTGCAGTGAGGGCACCCTGGGAAGCTTCAACCTATGCTAGGCTTTCCTGCTCTCACCCTTCCACCAGCTGTGTCCAAAATGGGACAGCGAAGGACCCTCTTTGGGATCTGATCCTGCTGTGCCCACTTCCTAGCACAGAGGTGTCCCAAGCATCCCCAAAATGCAGCTCTCCCAGTGAGATGAGGCTCTGTTCATTGCTGGAGCGAAGTGTTCCCACCTGGCTCTGGCGTGGTTGATCCATCATCTCCTCCTGCCATACCCTGGGGAGCAGCAACATTTGAGCTCTTTTCCCCATTATCTGTGAGAATGTGAGATAAAGGGACCGAGGCAGCAAGGGCTGGTGTTGTGGAGGTGTTGTGTGTGAATGCTCTGCTTGCAGATAACAAGAAGAGCATCAATAAACATCGCAGGAGCCTGAGGAGCGCTGGCTGCTGGTGGGGCTGTGTCACCTCTCATCATAATGTCATGGACTCCGTACGCTCCTTGGCTCCTGCCTCGGGGACAACCAGGGTGAGCAGAATGGGGCATCCCAGCACTGCATCCCTCCAGCCTGCCTGGGATGTGACAGCTGAGGCAGTGCTGGTGGTGAGCCAGGGCTTCACCAACCAAGGGATAAGTGGGGAAGCAGGATGGGTTTATGAGATGTGAAATGAAGACGTGTGGTGCCATCGGGAGGGACGCGCTTGCTGCCTGACTGCAGAGCTGTGCTTGCGTGTCGGCAGGAGAAGCGCTTTGCCTGGGCTTGGGGCACTGGTGGGGGCTGCTTTGCCTGAGACAGTGGCACTTCTCTCCCCTCAGATGGGATGGGGCTCAGGGCCATGTGTCTGCAGGTCCCCTTTGGGGGGTTTTTATTGCTACTGCCGGGCTCGGGGACAACATGCACATGGGGCAGAGGCAGCAAACTCCAACAGGAGGGGCTGCCAGTGCCATTCAGCAGCGGGGACTCTCCCGCAATAATTAAAAGGTTGGACAGTTCTTGGTCTCCTAACCCCTGACTTTAATTTCTTTAATTACAACAGGAGCTCAACCTGCCATTTCCCTCTTAATTTGGCTGATGCTGGTGCAAGCTTTCTGGCAGCCACTGCTCATCAGGGTGACTCCCGGCTCTGGGACTCCCCAGATGTGTTGTAAGGGGTGCAATTGTCCTGCTTGGCCTCCCCAGGCTCACTCTGGGCTGTCAATAGGAGCCCTGGGCCCCTGTGTTAAGTCCATGCATGTGCATAGGGGGTTATAAGCTTTCTCTTCTTCCCAGCCCAGAACGCATCATTTTACATCCTTCATCTTTCCTGAGCTTAACATTTCTCCAAATGGCTTATGTTGATGCCTCAAAGTCAGCAAACTCATTTGGCTGAGCTTTGGGGATATAAAATCCTCGTTGGGATGGCTGGGGGACACTTAAGCCCCTGGACACCCTCATCTGGGACCGCAGCATTTGCTGCAGGAGCTTGGTATAAAGTGCTAATAAGCCCAGGAGGCTCCTCCAGCCTATTTTTCCTTCGGCTTTCCCTATCTCATGTCCTTTCGATGCTAATTCAATGGCTGAGCAATGGAGTGTCCTCCTGGGATTGCGCTGAGCTGGAAAGTGCTGCTCAGCTGAGTGTGACAGAGAGGCAGAGCAGGAGGCAAACCTGAACTGGCAGCTCAGAGAAGCCTGCCCGGCAGAGGGACAGATCCAGCCCTTGGGTCTGACTCTTTTTTTGGAGGTGCCTACACGCTGCCTCGTCCCCTTCCTGGTGGTGGCTCTCAGAGGGGGGAGTTTAGCCTCAAATAACCTCACCTAAGGGGAGGATTCTCCTCCTTAGAAGCTGCGGTTCAGCATCTCCCACCCTGCTCTGCTGCTCTCATTTACCCTGGGCTTGGTCCCTTCTTTGTTGCCTCTTCCCTGCCTGGACCTGAGCTGGGCAGACCTGCAGGCAGATGGGTTTCCCGAGGGTGTCAGGAGTTCTCCCTGGGGGAACTGCAGCCTTGTCGATGCACTGCAGGGATACAGATACATCTTGGGAATCTGCTGTACAGCTCTCCCTATCTCTTTAATTTTTAATTGCTGCTCTTGTTTCCTCTGGGCATCTCCCTTTGCAGCAGGGCAGCCAGGAAACCTTTCTGACTGATAAAGATGGTTCAGGCTTTCCTTTCACCTTTTGCATTTTCTTCTCAGTGAAGCCAGTGTTGTTGCTGGTTTTAATTAACACTGTAAGAAAAATGCACTAATTTATTTCTCCAAGAGAGAAAAGGAAATTCAGCCTCCCTTCTACTCTAAAAATGCATAATCCCATTGGGAGCTGAGGAGTGATCCTTACCTCTATTACTTTCCCCTGCTGTAAGCAAATTAGCAGCTAATGGAAGTGAAGGTTTCGCTGTGCTGAAAGGCTTGCAAGGGCAGAACTTCCCAAATTCCCCATGCAAGGCTGTGCTGACACAGACCTGAGCTGTAGAATTCCATGTATTACATCTGACCTGGCTGTGCACCTCCAGCAGGTACCCAGACACCAGAGCTCTGTTCTGTGCTACCAGCACCGTGGGCTGCAGTGCTCCGTGGGGATGGCAGCCACAGCCAGGCAAGGGTTGCAAAGCTCCTCCTGCTTTCCAAGAGGCATGGAGCAATCTGACAAGAGCCTGGCCTGGCTGCTGAGGGCTGCAAGCAGCCTATAACCCTGCCTGACCTGTTCCCCAGGGGATGCTGCTGGCTCAGACCTTTCAGCCATGCAGAAGTGCTGTGCATCACTGCTGGGCTCTCAGCTGATGTTCCAGGGATGTGGGGGGCAGAGAACAGTGTCTGCCTGGGGTTATATTGCATCCTACTGAGACCTCAGCCATGCAGACAGCCCCAGGGACCAGAGAACAGTCCCAGGGACCCTTGTGGTAGGTAAAATACCCCCCAGGGTAGTGTCAGGTGCCCTCTCTGCCTTTTGGCTGAGTAGTGCTTCTGGTTTTCAGGTATTGCATCTTCTGGAGGCTGCAATCACAGGGGATTCAGACAGCAGATGGGCCTTTAACAACCACAGCTTCAGTGCTCTGGCAGCAGCAAGGCCATCCATGCCGCTTGCTGCTGGAGATATCCCATCAGCCACAGGCTCCCCCAGTTTCTCTTGCTCACATTCAGCACTCTTGGGGACCCATGTGGCTCCTGGGCTCCCTGTGGGTGAGGATGCAATTGTGGCTTTAGGACACTGCTATCCCCTTCCTGCTGTTCACCTCTTTTACTCCAAATGCTGATGTATGAGCAAATCTAGGGCTGGTTTTGCTGCCTCGGAGAACAGGCAGAAAGCTGGGGTGGAGCAGGGCTGCCTGTATGGGCATCACAGCCCTGCTGTGCCTGTGGGACCCCCCAGCACAGTGAGAGCACCTCGTGGTGCTGGCAGGCAGCTCCGTGCCAGCGGCGTGGCCGGGGACGCTCGTCGGTGCGGGAGATCGGTACCAGGCTCAAAGCTTTTCCGCCTTGTTGCTACAGAGATGGACAGAGGCGTGAATGCTGTAATTGAGGCTGAGCCAGCGATGGAGCTAAGTTGTTTTATATCAATAAAGAGCGCATTGTGCCCAGAGATGTCGCTTGCGGGGGTTGGAGAAGTTACTGTGACTAAGTGATCTTATGCCCAAAGCATTCGGGCATCACAGCTCCTGTAATCAAATTATGTTTCTTATCTCAAGGGCAAAAGTGTGTGCAGGGAGAACTTGAGAAAGTAGCTTGTCATAGCACATTACAACTCAGTTGTTTGCTGTGATTCTCCTCCTTCTCCGTGATCTTTATTTTTCCACGAAGACCCAGTAACTCAGAGCTCAAGAGGAAGAAACATGGGCAGAGTCTGAGCCTTGGGCTTTGGAAAGCAATGAAGAAGGGTCCAGAGCTGGAGCAGGGAGTCTCTGGAGGGTCCTGGAATGTCTTTGGAGCCCTGGCAGCACTTGGGTCATTGCTGACATTACTCATCAAAAGGTAACAATAACACTGGTGCTGTGTTTTCTCTGGAGCTGCCACCCACAGCTGAGCAGTGATGTGCCCTGTATGTGGTTGTTTAAGCTTCATCTATGGTGGTTTACAGCCCACCTTTTACTTTTAATCCTTTTTCTCCAGTTGTGGTGGTCTAAACCACCATGTTCTGCTTTGAGATTCATGGTAACATGGTTGCTTAAGATCAGTAGAGAACTCCCAAGGTCTTTCACTGGGCCAGTGGTGCAAGGTGAGTCCTGGCTGTCAGAGGATGCTCCAGTGTTGGAGCTGGAACTATAGCTCTGCCCTGGGTTACAGGCAGGACTGTAGAAATGGTTGGATGGAGCTTGTAATGGAGATGCTCCATGTCTACCTCTGGCTGGTCAGAGGCTCTGAGTGGTGGAATATTGCTTTCTTTCATACCAACTGGTTGCTGAGCTGGTTCTCTCCATTCCATGCTGCTGCCTGATTTGTAACAATAACAAGCATACACGTGTGAGTGTGTAACTTCAGCACATTGATTTTTGGGGCCACTGCATCCCAGTCATTGAAGAAGATAATTCACCACTTTATTACTATCCTTGGATTTTAGATTTATCCCTCTAAACGGGCAATGAGCTGGTAGTTAATTAAGCCTTTTGTTTCAAGCAGCAGCACAGGGGAGGGATTGTCTGCTGCAGCATTTCTCCTAGGGAATGAGGGCTCTGTGGGGCAGAGAGTGCCATGTTTCTGCCTATGGGATGATGCATCCTGCATGGGATGGTGCTGGCAGACATTGAGAGCAGCAGAGGCTCCCTGGCCAGCGCTGTGAATGCGAATGCTGCTCCCTGCTGACCCCAGCACCCTCCTGGGCTATGCATTTGGGATACCATCTCCAGAAAATCCCTCTCTCATGTGGTGTCATGGACTCAGGATGAGGTTGGATGTTCTTCAACAAGAGGAGGAGACCTGCAGCAAGGGGAGCAGCAGGCTCTGGTGGTTTCCTTCTCTCCTTCTTCTGGCTGCATGTTAGGGTTTCCTCACTAATTGCTGGATTGATGGGGTTGTGCACGCTGCATTTAGGGTAATGGAGAGCTGCTGTCTGATGTGATGGCAAAATAAAACCTTGTTGAATGGGGATCACCTAAAGCACATTTCTGCATTTTATTTTATTTCCTATTTTTTGCCTGGGGGGCTGAGCTGTCTTCTGCCTGCCCAAGAGACAGCCGGGCTCTCAGGTGGCTGTTTCCCACCTGGGGTCAGCCCTGGAGGGTGGACACCATCTCTTTCTTGGTCCTTTCTCCCCCTGATGACCCTCACCTCCAAGTCTTACAAAATTTATGTAAGGCCATAGGCTGGCCTTTTCCTGCTGGGCTGCTGCTATTGCTTGAGTTGGTGGGATGTTCAGAGGAATCTCAGCATTATCCAAGGAGAGGTACGAGGAGGTCCCATCCCACAGCAAAATTCACCACATGCTGGACTTTTGTAGCTCCCTTCTCTGCATCCCCCAGGACAGGGATTTCATTCCAGCCTCTCGGGAAGGTGCAGCCAGCTCCTGGCAGACAGGAGGCAGCAATTTGGCTGCTCCATTGACCACTTCATGTTGTGTGTTTACATGCATTAGGAACATTTCCAGCCCCGTTGTGCTGAGCTGGGCTCAGAGAAAAAGGCTCTGCATCCCACTGGAGAAGTTCTCTTCAGAGCAGCAAGTGAGGAAACACTATGTTTTAAGGTGATTTTACAGCTCAGATGGGGAGGGAGGGTCTCCTGTCAGAGGAGCAGGAGCTGGGAATGAAGGGAGCAGGCAGGAGCAAGATCAGGGGTGGTAGGATGCCCACAGCACCTTCCTTAGCCTGCTGCTTCCCTCCTTTCCCAAAGGTCAGGTTAAGAAAACCAGGTGTTTTTTCCAGAGAAGGACAGATGTACCAGAAGACTCCCAAGTGCACCTACAATGGCAAGCAGTGAGGCACTGCCAGCCCAGTGGGTCTGCACGGTCATGTCCATAAGGTCCCAACAGCACGGGTTTTGGTGTGGGATGTCATTGCCAAGAAGTTGTGCTGCCTGTACTGAACATTAGCCAGAGCTGACCTAAGGGTTTGAATTTGGCTTGAGAGCGGTCAGCTGCTCCTGTGCCACCCCTTCAGCAAATCCTCCACATGTCTGTGTGTCCCTCTGCCTCAGCCCAGCGTTATCCTGCTCAGATCCAGTGAGGCAATGACTTTCCCTGTCCCCTGCCCATGAAAAACGTGGATGGACGCAAAAATCCTTCTGTATTTATGAAGCTCTAGAGGATATGCTTTTTTTCTTCTCACTTCTTGGCAAAAAGTGCTGTTTTGTGGAAAATTTCCAGCTGTCTTTTGTCTCTGGGCTTGCCTGTGCCTGATGCTGTTGCTGCATATGCTACCTGCAGCTCTGCTACCTGAAGCCCCTCCTGGTTTACACCAGGGACAAGGAAGAACATTGAGTGCCTGAATCCCTATGTAAATTGGAGTTATAGTATCACAACAGCATTTCATCTTCACCAGCCTTGTGGGAAACCACTGGGATCCTGCACAGGCAAAGGAGCCCGTGATTAGTTTATAAAACACAGGGTGGTTGGCTGCTTGGTGCTGGGAGGGCGTTTCCATTGCACAGCACTCATGGAGTAGATGGTTGAGCCATGCCAGGCTGTTGGGTTAGAGGAATGTTTCTTGTCCAGGAAGCAAGCAGGATGGAGAAGGGCTGGGAAAGACCATGGGAGGAGTGTCCCATGATGGGAAGAGAGTGTCCCACCATGGTGAAGGCAAAGGTGCAGCTTTCCTCTGATGTCACCATGTGCTTTATGGTGCCCGTGGTGGTAATCACACGCAGAGAAGGATGGCCAGCCATGGGGTCAGCGTCGCAGAAGCGTACTCTGTCTGCACCACAGCCCCCCCAGACAACAGCCTGGTCCTGTCCTGGAGCCTGGCCAAGTGTGCACACTGCAGAGAAAGGTCTCCTGCCCACTCTCTGCAATCCTGGTGGGGCACACCCTGACCTGAGCCAGGGGGATGGAAACAGGGAGCCTCTGGGCTCTGTACACCTTCGGCTCCTTTAATTCTCAAGCTCTGGGAGGCTTTTTGTGGCAGCCACCATCCACACATGAGCAGGGAACACCTCTGCTGAGCTCAGCAGCTGCTTCTCCTGCCTCAGCTCTCATGGCCCCTTCTTTGTCTTCCCACACATGCGTCCCTGCCTCAGCCTCCACACCACCCTGGTCCTTTTGGCAGCACCCGGGAGTTCCTGGGGACGTTACGAAGCTGCAGTATGGGCCATGACTGTGACCCCCCCGAGAGAAACCAGGGTGATGGAGAAGCAAAGCAAAGCAAAGCCACAGGCTGGTGCTGTCGGACCCAACTCCAGACCCCACTTTTCCCCAGCAGTAGGGCTTGCCCTGCTCCTCGCAGCTCCCCAAAAGCAAAGAGCACCCCTTTTTCCTAACCAGTCCTGGGGGCTGTCTCTCCCACCCTACTGTGAACTGGACATCCTCTCTCCAAAACCCACCTCCCCCTGCCCCGAACCTGCCATCCTCCCCCCAAACCTTTCATCCTATCCCAAAATCTGTCCCCGTGCTCTGAATCAACCATCCTCCCCCAAAACCTGCCTTCGCCCCAAATCTGCCATTCTCCCCAAAATCTGCCTCCCCCTGCCCCGAACTTGCCATCCTCCCTCCAAAACCTGTCACCCCTGCCATTCTCCCCAAAACCATCCTTCCCCCAAAACCTGTCACCTCTGCCATCCTCCCTAAAACCATCTTCTCCCCAAAACCTGTCCCCCACCGCCCCAATCCAACCATCCTCCCCCAAAATCTGCCATCCTTCCCCCCCCAAATCAACCATCCTTCTCCAAAACCATTCTCCCCCAAATCACACCTCCTCCCACCCCGAACCGGCCATCCTCCCCCAAAACCTGCCTCCCAGTACTGAAAGGGGCTCCAGGAAAGCAGGGGAGGGGCTCTTTATCAGGGAGTGCAGGGATAGGATGAAGTGGGACCGGTTTTCAGCTGAAAGAGGAGAGGCTGAGATGAGATCTTAACCAGAAATGTTTTGCTGTGAGGGTGGGGTGGGGAGGCGCTGGCCCAGGTTGCCCAGAGAAGTCGTTGCTGCCCCATCCCTGGAGGTGTTCAAGGCCAGGTTGGATGGGGCTTTGAGCAACCTGATCCAGTGGGAGGTGTCCCTGCCCATGGTGGGAAGGTGGAACTGGATGG
Source organism: Dromococcyx pavoninus (assembly GCA_033558185.1). Classification (NCBI taxonomy): domain Eukaryota; kingdom Metazoa; phylum Chordata; class Aves; order Cuculiformes; family Neomorphidae; genus Dromococcyx; species Dromococcyx pavoninus. The sequence goes on along the minus strand of JAUMJL010001138.1, from coordinate 150,972 downwards.
GCTTTGAGGTTCCTTCCAACCCAAACCATTCCATGAGCCCATGATGCTCCCGCAACCCCCCCGCCCCTGCTCCCCCCGCAGCCGCCAGAGGGCGCAGCGCGGCCCCGCATCCTGCGCGGGGCGGAGCTGCCTGCGCTGCGCGGGGCTGCGCTGCGCGAAGCCGGGGCTGCCGGGCGATGGGCTGTGCGGGCAGCGGGCTGGGGCTGGAGCAGGGCTAGGGGTAGGGGCTGGGGTAGGGCAGGCGGGGAGCCTCTCCGCGCCCCCTCCGCGCCCCCACCATGCGCGCCCGCGCAGCCCCGCACATCCCCCGCTGAGCCCGGGTGGGGAGGGGGGGGTGGTCCTGGGGCCGCCCCTTCCCCCCGCCACTCCGAACGATGATCACAGTCAACGCGGATGGGAAGATAATGGTCAGAAGATGCCTCGTCACCCTGAGACCCTTTAGGTAAAGTTGCGCTGCTCCTCTTGCTCCTCCCGGCTCTCCGCATCACCTCGCTCGGTCCCTGCGGGGTGGGGAGCGGCTCTCCGAGCACATTTTATGTGGGTAAGGGGGTTGAATTCTGTGATTCTGTAGATGAGGTGCTCAAGGATCCGGTTCAGTAGTGGACAGGTACAGCTGGGCTCGATGATCTCAAAGGTCTTTTCCAGCCAAGCGATTCTATGATTCTGTGAACCCAGCTGAGGATGTCAGGGATGGATTGAACCCAGGTGAGGATGTTAGGGATGCAGGGAACTTTGCTTGCAGGTCAGCATGCTGGTCCTGCAGTACTCGTGGTCTGACAGCTCCCAGATCCCTTGCCATGCTAGTTTCTTTTAGGGTTAAATATAGAGCTGTTTGCTGCTATCCTTTGTAATAGCTTTCTTGGAGATTTTCTTACTCATGGAGGAATCAGTTCCTGTGGTTTAAATTCCCTGATGCTGACAGGGATTCTGAAACCCTCCCTGAAACTGGCAACAGGGCTGGGGTTGATACCCAACCCTGAAACCCTCTCTGGTGCCCACCAATTGCTTTTTTCCCCCCTTGGTTTAACTTTCCTCAGTTTTGTCTCCATGCGTTTGCTTCCCCTCTCCACTCCTTGCTCTCCAGCTTCCTTATTGCACTGGAGATGTGCTTTGGTTGCTCCTAGGCTTGAGACACATGGGAGATGCTGGTAATTGCTTCGTTTTACTATGAGGAGAACAAAAACTCACAGAAGGGGAAAGTGCTGGAGGGCAAAGCACAAGGCGGGGTGAGCCTGTGCAGGCAGCTGCCAGCACTCTCCGCTGTGTTTGGGGGCCAAGGATCACCTGGAATCACTGGAGGGATCTGCTTGCTGCCTTTTTGCTTAACCCAGGCCAGTGCCCAGAGGTGGGAAGGAGGAACAGGACTATGCTTGCTTGTGCTTATGTTTGGAGATGTTGTTTGTCTCTCTCCTGGAGTTGCCTGGCTCTGCACTGCTTGCCTGGAGAGATTCTTGTGGCCAGAGTGGTGCCCAGGGACTGGGACACTTGGCCAAGGTGATGTCGGAAAGTGGTGGTGGATCAGGGGCACAAAGGGTCCCCATAGGTTGGGCTTGCTCTGAGTGTGGGATGGGAAATGACTGTGAGAGAGGTGGGAAGGACACACACCCAAGAGATGCTATTTGCTTTCTTAAGTTGGTTTGGAGTCTGTACTGAAGAATTGAGTGGCCTGAGCATTGCTCTCCCCTGTGTCCTGGGCATCCCTCCTGGGGCAGCGCTTGCCCATCTTCTGCAGCGACCTGGGATCAGGCTGGTGGAGCACAAGGAGCGAGTCTCAGGGTGGTCACACAGTCCCATTGGAGATGAGGATGTGTGTGCACGAGGGGTTTGTGATGGCAGGAGAGCATTGGGCTGGAGGCTCACTGGTGTCTGTGGCAGATTAGAGCACCTGCATGGTCCTATCTGTGTGCCCTGGGCTGGCTTCTGCTCTCAAACCAGTGCAGACCAGTATGGTGCCACTGGAACCAGCAGAGTTACCCTGTGGGAACCAGGCAGGCTTTCCCTGTGTAATTGGAGAAATTTGCAAGAGCCACTCCTAGCTCCTGACTGTCCCGCAGTGTCCAGCCCTGCAGCACCTCTTGGTGTCATGCTCAGCCTGATCTCTCCACAGCATCTTTCTGTGTCACCCTGCTCAGTCCAGTGTCAGCAAGGATTGGCACTGCCCTGCTCCAGCTGTAACCTGGTGGAATCAGCGCTGCTTCCCTAAAATCAGCACCCCATGTTCTCAGCTGCTGTGAATCAGGGGCAGGAGAAGATACTGGCAGTCAGGATGGGTCCTGTAAATTGAGTACTTGTTGCTGGCTGGGCAAAGCCTCGCTGCTCTATGAAGCCTGTGGTGTGATCCTCTGCCTGGTGCAGCCTCCTGGCAGCGGTGCCATCAGCAAACAAGGAATGCTGACCCTTTGCACCAAAACGTTTCATTAATCGTGCTCCAGACTTGCTTAGCGAAGCCTTGAGCTGTGAAACCACCTGCAGAAAATGGGAAGGGGGAGCAAACCAGTGTAGAAACCATTTGTAGAAATGTCCAAGGGTGGCTCTGACTTCATCTCAGCACCAAAGTTGTTTTATTTGTGACAGTGCTGGATTCAAGCACGAATTCACTGTGAGGCTGGGAGAGAGAGCCCTGGTCCGGCTCACCCAGCTCTTGGTTTTGCAGAACATGAGGAGTTCGGGCAAATTTGTCAGTTGGAAAGCAAAGCCAGGCTTTTCATGTGCCTCTGACATTGTTCAGTAAGAGAATTCACTGTGGTCCTCTCATGGAGGAAGATTCCTGTGGCTGAACATCATTTTGACAGTGCCACGGCGATGTTGGGCTCTGAGCAAAACAAGGTTTGCGGGAGAGCGAGCGTCTTTTATTGGCCTGGCTGCTGGTGTTAGAAATTGTGGCACAGGTTTGGGGTTCAAGAGGTATTAAAAACTTGTCTAATAAAAGCTATTACCTTTCCCTGTAGCCCTTGGGTTCCCTGTGCACCTGCGTAATATTCTCCCTATAGGTCTCAGCTGGGTGATGCAGTGCTGTGGACAGATGGTCCCAGTGTCGCAGCCCCATCCCGCTGGGTGCTGCTGGTGTTCTTCCCCTGTTGTCTCCCAGCTCAGACCCTCCTGGCTGCATCCAGCTTTCAGGTCCATGGGCCAAGATCTGCAGTGATTGGGGCATCACTTCCAATTTTCACTGAAGACTCGGAGAATTTGGCTTCCTTCTCTTTTGGGCACCAAGCCAGAACCTAGAGCTGTGAACATTTCAGTTTGGGGAGGATGTGGAGAGGGACTTGGCACCAGAACCATGCCCTGGCGAGGAATTGAACGTGATGTGTGATGACAGGCAAAGCCATGCAGAGTAGATCTTATTTGGTCATTGGAGCTCCATGGTCTTCAGTGAGTGAGACTTGATTTTGGGGGGCAGAGGGCCCAGTGCAGTTATGGTCATTTGAGAGATCTGAGCTCTGGTATATTTTACCTCCTCTGCACAAGGAGTTTCCACACAGTTAAGGCCGGGCCAAGCATTTTTATTCACCTGGAGAAGATCAGCATAAAGTAAAGTAGATAGGGTCCTTGGGCTGATAACCTGTTCTTGAAACCTCCCTGCACCCTGAAGAACTGCTGCTGGACTCGATCTGACTCTCTCCCAAGAGCATTAATTCTGGTTAGGCTCTGATCCCCCTTTTCTTAGGAAAAAAGCATCCTGCATCTCCCCTGCTCTCTCTATGATCCAGTCAAAATCAAAAAGATTTTGTTTCCTAATGAGGTGCTAGAGCACAGATCACCTTTAAATCTCTTTTCTCCTGCCTCTCTCTCTCTTTCCTGCCTCTCTCTTTCCTCTCCATGTTTCACTCCCTGCCAGAGTATAATTATGAAGATTAAAATGTGTAAACAAGGTCTTGCATAATGATGAAGATATTGTCAATAGGAGGGGTGAGAATGAAGAGCAGGATCAGCTCTGATTATTTAATCAGGTGATGTTTTGTTAAATGTCCCTTGGGGGAGGAGGTTGCTGGCAGCAGGATGGGGCTTTTGGGTGAGCTTTGTACCATGATGTGCCCCCAGAGAGGACCCTCGGTTGTGGGGCACAGCTGGGCTTTGACCTCTTTCTTCAGTTTATGCCTTTTTCACTATAGTGTTGTCCGCTCCTGCCAAGGAGGTGCCACAGCAGAGGTCCCCCTCTCCTGCTCTCAGAACAAATTAATCCCTCTGAGATGTGTGCTGCAGTCCCCTTCATTGTGTTTCTGAATGCCTTTTCCAGACCCAGCACTGTGCCACATGGCTGGGCACAGGGTGTGATAATGGGAACACACTAATATCCCCAAATCACGTCTCCCCAAGCAATTTGTGGGACATCACGTTGCTTTGCAGCACCGGCAATACTCTCTGACTGCCATAATCACCTCCCTGCTGGAGCTGGACTGGAAACCCTTCTCTGTGATATGCTCTGGGAGAGGAGCTGAGGTCCATAGTCATCTCCACATGCAAATGCCACAGCTTGATGGTTCATCAGCGTCTGCTGTGGAGGGGATCATTGTGCTCTGCTGGCGGCTGCGTGTAGGGTGTGCCAGCTGTGCCTATAGTCAGGCCTTCAGGGACAGGAGCCTGGGTTAGCCAAATGCACGATGCTTTTTATAGTTTGGTTAAACTGCTCTCCACTCCCCAGGGCAGGCTCATTCAGAAATAAAAGGGGCTTGAGCTGCTTCACTCCCAGAATGCCTGCACAGGGTTTGACTGTGTCCCCTCTCCCAGGTGGATCTCCAGAAGAGTTAGTGGGTGTTTGCATTGGGTTGAGTGTGCTGCTCACAGGGCTTGTTAATGCTAATGAGCCCAAGGTGTTGCTTTTCCTCTTTATTAGGAGGGAGCTAAGAAGAGGATGGGAGCTGTGGTGCTGCTTGTCCAGAGTCTGTGCCCAGCTGACCCTGATCTGTTGGGACCCAGCCAGGGATGGAGCAGGGTGAGGAGATGGATGGGGTTAGGTTCTCCTCAGAGCTAGCAGAGGAAATCCTTTGTTCTTGAGCTGCCCCATGCTGAGAGCAAAGCTGACCTGTATCTGGGGCTCAGGTGTTGGCTGTGTGTGTAATCAGAGCTGATGAGATGGTGGTAGGGAGCTTGTGGAGTCCCTTGAAAGTGCTGTCTCTCGCCCAGGAGCCTCTCTAGGCAGGGCGAACCTGGCCGTGCCACGCTGGGACAGTAGGGACCTGCACTGGGACCTCTAGCAGGTCTCCCTGGGGAACCCCAGTCCTTTTTGAGCTGCTTGATACTGTACTGCAGTTCTTCACAACATCTCCTGTAGCTAACAAGTGCTTTGAAGCAAGGTACTTTATTTGCCAGTGCTTTCCAGCAACAGATAATTGGAATGCTGGCGTGTTGTAGCCCAGGCTTAATGGCTGGCTCCTAATCCACTGCCTTTTAACTACACAATGACAATTTGATGGAAGGCTGTGGCGTTCCTTTGTGAGCCTTTCTCTGGAAAAGCCCTGTTTCTGTGTTGGGTGACTGTGCTGTGTTTCTGTGTGAGGTTTCTGAGCCCTGCAGACCATGCTGTGAACTTGTACAGGAGAGTGTTGCCTGTCTTCAGTGTTTGACTTCCCTTTGGCTCAGGAAAGCCAAGAGGCAGAAATGCCAGTGCTCAGCTCCCTGTCCCTGCAGGATTTATCCATTTGAAGACAAACCCATTGTTTCACAAGGCTGGCTGGCACTTGTCTTTTCTCCTTGTTCTCCTTGAAGTTTTCCTTGGATTTGGCTCGCTGAGATCCCTGCTATGGCTGCAGCTCTGGGAGCTGTTGTACACGGTGCCTGGCAGTGGCTCTGCTGGGGCTTTCTCTGAGTGTCTGTTGGAGGATGCTGCACCTCCATGGAGACTCGGAGGCAGCATCAGCATCATCTCTGGTGGAAAGAGGCCAGGTGTTTGTCTCTGGGCACAGCATCCTCTCCTGCGCCCTGAGGAGATGGGAAGGCTTGGCTTTATGTTCCCTGGTGCACAACAACCCTCCTGTTTGCACAGAGCTCCTACCTTCAGCCTTTTTACCCCCTCAAAAAGTTACTGGCTTGAATAGGAGCAGTGCTGAGAGCTCCTGCCTCTCTCGCAGCTGGAGGTGACCACGAGCTGGGCTGGGAGTGATGTGTGGGTCACCATCCTGCCTGGTGTGTCCCTGTGGGAGTGGCTTTCCTGCCAGCCCAGTCAAACAAAGCGATGATGAGATGGTCCCAGGCCAGGGTGCGTGTTGGTCCCTCCTGTCCTGCTGTGCACAGGGCTGCCTGCGCCGCGCGGCCGATGCCGCACACAATGGCAAACACTGGTGGCCTAGTTACAGGGGGAACAAAAGACCTTTATTTACAAAAAATGGGGGTATTTTTAGATCATTTGTGAGGAGGAGAAGGTGCAAGGTCTCTCTTTTCTCTGGATCCTCCCAGGAGGAAAATGGGTATTATTTATTGAGGTGGTTCCTTGATCTGGGTTATTGGGCTGGATTTAGTGGAGCATTGTAAGGGTAGTCATGGTCTGGCTCAGCTTTCCCACCTAGAGTGCAAGTCCTTTGCTCCCTCCTTCCCATCAGAGCAGGCTGCGTGGATTTTGGAGGATGTTGTCAGGCAAAACCCACCAGCCCAGTGCCAAAGGCAGAAGCATCTTGGGGTTCTTCATTAAGTTCCTGTGGGTCTCGCTGTGGTTGGTGTGAGGCACTGGTCTGCTCTCGTGGTTGGGAAGGAGGCAGGGATTGCCCTGACTGCCTTTTCCAGACACCCCCCCAAAAAAGTGGCTGGTGCTGCTGTGCAGGGGTTACCTGGGGGGGTTCCTTGTCACACCTCACTACAGCTCTGCTTTCCCTCCTGCAGGATATTCGTGCTGGGCATTGGATTTTTTACCCTGTGCTTCCTAATGACGTCGCTGGGAGGGCAGTTCTCGGCCAAGCGCCTCGGGGACTCGCCCTTCACCATCCGTACCGAAGGTAAGAGCAGCTCCATGCCCATCTTGTCCCACATGGTGCTCAATGACCCCAGCACTCTGCTGGGGGTGCAGGGAGAATGGGGCTCAGATGCCTCCATTCCCAAGTCTCCCTCCTGATGAGCTGCAGGGACATCAGGGTGGCTCAGAGTCTTGTTAGCCCTTCTTGGCGTGGCTTGGGGCACTTTTGCAGCCATGTGGCTGTGGTCACATCCTGAGGTGTGCAGGCACAGTGGGGACGTGTGGGTGCTGAGCCTGGTTCACAGCAGAAGGATGAGAAACACCAGTGACTGGGGCTGGGGGGATTAGACCTTCAACTGCTGGCTGTGATGTGTGTTAGGTGGGCTGCACCCAGTCCCACGTGCTGATGTGCTTGCAGGGCTCGGTGGTTTTGGGCAGTTTTGGTTTCAGGGAGTGGAAGTTCTTCCTTAGGGATGGGAAAATAAAAGATCCTTGTGGTTTCGTGGAGGATCTGTAATGTAAAAGAGAAATAGTCTGATTTTTAGCAAGTGTACTCTGTTAGATTTCTAAACCTACCTTTTTTTGGTGAGATGTGCAGACAGCTTAGGAGACAGCGTCCATGGAGGGAGGGTCATATCCTGCCTTTGCTCTGGGAGGGTATTGTTGCACTGACTTGAGCTTTGCCCCGACTTTTCCTCTGTGGTCCCAGCCTCCATCAGCACTGCTGAAATGCACAGAGGGAATTGCCCTGCTTGAACTCAGGTGAGTGGGGCAAGATAGGCTTGCTCAGACCACCTTGTTCTTCTCCTCCTCCGTACCAAAGGTGTAGAGGGAGCTGAGCTCACCAGCCTCACCTGGAATGCGATTTTGAGGCATTTATCCTTTCCTTCCCATGCTAGAAGAAGTCCTAGTTGCTTTCCTGCAGGAAAGGGCTAAAGCAGTGGTTTCCAGAAGTCGGAGGGTGCTTGTAAACTGCTTAGTTGACTTTCAGAGATTAATGTGCAGCCCACGGCAGCTGGCTTTGCTTTCTCCCCCGTGGATGGAGAACACGGCGGCTGGTGTTTCTCCCCTTCTGCTCCCCTAATTGTTCCCGTCACCAGCTCCATTAAGCCCCTTCTCCAAGGAACCAGTGTTTGCAGGGCTGGCCTCAGCCTGAACAACAGCAGGTTTGCAGGATTGGTGCCTTTCAGTATTTTCCATGTGTTTTACCTTGGTCAGGGTACCTGCCCCTGCGAGGAGGGTGGGTGATGCATTAGTGTCCCTGTCCTCATGTTCAACTCCCAGGATGCCTGGTGAGTGAAGCCTGGTTATAGGGGATTTCTTCCCTCTCAGGATGAGAAGCAGTGCACAAGGGGGCTGAATAGAAATCCCCTGGACCAGCACCTTCTCCAAACTTGGCTTTTTAGGAGACAGGTGCTGAAAAGATTTAGAGATTAAAAGATTTAGAGCTGCTCTCTGTCCCGGGAGAGCCTCAGCATCCCCAGGGAGTTTGTGGAGAACTAGAAGAAAGGCAAAGAGGGAAAGCCAGAGCTGAGATCAGATCATGCTGCAACCAGCAGCAAAGGTTTCCAGAAACCTGTGGAAGCCCCTGATCCCACCTCAAAGAGCTCTCTAAAGTAGTTGTGAAATGATGGCAATATAGCTACTATTTAGCTTGCTTATCCCCTTTCTGGATGCCTTAGAGTGGAATAGTTTTTCTTATCCTTATTCTTGACATCAATTTAACCCAGACCTTTGAGTCCAGTGGCTCCCATCCTTGTGTATCTCTCGTGAACTGCACTGTCAGCACAGTCCTGGAACTGGATCAAAAGAAACCTCCTTTTTCAATCTCTCACACCTCGGAGTCCTCCCTGCTTACTGCTTTAGATGATTAAATCAAGGTATGTAAATGGGTTCACCTTCCTGCACCTGAGCTCCTGGTCACTGTGGGCCCCCTTGGCTCTGCTAAGCAGGGTGCTGTGAGCACCTGCCTCGCTTGCCAGGAGAGATGCCCACTGCTTTGCTCTGAGAGTCTTGATGTTGGTTCTGATAATGGCTGGTTGGTCTTATTTGAAGAAGAAAAAAAGATTTATGACCTCAGCCCTCTAATTTCTTAGACTTTTGGTCTCTTAGGATTGCAGCTGGCTTGGGCAAGTCCTGCTTTGTTAGAAAGCTGAGACATTCAATGTAGGACCATTTTTTTTCTTTATTGGATGTACTTGCCAAGCAAGGTATTGCTTCCAGATGAATTGCTCAGATTTGGCTGCGGTTGTGTTTCTTGTCGTGGAAGATTTGGTTCATTCATGTTCTCGCACACCGTTCTGAAACACGAAGCATCCTCTTTGTTTCTGGAGGAAGGATACGGTTTTGGAAGAAGTTTATAATCTTTGTGCCTAGGACTTGGCGGGCACAACATGAGGGGAATTTTGTAGCTGTAACACCAAGTTCAGGCTGTTGGTGTTCAGCCTTTCCTGTGATACCGGTGCATAGGGACTGCACATCCCACGTGGTGATGTAGCTGCTCTCAGCAGGGCTCCCTGCACGCAGCTACACAGGGTGAGAAACCCTGAAAGCAGAGCAGGACCAATACCTCAGGGCACGGACAAGTCTGGAGCCGACCAGGAGCTGGCCAGTGTCCTTGCAGAGCCCTCTCTGTCACCTTTGAAAGGTGGTGGCTGTTGGAGGAGGCTCCAATGGCTGCGAAAACCCACTATTGCACCCATGGAAAGAGGCAGGAGAGATGATGAATGCTGGGCAGCCTCGCTGCTGCCAGTGGGAAATAGGGAATCAAAGCCTCTGGGAAGCTGGTGAGATGGGGAAACTCCATTCTTGGAGACCTCCAAAACACATCTGTCTGACGCAAGGCTGTGGGCAGCTCCATCTGACCCCCAGGTCTGCGCTGATTAGGGGACTCCAGAGGTCTCTGCTGGTTGGAGTGATGCTGAGCTCATATGGAGCAGTGCCGAGTGCACGTCAAAGGTGCTGCAGGTTGATGGGAACAGAACTGGAATATGCTTTTTATTTGTGCTGCAAAGTCTCAATAGGTCTGTTTGACTAACAAATCGGCATTTAATTAACCTGCCTCGTGGATCCCAAGGAAACCCAAGAAATATTGCTGGTTGTTATTGTTCCCGTTAAGTGCACAGTGCTGGTCTGAAGACAAACTCAATGGAGCAGGTTAATTTTGCTGGGCTGATTAGCTCTTGATGTGAGTAATGGTGGGCCAGGGTTCACACAATCCTCCTGGATAGGTTCAGGCCCGTTGGCTTTGAAGGAATCATTGGTGTGTGGGCTCAGGTCTGCTGTGCATCAGAGCTTGGGCTTGAAAATCTCCTGGGACCACATTTCCCGTGTGAAAACCTCTGGAGTGCTCTGGTGGTCCCAGTTGGGGAAGGAGCCTGGTCCCTGCTGCTACTTTCCTCTCTGTGTGGACTTATCGAAGCGTTGGGTTTAATGGACCTTTTCAAGCATTGCTCATTAATTCATTAATTTTGCATTGCAAGCTGGCAGCATCCTTTCCCCATACGCTGTGGGCATGGGCTGCTTTACCAGCACAGCTGCTGGGTTTAGTTGGGTCTGTTTGTAGCCAACCAGTGCCCTCTTCTGTGCTCCTTCCTGGGGGTGATGCTGGCTTTCATGCTTGCTTTAGTCCTTATTTCCACGCATTCTGCCAGGCTCTGCAGTGAAGCTGTGACTGAGGCTGCCCAGGCACTTAAATGCCTGCACAGTTGGGGTGGCTGCAAGGAGCTGGGGGAGGTCAAGTCCAGCACCCAAGACATTAGGAAGAATTTCTTCACTGAGAGAGTGGTCAGGGATTGGAACAGATTGCCCAGTGGAGTCTCCATTTCTGGAGGTGTTTAAAAGACAGGTAGATGATTTTCTTAGGGATGTGGTTTAGTAGGAAGACAGGCATGGTTTGATTGATGATCTCAGAGGTCTCTTCCAACCTTATGATTCTATGATTCTAAAAGTGCTTTGCATTGGAGAAAAGAGAAGGCTTCGGGAGGACCTCATAGTGGCCTCCCTTTACCTGAAGGGGCTCCAGGAAAGCTGGGGAGGGACTTTTTACAAAGGTTTGTAGTTGATAGGATGAGGGGGAACGGTTTGAAATTGGAAGGGGGAAGATTTAAGTTAGACATTAGGAAGAAATTCTTCACAGTAAGGGTGGGGAGGCCCTGGCCCAGGTTGCCCAAGGACATTGTAGCTGCCCCATCTGGGGAGGTGTTCAAGGCCAGGTTGGATGGGGTTTTGAGCCCCCTGATCCAGTGGGAAGTGTCCCTGCCCATGGTAGAGGAGGTGGAACTGAATGAGCTTTAAGGTCCTTTCCAAATCAAACCATTCTGTGATTCTGTGAAATCATGTTGGCTGGTGGGTAAGTGGTAGAACCCACGGATCGTGATCTGGGCTGCGGCTGTTTCTGTTTCGTTCTCCCTGAGTTACCTGGCCAGCCTAGCACTGAACCTTGGATATTGCAATCCAAGGGGAAGCTTATGAAAAGTCCCAGACTTGCCCAGAGCTTTCTTGGCTTCTGAACTGTGCAAGCAGCCAATCAAAACCAAAATGAAGATAGATGTGAGGCAGAAGCATGAAAAGGAGAAATGGATATTGTCACAGTCCAAAAGTCAATCCCATTTTTAATTTTACTTTTATATGTGAATCCCCTTCTTGGAGGCTCTCTCTGAAAGCCAAGTTTCTCGGTGTGTGCCAGAAATCATTCCTCAGATGGATTCTCTGCTTGGTGATTCGATGCAGCAGAGGCTTTGCATCTTAGTAATAAGTAAAGAAACCTTCTGAAATACAAGTTATTTTATCCTAATCCTCTGCTGTCAAGTAAACACAGACAAAGGTGCCTTTGTTTTGAAATGGCCACTGAGAGAAATTGTTCTACAAAACAAATTCTGCAGATAAAAAAAAAAAGAGGATGGATAAATCTATGAACGTGGGAGACTCTAGACTCGAGAGATTGTTTTCTCTACCCTCTTCTCTTCTCTGCTTTAGAATTTAAAATCTTCATGTTTCCCTCTCCAAGCATCTTTCTTTACAGGGCAAGGGGCTGGTCTCAAAAGTGTACCAAAATCTTTAATTGTGGTGCTTGGAGGTGCAGCTGGGAGGGATTCAGGCAGTGATCCCTGTGACTGTCGCTGTGCCCCTCTCTGGTTTTGGCAGTGATGTACATCCTGCTGGTGGAGCTTGCTGCTGTAGGAGATTAGTGGAGGATAATAGGTTATTAAGTGTTAAAACATGATTAGATGCGGCTGGAATATGTCTTGGAACTGCTGTAGCAGCTTTAAAAGAATTGAAAGACTTCTGACTTCTCTTGCTTTTAATACCCACACATTAGGATACACGGTGCTGGAGGAATTTGCTGCAGTCCTAGGGGATGTGTAGGAGAGGGCCTGATGTCCTGAAATGGCTGGAGCAGAGTTCTGCCCTCACTGTGGGCTGCTGGCTCTTGCAAGAGGGCTCTGATTTAATTTCAACTGACCTTGGTGGTACTTTGAGAAAAGTGCTTTGAGTGGTTCATATAGATAAAGATATCTTGGTGTTTGGGGTCTGTGTGCTGCAACAGCAGTTCTTGTGCTGAGGATCTGCAATCTCGATGACTTTGGGAAGTGATGGTTTGCTGAGCACTGGAGTTGTGTGTTCACTGTTCCCATAACTGTCTTTTCAAGCCCTTTTCAAGTGTTTCCTGCTTGCACTGGTGCTCGGTTTGAGAGCTCGACACCTGCCTTTCTCCACCCCAAGACAAGCTCCCAGCAGCATCTCCAGCTGGTTTCCTGTTGATGACCACAAATGTGTGAATGTGTTGTGTTTCCTCCACCACTTTGGAAACAGAATTGGGGGTGGGGATGAGGTGATGGAATGACAAAGGTGGGGGACAGCTGATTTTAGAGTGCAGGCTGGAAAACACAAGTGAGCAGGGGTGAAGCACATCCTCTGCAAGGCTGTTGCACCTTGTCCTATGTTGCTGAGATGTTTTTTGGGGGTCTGATCTCCTCGGGCCTGCAGGATATGGACACTGATGGGATATTAAACAGAGGGTTTCCTAGTCCTGTGCCGTGGGGACTACCCTGCAAACCTCTCTGGAAGTGGGCAGTGCACCAGTGTCTGTGGGGACTTTGCTGGGTCTGGCACAGCAGAAGTGCAGGTGGCCAGAGAACTGTTTCTGCTGCAAAACCCCCTGAGATTCCATCGTTCACTTTCGTTTTGCAGGGTAAGAAAAATAAATGTGAAGAGTTATGGAGAAGACCCTCTGGCTTGGGCAGTTTGTCCTGGATGCAGGCTGGGGTGGAGCTGAGCACTGCTGCTTTCCTGGGCTGTCAGAATGGCTCTGGTTTGCTGCGTTGGGCTATTGGACTCTCAGATGAGGTCCAGCAGACAATGGCCAGAGTGCAATGGACTGGAAATAGTGCTTAACCTCCCCTGGCAGAAATCCTGCCCTGCTCTCCCCAGACCCAGCACCCTTGTAGTGTTTCAGCTACTGGAGTGCTCTGCCTCTCCCACGGCTGTTGTTTGCTCCAGTTCCTGTAGTCTCACTTGCTTAAAGCAATTTCTTCCATCAATGAACATAGAAGAGGAGAGAGAGGGAGGCTGTTGGGGCTGTGCAGCACAGCTGAGTGCTTTGGTGTTTGTGGCTTCTGTTTCTCTCCAAAGGAGAGATGTTAGAGGAGCGGGTGGAGGGGTGGAAGTTGTGCTGCAGAGAATAATGTTGAAGGTCACTTGGGGTTTTGTAGGGTATTTTTCACCGTTCCAGAGTCATAGTACCATGAAGCAATGGGGTCTCATGTTAGTTCAATCCCTTGAATGGCTCCCTGAGGAGAGGAGCAGAGAGGCCAAATAGAAATGTGAGAAGGGACATGATCTCCTCGGAGGGGTCCTTTGCTCCCGCTCCTGTCTCTGCTGGTTTTCCTTCTGCTCCAGCAACATCCCAGCTGGATTAGTGTGGCCAGGTACCACAGCTGTTTGTTCTCACGGAAGATGCAGAAAGGTCAAGCTCAGATTTACTAACAATCAGAGTGAGCTTCAATAACTGTCATCCTCCCTCGCAGTCGACCACGCCAGGAAGGGAGGAGGAGGAGGAGAAGGTCTGTGCACATGAACCTGACCCACCATGTACCCTCTGTGTCCAACTTTTGCAAGGGAGGATGACAGAACCTCCAGGGGATGGCTTGGCTCTGCCAGTGAAGTCCTGGCTGCAGTGAGATGCTGCTGAGTCTGAAGGAGATTTAGAGCAAAACACAGATGTGTTCATCCTCACATCCCTGTTCCTTCTGTTTTGGGAAAGGTAATTTCTGGACCCGTTTGCAGATTTGGGTCACTGCCACTTGTGACAGATTTCAGTCTGCTCCTCAGTTGTTTTTTCTTGGGAGAGCACATAGTTCTTCTGACAGGAGCTTGGGTATTTTGCCCAGCTCAAAAGTTGCTTTGTGGCTTTGCCAATCCCTTTTCTTAGCTGACCTTTCTGGAGAGAGCTCCTTGGAGCAACGGCTTGGGCTGCTGCCTCCTTCAGATGTGGTGCACTTATGTATGGTTCCAGGGATGCTCCTGTTCCCTTTGCTTTCCAAAAGTCGTGTAAGTTACAATTTATCTTGCTGCCTTTAATGGATGGTGAAGGTGACAGGAGAACCAGTTGCTAAAACTCGTGTAAGCAAGTGATGGTGACAGTGGGGGCATGGGCAGAGGGAGGGAGGGAGCTGGGCAGACTGTGCTGTGCAAACTGAGCGTGAATTATTCCCAGTTCCTTCCCGGGTGAGTTATAACTCTCTCCCAGGCTGCTTGCATTATGTTTTGCTGTTTGCTGAGCAGCTCTGGATAACTGTCTGAAGCAGCTTGTGAGCAGCTTGTCAGGATCTGCTGCTCAAGCGCGTCTCACCGGATGGTGCAGGCAGTGACTGGGATGCTTGTCTAGGTGGAGGGATGAGGCTGTTCTCACCGTCTGAATCCAGAATTTGCTTATGCAAAACCCTCTCAAAAGGCAGCAGAGGATTCCCCTCTCTGATCCCTCTCAACTGGAGCATTACCCCAGGTCCCCATGGAGATGCTGTGGGTAAGCGGGTGCGTGTCACCTCCCTGGCACCAACTGGGACACGCAGATCCTGCACGTCCCCAGTGCTTAATTTTCCTGCTGCTGCATCCAGGGCTGGGTTTGTGTCTCCTGGAGCTTGTGGTCAATGGAGGGGTGGCAGTTAGACAAGACCTGTGAGGAGAAGCTTGTTGTGTGGTCCACAGGTGCCTGAGGTTCGTTTCCAGCCTTGCTACATCCCCTGGAGCCCTAAGCAGCCTCGGGGGCCAGAGCAGCCAGCTGATGCTGCAAGAGGCTGCCTGGCTGCTGCCAAGTCGAGCTGGTTGATACTGGGAGCACCTCCTCGGTGAGGAGCTGGGCTGGGAAAGATGATCTTTTCCTTTTTTTTCCCCAAGAAAAAGGCTGAGATGGTGGGGCTGGCTTTCCAGCTGGCCCAGAGATGCTGTGCTCTGGCAGTTCCTGCTGCTTGGGACTGTTCTCTTGCTTCCTCGTTGTCCAAGAGTCAGTGGGGAGAAGGAGATTAATGGAGACCCCAAAACAAGGCAGAGCCCAGATGCAGGGGGAGGGCTTTCTGCCCCAAATGCTGCCTCCCCACCCTGGCCCTGCTCCCTGCCAGATGCTTGGTTGCACCAGGGGCTCTTGTAAAGTGGATAACAGCGAATGTGGCAGCAATAACAGCTTATTCTGCTCTTCCTGTTGGCTTCTTTAATTATGGGTTACAGTGGTGTTCTGTGCTGAGGAACGGCTGTTGGTGATGGACACTGCTAGGGGTGACTGTGGGTGTCAGCTGCACCCTGTGCAGCACCCTGGGGTGCCACCAGCCGCACTGTGCTGCAGCGAGAAGCTACTGCTGATGCCAGAGTTGTGCCCTTTGGGCAGCACAGAGGTCCTTAAACTGCATTTTTTTGGAGCAGACCATTGCTTTGCCTTGGTGGAGAAAATTAGGGTTGATTCAAAGCGTATGTCCTCTTCCACTCTTGGTGTCCCCATGGGCCACCCCACTTTGGTCCCCGAGCACTGCATCCCCCATTGGGTTGGTGAACACACACTTTGCTCCTATCTCCAACCTATGCTTGGAAAGGGAATTTAAAGTGGAAGTGTAAAACTTTACTGCTCTTATTAAACTGCTCTTGCAGGCAGGGAAACGAGTGCTGTTAAAATAGGGAAAATAAAGGCATCTGTGGGGGCTTGCTGTGGCACCAGGGATTGCTGCCCACTTCAAAGATGTGCTGGGGGAGTAAAATGCAGATTGGTGCTTTGCAGGGCACAGAGGGGTAAGAAGAACTGTAAGGGCTGCAGCAGAAGCTGTAAAGGCTTCATCCACCCTGGGGACGTGTTTCTTACTGGGTAAGTGCCCATTTGATACAATTACTACTCAGAATTGGATGCGTGCAGGCTTATAAAGGGGGAAAAAGGCTACCAGACTTACTGGAAGAGGGAAGTGGGAATTCACAGGTCTTAAACTGGTGGAGCAGAAATGAAGATTTCAGTACAGTGGTGTGTGCTGGCCCCTTCCTTGCCACTGCTGTGTTGGAGAAGGGAGGTGCAGCATCCTGCTGGCCCCAGCACTCTGTTATCTCCATAAGCAGTGACTCCCAGGGAATGATTAAATCAATTAATTGGTTTTCTATAGCTCATAAGGCAGTCAAATGGCATTTCCATCAACGTGTGATGAGCAAACACCCCACCATGGCCAAAAGGGATGTTAATGGCTCTTTATGCTTTTATTACCCCTTTTCACTCCTAAATCAAAATTCATCCTGAGCTGAGGAGACAGCAGGTACTTCAGAAAATAAAACTAGCGCAGTGGGAGCTATAGCAACCTCTGTAAAAGTTTTTTTCCCACCTATTTATTTATTTCCCTGGCCTAAATGAGAGACCAGGGTTTGGTTCAACTCGGGAAGAGATTAGCTGAGGCTCATCCTGAGGCTCTGCCAATGCCCCTTGGCTCCTGTGGGCTCCTGTCCTGCTCTACTGCTGCTGGAAGGATCCGGCTGCTGGGTTCAGAGAAGGCTGTTGGATTTGGAGGAAGGGAATGATTTATTCACCCCTAGAAAGAGAGTGGCAGGATGCCCGGCACTATTTGGCCAATATTTTTGGCTGAAGGAGAACTGGTAATCATTTTGGAAATGTTAAATTAGTGAGTTCTGCCATTTCTGAAACATAATGTTTTGGGGCAGCTGTAAATAAGGCTGTAGACTCGAGTGCTGAACGTTCAGAGCCAGTGGAGGGATTGAGCCCCCCAAAGCCTTCCTCTGGCTGATCTTGGGGTGTGCAAATGCCAGGTCGAAAACACTTCAAGGTGTTCAAGGCCAGGCTGGATGGGGATTTGAGGAACCTGATCCAGTGGGAGGTGCCCCTGCCCAAGCAGGGGGAGTGGAACTAGATGGGCTTTGATGTCCCTTTTGACCCAAACCGTTCTATGATTCCTCTGCCCGAGGGATTTGGGTTGATTTCCTGCCATCCTTGGGTAATCGACCCCTGAGAATACAATTTTCCCTGGTTCAGCAACCAGGCCATTAGGAGAACAATTAGTTGAGTTGAAGGCTGATGCCCTTGGAGAAGCCCCTCTTGTACAGACCAAGAACTGAAAGGAGGGCTGGTGATGGAGGGGGTCCCTGGCTGTGCAGCTGCTCTGGGCCTGCCCCCTCCACCATGGGACCAGTATGTGCAACTCATTGCCTGGATCTGGGAATCCCAGCTGCAAAACTGAGGTCCAGCTTTGCTTCTGGTGCTGACAGCATCTGGCCTGGCACGGGGTGTAGCTGTGCCTTGGAGCTCCACTGTCCTCTGGGCTTTGCTACTGGCAACTGCCCTTGAGCAAACCCCGCACTGGAGCCTTTGTATTTTAGGAAGCAATTTAAAATCAATGTTAATCTTGTAGTTTAAAAGCCTCTCCTGCAGTGTGAGGTGTTTGGAGAACTGCAGAACAGCTTAAAATGCAATTTAAAATAGTGCTGGGTGGCAGCAGAGGAGCAACTAAAAATACCCTGCTGATACTTTTTAAAACAAAGTGAAAGAGGGATGAGAAGGGGAAAAAATGTGGGGTTAAAAAATAAATAAATAAAAGCAGTTCTGCAGCTTGTGCTTATTAGTTGCTCATCCTCAACCACCCAACTTCCCCCCAGCCCATCTCCTGGGGCTGCTGGGGAGAGGAGGAGATGACTGAGCTCATTTTACCTGGAGAGTGATGGTTTGTGACAGGACATGTGGGTCTGTCCCCATGTCCTCCAGGGAACATCAGATGTCTGGTGTGTGTTTGGAGGACAAGCAGTAAGAACAGTTGGGGGGAGCAGCCCTAGGCTCTGCCCATGAAATACTCCTGTCTCTGAATATGTCTATTTGTATGGCTCAGCTTCCTGCCTTTTCTTATTTGTATGGAAATAGGGAGGGAACATGTGTTAGGGTGGAGACAGATCTGCAATCTGCTCCTACTGGCGTTTCCTTTGGGATGGAGGAGTAGGGGGAGCTGCCTGGGGTGAAGAAGCAATAGGAGCCCCTTCTGCAGGCTCAGCTCGGGGTCTCACATCTGAAAGGCTGCCCCAAGGGAGGGAGTGAGACCCAGAACCAGTGGAGTTGGCATGGGGACAGTGGACTGGCACCCTCACTCCGTGCTCTGGGCAACAGAGTACCTTGGCTGGAGGCTGAGAACCTCTCTAACCAACCTCCTCTGTGAACCCTAGCGCAGCATCACCCTCCTGGAGGGGCATCACCATCCCAGGGGAGGAGGCCCTGCACTGTCTGGGGCACGGGGCTGCAGAAGGAGAGCAGAGGCATGGCTCATGGCTCATGAAGCCACTGGCAGCGTGAGAGACCAGAGCCCAGGGAAGTGGCTTTGCTGTGGCTGCCCGGGAGCAGGGTGGGCAGAGCGGTACCTGGCTGTCGGGGTGGTGTGGTGCTTGTGGGGAGTGGTTTAGGGGGCCAAAGGGGGCTGCTGCCCGTCTGCTGGTGCTGTTTGGGGCAGCATGCGTGCCATGGCACAGCCAGCTCTTGCTTTCAGCTGGGGAACTTACTCAGCACATCGTTCTCCCCACTGTGATGTCTCGCCCCTTGGCACCGCCGGCACGGGGGGGGATGTAGGAAAGCTGAGGGGTCTCTCTGCTATCACATGGCTGTGTTAGCAAAGCCCTGGGGTGGCTCTGCCTGGCTCAGTGGTGGCACGCAGGAGCCAGCCATGCAGGGCATGGTGGGGCCTGATAGGCTCTGCCTGCCCGTGGATGCCGTGAGAGGGAGTGAAAACATCCCTGAGGCTGCACATTTGCTGCTGATTGCACAGCAGTGGATGAGGGGATGGATAATTCCAGGGGGTAGATGATAGCAGGCAGGCAGGACACAATCTCCTTTACCAGCCAGTGACTTAAGGCTACTTAATTTGGCTGATTACCAGGGAACCACTTTGGAGCCGGCCCTTGCCAGCGGCTCAGCAGCAGATCGATGGTGCAGCTGGAGCTGTACCGAAGCATCCCCTTCACTGGCAGCCCCCAAGCTGCTTTGTGTACTCCTCCAGGTACAAATTGCTGCTGCTGGCATGACAACTCCCTCTGTGGCTTGTTGTGCTTTTCGTGTTGGGGCACTTGCTAAAAAGATCCTTATTTTCTCCATATAACTTAAAATAATAAATCCATAGCAGTTTAATGGCAAATGTGGGTGGGTTTGCTGGAGGCAACAGCTGGCTGGGTGCCCATCCTGGTGAGCGGGTGCCTTTGAGGGGTGCAACCACCCAGTGGGATCTCGTCCATCCCAGGAGAAGCTTCCCCCCAGGGTAGGGACTGAAGGGATAGAGGCAAGAGGTGGCTGTCACTGCCAGCCAAAGTCTGGCCTTGGGCTTTCTTGTTGCCAGTTAGTGCTGGGTCTCTGGGCGATGATTGTAATGGATTATGTGTCAGGGTTAGCTGGAACCCTTGGCTAGTTAGCTTTTTGGTCCTTCTATCTGCTTCAATCAAAATCAATAGCAAAAGTAAATAGAGGAGCATGAGAGGAGAGCAGTGAAAGGCTGGTGCTTTGCTCCCTGGGAACTAGGGAGGTGCTGGGGCAGGTGCCCTCCTGGGAAGATTGGGGGGTCCCCAGGACAGTCCTGGGTACCAGCCACACGGAGAGCCTCACCAGTTGCACCATGGTGGGGATCCTCCAGTTTCTTCTCCAAGAAAACCTTCAAGAGTGCGTTGCCCTTTTGAGAGTTTTAAGTAGCCTGGAGTTGTCCTTTGAAGGAGAAAAACAAAGCAAAGCAAATGATGCTGTAGACTGAAATTAATTCAGCTGGTATTTTCAATGGACAAAAGTAATATCTTACTGTCACTGAGCAAAAGCCCTTCTTGTACTGGAGCATTCAGCTGTTGCAAGACAGCCAGGCAGGGCTATGAGTTGTATCTGAGAAGGAGAACGGGGGAAATGAACAACAAATCAGCCACATTATGAGCAGTGGAGATGTATTGTGGAATTGTTTTAAATGTCAGGGGATGTTTCAGCACCGTTCACACCGATGTGGGTCGAGGCTGTGCCTTGGTCTCCCCTGGGAGATGGGCTCTTGTGGCTGCTGGGTTAGAGAGGCTTTTGCTCCTGTTGAAATCAGGCTGGATTTGGGGTGAAGAGCTTCAAGTGATCAAGGCAAGATGCCACTTCTGCACCCATGAGGTGACATCGGGGTCCTGCCCTGACTAGGAGGAAAACACAAAAGCTGTGTTGGGCTGAGTGCTGGTGTGCAGCTCAAACACCATTTCCTCTGTCTTTGTCTTTCCCCGTCTCCTCAGCATGAAGCTGGTGCTGAGCAGTGTGAGACTCCCCAAGCAGGATGAGGCCGAGTGACCTAAGGACAGGGAGCTGTCATCTGTGTCCAGGACAAGGAGCTTTGAATCAGTCCAAGTGGCTAATGGGAATATGCCCCCAAAGAGCAATTTTTTTCTCTGAAAGGGTTTCAGCTCCATTTGAAACCCTCAGCCCAGGTGTTCCAGAGCCAGAGGCAAACCTGTGTGATGGGGTGACATCCTGCATGGTCCCTCTATGCTTGTGAAGTGCTGAGTGGTGGGGGTGGCTCCCAGCATGAGCAATAATAGAGTGGCATGGGGATCCAAAACCACGATGCCTGAGCATGGAAACTCCTTTCCATCTGCTCTTTCCCCTGTGGTACAAGCTGGGCTTTGCCACTACTGCTTCATATCCTCTTTGCTGGTCCCAGCCTTGCACTGGGCTGCCCAGCAGGGAGTCCCCTGCACCGTGGCTGTGCTGGAGATACTCTGTGGAATGCTGTGCGCTTGCCTCAAGGCATCTGGCATTGAGCTTCACCCTCTCATCCAGGGCAATCTGCACATGCAGCAAAACTCACCCACACATCCATCCTGGCTCTTGTTTCTGGAGTTTTTTGTGGCAGGTCTCAGCAGGGAGTGGGACACCTGTCCAGGGATTTATTCACTCCAAAAAGGTATTTTAAAGACAAGTGCATCATTAGGGAATTCCCCAAGGTTTCAACCTATCCAAATTTAAGCAGATTGGCTGTTGACTATTCCCATGGTTTCACAAAGAAACTATTTCTTCTTCCACCAGACGTCACCCTTAGGGGATGCTTTCTTTTTTTTCCCCTGATTTCATCCAATTCCTTAGCTGTGCGCTCTTCTGAAGCACCATAAATAATTCTCCTCCCTCTGCTGTGTTTACCAGCATGTCTTATGAAATCCAGTAAGATATGATTGATTGCAATCATTATTTCCTAGTGCTGCTATGAAAACCTCTGTCAGGTTCAGTGATTGCCTTTAAAGAGTGGCTGCCACTCAGGAAAACTGTCAAAAACCTGTCATACTTTAGCAAACTCCAATTAATCCATTGAGCAGTTTTATTTGGTTTTCTTTCCCATCAATGCTGATTATCAAGGGTAATTAGAACATTTCTCCTTTGTAATTAGTAGCTTTCTTTTTTTTCTTTATAAAAAGTGTTTTGCAGGACCATTTTGCTGGGTTTTCTATTGAATCATAGATTCATAGAATAGTTTGGGTTGGAAGGGACCTTAAAGCCCATCCAGTTCCAGACCTCCTTCCATGAGCAGGGACACCTCCCACTGGAACAAGATGTTCCAAGCCCCATCCAACCTGGCCTTGAGCACCTCCAAGGATGGAGCAGCCACGACTTCTCTGGGAAACCTGTGCCAGGGCCTCCCTACCCTCACATGAAAACATTTCTTTCTAAGATCTCATCCCAATCCTCCCCTCTTTTGACTGAAAACCATTCCCCCTTGTCCTGTCCCTGCACTCCTGATCAAGAGCCTCTCCCTGTCTTTCCTGGAGCCCCTTTCAGTACTGGAAGGCTGCTCTAAGGTCTCCTGGAGCCTTCTTTTCTCCAGGTTGAACAACCCCAACTCTCTCAGCCTGCCCTCATATGGGAGGTGCTCCAGCCCTCGGATCATCTTCGTGGCCTCCTCTGGTCTCGCTCAGGTGGGGGTTTATCCTATCTGCCTGCTGTTTGCAGGTCTCCTGGGGATCTTCATCACTGGTTTAAGGGGCAAAGCTGGGGGTTCCAGCTGGGCTCACCTCTGTCCTCCCAATCCTCACCACACGCGCTGTCAGGCAGCCGAGCAGCCGTTCAGCGGATGTCTGGGTCTCCGCTTCAGGTTAACAAATTAATCCTGGCTCTTGCATTTTTAAAAGAGTCGCTTCAGCACTTTTCCTCCTTTCTTTTGGTTTTAATGAGACACACTTTCCAAGAGATGTAATAATCATTGCCAAAAATGTCAAATTGTTCTTGTTATCCTCCTTAAGCTTCTGGAACAACAACAACAACAGCAACAAAAAAAGACCAAGAACAGGAAAAAGAGAGGTGTTGACGAGGAAAGGCTAGAGCCAAGGGAGGGCTGGGGGAGATGTGCCCTGTGACAGCTCTGCTTTTTGGCAGGGAGCCCAAAAACAGAACCCAGGGAAGGCTGAGATTTTTTTTATTACTATTTTTACGTAGGATTTGGGGTGGTTTTTTTATTCTTTCTTGGAGAAGAAATATCCTTACTCTCTGTTGACAGCAAAGCTCAGAGCTTTGCTCTTGAGAAGTCGCCTGGAATTGCTCGAAACCAGCTGGGAAGTTGGATGGTGGCACAGGAGGTGAAATCTCAATGAAGCCACTGGGAGAGCTCAAGAGGCCAGGCTGGTGCTTGTGGGGCCAGGGCTCACAGCTTTCCTTGCTGCCAGCTTCTCCAGGATCCAGGGGGAAATGGTTTCATTCCCCACTGGGAATATCTTTGTCCCTTCTTAGTGATTTGGGAGCAGAGCTGTGTTGTCAGCTGTGCTTCTGCACTTCTGCAGTGAGGAGTCAGAGCAGGCATCCTGGGCTGGATTGCCTGGTGTGTGGATGTAGCCTGAAGAGCAGGAAATCTCCATCTCCTGCTGGAGTGTGGGGTGATCCTTAGGGAGCTTTGCTGAGGTGGTGGGGATGCAGCACTGAGCACCCCTGGGTTCCTGGCACGGACATCAATTCCCTGCTGGAAACATGAGCTGTGTGTGGCTCCGTGCCTCAGTTTCTCTTGCCTCCTGCCCAGGGCAGGATTTGGCTCTCTTAGTGAGGCTGGAGAGGCTGCTGTGACCCATCCCAAATTTCTTAGAAAAGGGCTTTTTCCTGGTCTCTTCTGCAGAGATGAGCTCTGTACGTGTGTCTGGGTTTTAAGTAGGGGCCAGAGTTGTTTCTCTGCACAGGCTTTGTAAGCAGCCATTTAAATTTCAAATGAGCTGTACCACGAAACCTCCCTCATTGGCTGAACGAAGCTTGGCTACAAACTGGGGCCACAGCCCAGCTCTGGGTGGCAAAGGCAGCAGTGGCTCTCAGTCATCTCCATTGCCTTCCCAGAGATGATTCTTGCATCTTTCCGGTGAACCAGCACTTCCTGATCACCTCAAACCAAACTGGGTCACAAATCCTAGGGCCAGGGGTACCACTCCATCTGAGGAAAGGTGATGCTTGTGGTTGAAGCCCTTCTGGCCACCTGTATGGGTCCTTTCTTTGACCTCCAGGCCTGCCCACCAGCACAGAACTCAAAAACCGAGTTCAAGATCTGAGCTCTGACCCGCTGGCAGTGGTGGGTTGTTGGAGCAGGAGCAGATCTTGAGCAGAAATTCCCATTCTGGGGGCAGCCAGTCCTGGAAACCACCCAAGGCAGATGGATGGGAGGTGCTGGGGGCCGTGAGCTGTGAACACAGCCCAGCCGTGGTGGGGATGTCGCTGGAGTGGGCTCAGTCCCAGGAGTGAGCCTGTTGGGAAATAACTAATATGGATTTTCTAACTTAAGCCCATCTCACTGCTTTTCTATTTTCTTTGGCTGTGTCTTTGCCTGATTTGCTCAGCTCTGTTTTGGGAGGCCTTTCCAGGATCCATGTTTCCACTTTTTCCACCAGAGCATCTTTTAATTGTGAGGTCGTTAGCACTTCTGCCCTTTAATGGGACATGCTGTGACTTGTGTCCCACCCAGGAGATTGGGAAACCTTCCTGGTGGGATGGACAAAGGTGGCTGCTGTGATCACAGACCCATCCAACAGGGGCTGGGGCCGCTTGAGACCTTGGGCACCCAACGATTCAAGAACTCGCTGACTTTTTGCCATGGGAGTGCAAGGAAGTGTTTGAGGAAGAGCCCAGTTTCAATCCACATGAATGGTTCATGTTTGGGTTTGATAATTCTTGAAGAATTGCTTTTGGTCTCAATTTTTCTTCAGTTTTGTTGGATAGAGTCAGGAAAAATAATGTGTTGCTGATAATCTCAGCCGAGCGTGGAAGACATCCCTTGGCGAGATCTGGCTGGCCCGGTGTCAGCTCTTGGAGGGGTTAAGGGTTGGCTTGTAACTGTTTATTCACATGCTGCAGCGGTGTGATGTGATGCTGTCGTGCTGCTGCTGGGGCAAGAGCCTGGCAGGGGTACGTGTGAGTGCCAAAGCCCCTGGGCCAGCTGCAGTACGGGTGCAGCCCTCCCCCATCAGAGCTGGAGAACCAACCCCAAGAGCCAGGGCTCCAGCACCGCAGCACCTGGAGCCAGAGTTAGTGGGTGATTTACTTGGAGGAGTGGAGAGGGAGCTGGGGCTGCATCTCTGCAGCAGCAGGAGCCGTCACAGTGCTCTCATCTGAATCCCAAAACCATTTAGACCTTGCATTTAGGCTGGCCTCTGCTAACAGATCCGTGCAGCACCTTCAGTCAGCTCCTGCAGCGAGGAGAAGCACGTGATGCCATTGGGATGCTCCCCTCCATCCCACCACCTGGGCTGAAGTGGGTGCAGGGTGCTGTGCCAGAGTGGGGCACCCAGGGGATGCACCAGCACAACCACTCTCTGGTGTCTCAAGGCCCATTTTTTGCATCTGTTTGGAGATGCATGAGATGTCCGTAAGCCCCGATCGGTATCCAGGATGTCCAGCAGCCACTTGCCTTCCCAGTGCTGCCTGCCCAGCTCCTGCTGCTCCCTAAATTAAACATGTGCTGCCTCTTGAAAAGCACGAGTGGAATGGCAGAGATAAGCTAAATGGGAGAAGTTCAGGGGATTATGCACTGATTAAGTTATTACTAACGTGAAATGAGCCACGCTGAGATGAAACAGGAGCTTTATTTTCTGTTTCCTGGCTTGGGGCTCAAGGCTGCCTGTCGCTGACAGCAGATCAAACTGGGAGCCAGGAGCTGCTGTATCCTTTCAGCACAGCAGCCAGTTGGGGCCGTGCAAACCTGTAGGAAGCAAAGCATTAAACAGGGCTGGGAATCGGAGTTCTTCCCTGTTCTTGAGGGGTTTGCTGAGATGCAGCACCTGAGACAAAGCTGTTTCCAGTACTGGGGCACCCACCTTGTAGCAGTTTCGGGTAAATAAGAAATTCTTCTCTGCAACAGGAAAATCCAAGGCTGCTACAATGATGTGGTGGGGTATAATTATTGGCTGTGGGGAGCTGCAGCATCCCTGCTGGATTTGAGCACAGTTAGGGATTAACCCATGCTTAGGTAGAACGATGGGGCTGTGGGTCTGTTGGCAGAGCCAGGGAGGGGCTGTTGGGACAGCAAGACACTGAGATGGTCCATAAAACACCAAAAGCATCAGTGGGGCTGGGGATCTTTGGGGCTGAAGCCATGGGGAGGGGGATTTTCTCAGTCTGGCACGGTAGCGCCCAGCCGTGACCGTGTTCTGCTTTGCTCTTTGTGTGCCTGCAGTGATGGGCGCGCTGGAGTCCCGAGGGGTGCTGCGGCGAATGAGCGACATGCTGGAGATGCTGATGAAGAGGATGGACATCCTGGCCAGGCTGGAGAATAGCACTGACTTCCACAAAGGGGACGAAGCACGATTCCCTCTGGACAGGTCAGTCGGCTGCACCGACGCCCCATGCAGACCCCGTGGAGCAGCACCAGGCTTGGGGGCGCTGCAGAAGTGAAGAACCTCAGTGTGCTCTGCAGCGTCAGACTGAGCTGCTGCATGGTGGTGGTGGAGCCCAGCAGGACGTGGGGCCTGAGGAGATCTTTTGTAGTCTTGTTGTTTGCCATTTCTGGAACCCTTTTCTCTTGGGTTTTCAGAATTTACAGTGATTTGGGAGGTTTTCTGTAGCACCTGTCCCAGCTGCAAGTGTTGCAGGGTTGGAGGATGTCTCTTCACTGCTGTGCTGTGGTGGAGCTGGAGGAAGAACTCACCAATGGCTGGTGCTTGGGCTGTTCTTCCTCTGCCATGAAATCCCAGAGCGAGCTCAGGCTGGTTTCTTTGTGCCCATATTCCTCTGGTAGCTGTGGAAATGGTTGTTGTTTGAAATCCAGGTTTGATATGTTCAGCCTTGGAGTTAAGCAAGGTTTAAAATGAAATAGGAGCAAACTGTTGGTGTCCCTACTCCTGTCATGCACATGCTGTAGTGGTCCTGGCCAACAGCTTGAGAGATGCTGTCAGACCTTCCCATTGTGACATGCTGATTAAGAGAGACACTTCCTTTTGCTTTGAGTGTCTTTAAACATCTATTAATACTAACTGGGCTCTCAGGCCAAGGCTGCCAAAATGGTCACCAAAGGACTTGAATGCAGAGGGGCAGCAGAGATGAAAAAGCCAAAGGGCAGCACGTGGGACAAACTTTGCAATGCAAATAAAATGTCAGCTTAGATTTTGCTCAAAGTCACAGGTGACCTGTGGGTGGTGGGTGACAGGGATGTGACGTGCAAAGAGCTCCTCTGCCCTGTGCCATGCCAGGGAGCTGGCACGGGGGCTGTGGTGCATCCCAACAGCTCCAGCCTTACATTCCCACCTCTGCCTCCTGCCCTGGCCATGCTCGACAGCTGACAGGGTTCCTGTGCCTCCCTGTTTCCGTTGCAGTTTCCATTTCTCTCCCTCCCTTTCCTTATGAGTGTCTTTTGCACCTATAATGTAAAGCAGAGTAAGTGAGCCTGTAATTAAAGGCTGTGCTGTGCTGTACTGCGTGCACACAAGAATTAGAGCTGCGCAAGCAGCCTTAGAGTGCACGGTCTTGTCTTTTAAGTAACATAATTTCAGCCACTGAAAAATATGATTTACCTCAGTAATGGCAGGGGCTGGGGATTTTGTCATTACAAGGCTGGCTGGTACCCAGGAGTATGAGGAGGACAATGGTAATCCCAGAGAGCAATGGACAGGGCTATTACAGCAGCGACTGCAAGGCGCTCGCTCGCGTTTGATGATTTTCTTGACCAATCTTGTATTAAAAGAACCAGTAATTTCAGGTGAGAGTAATTTCTGAACATTAGCAGCCAAGAGAGAAACTTAAAAGCCTTTAAGTGAACTGGCAGCCGGCACTGCAGCTGAGGATCTCACGTTTCAGATCTGCAGTGTGGCTGCTGACTCCGGGACCATCACTTGGAGAGACCAGAAAGGAAGGGAGCCTCTGGACCCAGCACATCAACACAACCTGGATTTTGTGTGTGTGCTAAGATGGGCTTGAGTGGTTTAGATTACAGATGTCTTAATTTTCAGAAAATGAGGGACAATTAGTTTATCACCTTGCTCCTTATGATCTACCTTTAAGTGCATTCAAGTCCCTTCACTTGGTCCTGCATCAAAACAGATCTGTATCATCTCCTTGTTCTCACCTAGTCTCTAAAGATCAGGTTTTTGTCATGGAGCAGAGCATCTCCAAGTGAAGCAGCCATCATGGGGGTGGTTCTTGTGGTTGGATTTTTGCTGTAAAGGTCTGTAATGAAGCACTAGCAGTGTTTGCAAACCCTTGTGAAGTGTTTCCTGACTGCTTCCCTCCTTCCCTGCAGCCCCTGGGTTTGGCCAAGGTCTGTGGTCAAAGGAAATGTGTTGGAAGTGTTACTGCTGTGCTGGATCTCAGGGGGTTTGGGCAGCTTTGTCTCTGCTGCCATATGTGCTCCCTTAACTGTAGTGACCTTTCTTGGCTTGTCCTGGTCCCTGCCCTCCTTTGCAGAGTGCAAAACAAATACACCACATCTGCCACCTTGCTCTGGCCAGAGCCCAGCTCTGGGCTGACCCTGCTGCTCTCAGGATCCTCTCCAGAGCTGTGTGGAGCATCCTGAGAGGAACTGGGTAGCAGGTTGTGCAAAATCTGAGCTGAGACCCCACAGAGCTGGGAAGAGGCGTTCCGTGGTCCCAGCCCCTTGTAGGGTAACCGGCTGCAGCCCCTGGGAAGTCCCTGTGCCGAGGGGGAAGAGGCCTCACCAACTGCACTGGGACTGAGCAGCGTCTCCTGAACCCAGATCAGCCCTGTGGCTGTGGAGATGCCCTGGTTTTGTTCATTATTAGGATGCTGCAACTCCACCAAGGGCTCGGTTCCACTTTCCCTCCCTCTCTCTGTCTCTTTGATCACCAGTGACCGACTTGAAACTGTCAGCGAGAGATAATATTATTAAAGGGTGCTAATTTCAAAGGGATTTTATTCTTTAAAGTGTCTCTGGTTAGCACGGTGGCTGTCTTTGTCTCCTTCCCTGCTCAGCAAAGCCGTGAGCATGGACTTGGCAGTTCTGCCTGCACAAAAATGGATTAATTCTTGTTTTGACAAAGCACTCTCCTGCTTAACGCTGGATCTCTGATGAAATGAGGAGGCCTTGGGTTTGCAGAGTCCCAATGAGGAGAAAGGAGGTGAAGGCTTCCACGGGCTTTATGGAATAGCCTGTGAGCACTGTTCCCCCCCAGCAGTGCTCTGATAGAGGGCAGGGAGGGCTTTTCCCCTTGGAAAGTACAAAGAGGAATTTAAACATACAGAGTGTAATTAATGACCTGCCTTGGAAAGCCTCCCAGCTGCCAGGGCAGACAGCTTTACTTGGCTGGATGTTGCACCAAGATCTTTCTTGCCCTGTAGGTGCTGTCTGATTGAATGCTCTACAAGTGCCTCTGTGTGCAGCCCACCAGGCACCAGCCTCTTGCAATGCTTAGATAAAACTCTTGGAAAACCCAAATGTTCATCGTTCTCCCTTAGAAAAGGAGCCCAGGGGTTTTCTGGGACGTTATGCTGGGCTGAGTGGACGCAGGCTGCAATGTGAACCAGCCTGCTGTGCTCCGTGGCATTGCTGAATCCCCTCTCCAGCCCTCCCTGGCTCCCCCCCTGCCCGTATCCTGCCCGTGCTGGGAAGGTAAGCGATGGGTTCCCTACTGAGGGCGATCAACCTCCCAGTCAGCTGCAGGAAAATCAATATGACTGTTAATTGAATGCAACCCTTGTAAATCATCAGAGAGGAAGGAAATTAGGAGTACTTATGGAAACTTCCTGTAGAGCTGTTTACTGGGCAAGGGAAATATTGTAATAGTTTGCAGTGGAAGTGTTTGTCCCCCACTGGAAAACACTTGGGAGGGAGGGGCTCTGGAGTGGCTGACCAAAGGCAGCACTTAACCTGACAGTGCTGGGGCTTGGAGAAGCCCTTCCTGTTGTCCACAACCTGCCCCATGCCCATGGGGAGGTGGCAGAGGGGAAGACTGGGTTCTGCAGCGCCAGCATCCCCAGTTGTCCCTCTCCCCATGTAGTGGTTAGACTGCAAAGGGTGTTATTTGCTAACGACTGATTAGTCTTCAAGCTTAATTACTGCCAAGGCTCAGTTAATTTCCACACACTTTAAGTATTTGTTCTTGTAATCATTACATGACTCCATATTCCCCCAGTAATTAAAAGCCTCACAATGTGACACTAAATGGGTGATGTTCCTGCATCCTGCCAGCCTGGCTCTATTAATTCCTGAATTGTTGCCACTGATAAGCTGGCTTTAGTGAAATCCACTCCCTTGCTATCCAGGTGAGCCCTGAGCAGTTGTGGACGGTTCTGCATCCTCTCCCCACCTCTGTGGCATGCTGCAAGGCTCGGCAAGGGCATCTGCAAGGTGAGGCTTATGCAGTGTGGTGTGAGTGCTGTGTGTAGTGGGCAGAGCCCTGAAGCAGTTGGCAGGGAAGGTAAGCTCCTGCGATTGTTGTTTGGGTGAGCAGAGCTCAGCCCTCGAAGCAGCGTCAGGGATGTGGCTGGCAGGAGAGCCTGGCAGCCAGCACTGCAGGAGTCTTCCTCCCTGGTGTTCTCCTTCCTCAAGGGTCCCACAAGCTGTTTTGTCCTGGCAGAGGTGATATTTCTTGCCATCTCCAGTCTGATGCTGAATCTTTTGGTGTTAGGTTGGAAGGGCTGGACACAGCGAAAGGGGGGATGAAGACTCCTCACTTCTGGGATTTCCATCAGGGTCAGGGGAGGAGATGCTTTGGGAAATTTGTGCCTGGCAGCTGAAGTAAAATGCTTTTCCCTCTAAGGCAGAGTGAAGAGATGGCTGTGTACCACTAGCAGGGTGGCCAGGGGAGCAGGATCCATCCATGTGCCCCCACCTTGCCCGAGGGGCTCTGGGCTTGTTGGGGGATACCTGCAGCTGGAGGGTGATGGGCATCGCCAGCGCGGTGGGGGTTAAATGTCCGTGTGTGGCCAGATCCCTCACACCCTCCCCTCTTGCTCCTAGGCTTGTACACCCTCCAGCAACTCCAGCTCAATTTACTGAAGCTAATTCTGTGATAGGCTTTGCCTTCAGTTAATTTTGTGCCTTTCCATCCTGAAACATTGATGTGCCAGGGGCTGCTTTATCGCAGGGTTTCACCTAGGAGGCTTCTTGACACGTTACAGCGTGGAGGCAAAGTGCTGTGGCTGGTGGTTTGGTAGCTTTGGGGCAGTACTTGGGGCTGGCAGTGGTGCTGTGGGGTGGGCAGGAGCATGGCACCATCAAGCCTTTACCCTAAGAGGAAAATTGGACCCCATTAACCCTCCATTGAGTGTCCCTGATTTCAGAGCAGCTGGGAGCAAGCAGCTCCATCCAGAGGGATGTGCTGGGGGACTTTGCAGCTGGGGAGCATGGGCACAATGCAGTGGGACATCTGGGGAGGCTGGAGTCCTGATGGTGAAAACAGACTGCCAAAATAACTCTCCCAAATTGAAGTGGAGTGTACCCGTGAAACACCCAGCTGGCAAGGGAAATGTGAGGCTGAGGGCTGTAGAAAAACATAGCTCAGGTGAGCAACTCACCCAGGGGATCCCCTGCCCCTGGGGATCGTGGTCAAAACTGGTTATTTTTGGTCTAATTTTGGGGCAGGTCCCTCTTAGTCAAGGCTGCTGAGGCTGACGGCGTCTCTGCAGCTCACTGAAGGTGTTTTCTCGTGGCTGTGTCAGGCTACTCAAGCATGTAGGCAAATAGACCCGATTTATGCCCCAACCAGGTGAAGATTAACATACATCAAAGTGACTGATCCCATAACCCTGCTGTACATCACCCTCTGTGTTCACATAAATAAAACCTGCTGCTGCTCAGGCCGTGGCTCGGTGCTACTCAGGGAGTCAGGAGGAAAGCGAAGCTTTGGGCTTGTGACCTCGGCTTGAGACAGAGCTTGGAGCACTTTATAGCATTCATAAAATATTTTACTTAGCAATGTTGGTTATACTTTTCTGGTAAGTTCTCCCTATATTGGTGAGATACTGGCTTTGATTGGAAAGTTTAGTTTTCATCATTTTTTGAATGAAATTTATTACCAGCCAATTAAAATGGCAGTGTCCTCCCCTGGGGGGTGCAGCCACAGGGTCTGGGTTAGCTCAGGGTCTGGTTCTCTGAATGCATTTGTGTGAGAGTCTTCACCCAAAGTAAACTGAAATTAAAATAAATGGAAGCACTTTAGTGACTTAAATGCTTAGTGTTTATTATGTGATTTATTACATATCTTGGAGGAATTCAGGAAGGGCTCTGCCCTGGCATCATCCGATATTTGCTTCAGATGAGTTACCGAGGAGTGTTCCCCTCCTGAAACACGTCCTCTGGGACGCTTGCCCAGGGTGAAATCCCAATGAGCACAAACACGACCAGAGTGAGTGCAAGTCTTTATTCAAGTGTTCATGGAAAGGAGACTGAGCTGTTTGTCTCAGCCCTGAGATGTAGTGGAAAAGATTGCAGTATGCAGAGGTACCAGGAGTTACATTGGAAGCATATGCTGTTCTTGCATGTTTTAAAATGTTCTAATTCCTTTTAAAACTTGTATTCAGATGCCTGGCTGAAGCACAAACCCACTTATCAGTGTATGAGCCTTCTCATAGGCTCTCAGAGAGGTTACAAATCTGGGTGCAGCATTCCTGTCCTTATATGATGTCAGGAAAAGCACCTGTGTTGGGAACGGCAAAGCAGCGAGTCCCACGTCTCAGCCCCAGCACTTTTTTTTCCTCCTAATGTTGCTATAAATTTCTGCCAAGCTGATAGCAACCAGGGCTTTGAACTTTTCCTCTGCTGCCTGGGCCTCTGAGCCCTTCCCAAGTGCAGCAGAGCATGGGGTTCTGCTTGTGCTTCCCATCGTGGCACCCCGCGTGCTGCTCCCCCGCTGCATGGGCCACCA
Source organism: Dromococcyx pavoninus (assembly GCA_033558185.1). Classification (NCBI taxonomy): domain Eukaryota; kingdom Metazoa; phylum Chordata; class Aves; order Cuculiformes; family Neomorphidae; genus Dromococcyx; species Dromococcyx pavoninus. The sequence continues at coordinate 118,307 of JAUMJL010001138.1, read as the reverse complement.
GCTCAAACCAAGCCATGGCTGTTTATCCAATCTTAGGGTAATAGCTCCAGCGCTGGAGTTATGAGGGTTAAAACCAGAATTACAAGTCAAATAAACAAAAAATGTGCAGGCTGATGAGCAGGGCACTCGCCTGGAGCCTGCTCCCTCTCCTGCTGCACCCCACACTGGGAGCATCGGTGTCGGGGGACCATGCCCCCATTAAGGAAAACATCAACTGCCTCATAATCCCCTTATTTTCCGGTGTTCCTCTCCTTTGTCTCTCCCCCACAGGCAGCCCTTGCTCCCAGCCTTTTGGGTGCAAGCCACTTTCTTGGAGACAGTGCAGGGATGAGCCACAAGGACAAGGATCCTCCAAAAAAAAGTTTTGCCTTCAGTGTCAATGAGGTTTACTTGGATTCTCTTGTGCTGGAGGAGCAAAGCTTGTAATTGTTTCATCTTCTCTGAGCTTTAAGACTCGGATGAAGGCTTTTCCCCACATCCCAAGGGAGTCCTTGGCTTTCCTTGGCTTGTCTCTCACTGGCTGTTGGGTGACTCTGAGCTCATCCCACCTGGGTGGTGAGGAAAGGAGCCTGAGTCTGTGGGGTGCCCTGCTGGAAATGCCCTAGGGCTCATTTCTTCCGGAGCTACCCCAGCTGTTTTAATGGGCAGCACCTGGAATGCTGCAGCAGGAGCCAGGAGAACAGGAAAGACCTTTTTCCCCTTGCTGGGAAGGGTTATCCATTAGTGCCACCTCCAGGATTTTGGCTCCCTGTCTTGGCACAGGAGGCTGTCATGGGACTGGACGTCAGGAGGTGATTTGTGTCCCCAGAGCAGGGAAGCAGCAAGAGCCAAGCACCAGCCCTGGCTCCTGGGCACTCGTCCCGGCTGCTTTCTGCTCTGCCTTGGGTCTTTGGGCAAAATAAAAGATCTTTCAAGAGGCAAACGGCAGCACAGACGTTGTAATGAGCAAGTTGAAATCCTTTGGTAAGCTGCTCTGTGTGAATGTTGCATTTGTTGATGTATTGTCTTCAAAACATCTGCTTTTCTCCATCTCTATTGGTCTTCCCAAAGTCACCGCTCTCACCAGTTAATAGCAAGAAATATCGGATGAGCAAGCAGATATGTTTAGGGCTTCTATTATGAAGACAACACACAAATAGAGAGAAATTCATCTTTTCATAATGCCACTTTTATAAAAGGCAATAAAAATCCAGTAAAGGGATGAACAGGCTGAATCTGAGCTGCTGCTGTGGGGTTGGGGACAAGAGGCAGAGTGAAAGGAACAAAATTAATGCATAAAAAAGTAAAGGAAAACTCAACCTCTGGCTATATAATATGGCAAATGATCTGCCAGTGGGGAAAGATACATCTTAATAGCAGTTTTTGAAATGAGATGGATACCATATACAGTGCATTATAAGGGACAGTGTGATCTGAATCTTAATAAACATGGGGAAATATAAATCTGAAAATAATAAAGATGAAATCAATATTGATGGTTAGAAGTAAAAGTACTGTATTTGCTGTAGTAAACGGTTTTAAGGTCCCAGGGAAAAAATTGTTCTAGAAAACCCACAGTAATTTACCATAGTTTCAATAGCTGGCACAGCCCCAGCACATTTTGGTGGCATTTATATTGTCACTATAGAAAAATTTAAAAAGCAGCAAGGGAAAAAAAAAGCCCATTGCTGCTCCCTGGGCAGTGGTAGCGGTGAAAACGAGTCCTTTCTGCTGGGCACACAGAGGCTGTGCTGGCATCGTGGCTCCTGTAGAGACACACAGTGGATATTCCCCTTCTGCTTAGCAATTTCTGAGCAGAATAAACCACTTACCTTGTCCTTCCCAGTGTCTCTGGTTACTGAGAATAAGGCATCAAATTCTGACGGACTACAGAAAACTGTTTTGCGTTTGATGTTTTGCTTTACATGTCTTTATTTTCTTGTCCTCTGCCCAGGTGACAAATCACTGTAATGGTAGGTGATGTAACCTATGCTTAACTTTTCTGTCATCTCTTTAATAGGTTAAATGAAATTTGCTGCTGGAGTGGTACCTTGGTGCCCAGCAGATAAAAACACAGAGGTGGCTGTCTCGGTGCAGCCTGTGTTAGTGCTGACACTGAGACCCATCAATGCTCCTGCGTGGCTCTTCATTCCAAGCAAGAAATCCCTTACTCAAAGTCATGGAGACTTGGAGACAAGTAGTTAGACAAGTAAGGGTGATGAGCGTACAAGTGGTGGGAGATGTGAGCCTGTTTCCTTATTTTGGAGGGATTTTTTCTATCTTAATACATACCAAGAGCTGTGATGGACTTTTTTGTGTTTCTTTTCAATAACCTTCTGTGTTTTGGGGAAAGCCTCGTGGAGCCCATGCAATGTAGTTCTCTTATTTGCAGGAACTGGGAATGCTGTCAGAGTTGATGATCAATCATACATTTTATGTCAAAGGGCTCTGAGTTGAAATCTTTGTGTTTGGGGAGCAGCTGTGGCTTACAAGAGCTGTGCAAACTGGCACAGATGCCAGACCAGGTCCATGACTGGGTGGAAATCATTGCTGTGACCGGAGCTCCTGCAGGACTTAGCTTGGCTGTGAGGCTGAGCCTGGGAAAAAGATTTAGGGGAACAATCCTGATTTTTGTTTGAATATGTTTGTGGGTGCCCTGTGCTGATCCTCTGGCTCAGCTGAGGTTTGGAGATCATCAGAGGGGACTTAGGTTGTTGTTGATATTTGGATTTTACCTACTAGGGAGCCAATTTGGACCCAAGTGAGAATTGGGATAGCTTCTGGGAGGAGGCAGAAGTTGGATTGTGGACTGATTTGGTGCTCTGAAGTACAGGAGCAGGGCTGCCGTGGCTGTGCTCTTCCTTTAGCCTTTCCATGAGTGCTGGAGAAACCTGAGACACATCTCCACCAAGCAGATGTCCCTCACCTGTTTTTGGAACAGAAGGTTGGCCTCGCTGGCTCTAAGTTCACTACATCCTTGGGATGTTTGCTCCTAAACCACCCATCCCAGCTTTTCCCTGTTTTCTGAGCACATGTGCATCACCTGCACGGTCTGATGGCTGCTTTCTGGTGGAGAAAAAGGGTTGCAGAAATGGCAGGGCTGAGGGATTTCAGCCCTCGAACTGGGAGCGTGTTGTCTCTTCAGAGCCAGGCTCACAAGCAGAGCTCATCACACGTCATTTTTGTGTTTGTATTTTACCAGAGCCTCAGGAGCACCTTCCCTGCTGCAGCAGTTACATAGCTGGCAGGAGATCTGGGGTTTACTCTCAGCAAAAGGTTGAAAGTTACTTGGGGGCAATGGTGTCCTCTGCGTTTAATTATGATTTGGTAAAAACCTGAGATGTGTGGCTCCCCGTGGAGGTTTGCAGGTCGAGTATTGATGGTTGTAAACCATGCCAGAAGGAAAAATGGGGGCTGCTCACTGCTAGTGAACAGACTTTAAATCAACAACTGAAGCAGTATTGGTTCATAAAACCAGGATTTTTTTAGCCTTGAGGACAGAGGTTCTTTAAATCCCAGCCTTCGGGTTCACTGATCTGCTGGAGAACAAACATAAAACTTCACTGAGAAGAACCTGACATCAGCACGTTTTTTTTTTTGTGCTCGGGGTATTCAAGGTAGCCCTTTTGGTTTTGTTCACTGCTTATGACATTTCCTTGTATTATAATGATCTCAGCAGCAGCAGGAGGAAAAACTTATGATCCAGATGCTGCAGAAGGGGAAATTATTTACTGTGACAACGGTGCTTATCGAGATGTGGTGGTTGTTTGCAGTGGAAGTGGCAGGTGAGGCATTGGAGGTTGCTCCTTGTCAAGGCTGGAAGGGCACTGCTACTGATGGATAGAATTCTCTTGCCCTTTAATATATTACACCAGGTTTTAATTGACACCTGGCCTCTTTACAGTGCTCTGGTGCTCTGTCTACACAATCTGTTATGTAGATGAGTTTAATGGTGATGTTTACCTGGGAAAGTATTGATTACAAGATTTAATTCAGTAGGTGGCGTTTGCAGCTATTCAAACCAGTGGAATATGATCTCAGGCCGTGGTGGGAAAGTGCCTGTGAGCTTTGCTGGGGCTACAACACCCCTCTCAACCTTGGCTTCTGCAGTGCTGCCAGCAGTCACCCTGGCACCCTGTTCCTGCACAGCCCCTGCTGCAATTCCTTGCTGAGGGACCTGGAAATCCCCTCACCTAAATCCTTGGTGGATGGGCTGACCCAGGCCATCAATATGTCCTGCATGTTTTACCTGTATCTGCAGTCTGCTCCAGGCTCACAAGCTCCCTCAGCCCTCCTCTGGTTTTCTGGTTTTGCTTTCCTTTCTCCATATTTTTGGGGTTTTCCTCCCTGTTTTTTTCCCCAGCACCGTGAGGCCAATAATCACAGCAGAGAATTGTCAAACATAGCACATCTAAGTAAGCAACACAATTTTTTCCAGCCTATTTAGTATTTTGCCATGTAAAATGCACAGATGTATCCATGTTTATCAGCACACTGCAAGAAAAAATGGCAGACTACTGATTTACATAGGTTTTTAATCAAACCTTTTGGAAGTCAGTGACCTCTTTGCCCTGTATGTGCTGGACCGAGTGTTCCCCTGCAGGTCTAGGACAGCTGTTGGTGGCCAACTGCCTGTAGGACACCTCTCCATGGGGACAACTCTGCGTGAGGAGCCACAAACCCTCCCCATGTAAAGTTGTCCCACAGAGAGTTGGCCCTTTCCATTCCCACATTGCATCGTAGAGCTAAGTTCAACCTGCTGGCGGCTTCCAAGGATGGCAAGTTTTGCTCTAAGCACCCCTGGGTGACATCAAGTTTTCAGGGTCTTTGTTTTACTCCCAGGTTCCAGCCAGCGGCCGGGTTGATGGAGAGGATCCAAGCTATAGCTCAAAACGTCTCAGACATCGCAATAAAAGTCGATCAGATTCTCCGGAACAGCCTCCTGAATGGGAAAGGTGAGTGTCCTCAGGCATCCCCGTGCTCCAAACCTCCAGACAAGCCTACCACAAAAAAATTGGTAGAAATGCAGGGGAATGGATGCTGATCTCAGGTTACCCAACTCACTCCTGTCTGTAGGGTTAAGTAGGACACGTGAAACTCTACGGCAGACCTTCTAGGGCTGTTTGTGTCCAACCCTGATGCATGTCACACCATCTCTTTCAGGGAGAGGAGGTCCTGAGTGCAGTCCAAGCCTTCTTGGAGGTTTCCAGGGAAGGTGGCTGCATAGGGAACCACCTTCCATGGCCTCATACAGCAGTAATCTTCTCCTAAAAGCGTTGCCTCATTTGGTCCAGGAGGACTCGAGAGCAGGGGACATCAGTCTACAGAGGAGCGAGACCTGGGAGACTCGTGCCTGCGAGAGGGAGGAATGGTGACAAATCTGAATTGCTGTCAGAAATAACCACCTCAGAATTAAAGATGAGGAGCAGTGCCAGAACAAAGACCTGGATAGAAAAATGTGCTGGTTTGGATCCGAAGCCACCGGGCTGGGTTCCAGCACCAGGAGAGATGTTCCCATTCCACCCTGGCAGTGCTGTGAGGGCAGCTGGGCTCTCCAGACGTTTCTCCTCATGGCTGCATGATTCCCAGGGTTTGGGCTGTCATCTTCAGGCAGAAGATACTTCCATACTTTTTTGTTTATAGGCAAAGGAGGACTTATGGGGAGGGAGTTGTCTTTTATGAATCCAACCACAGAGGAAGAAGAAAAGACCCTGTTATGGTTTTAGCCACTTTTGTGCCATATTCTGAGGCTGGCCCCAGGATCTGAGTCTTCTCTCAGCAGCTCAGCAAGACAATTTTTACTGCAAGTTTACAGTGTAAAGGCTGTCAAGTGCTTCCTAGATATTGAAGCCTGCTTATGGGATGATTAACAGGACTGTGGATAGGTGGGACCTGGGGTCTGAACTGAGAGCAGCAGGGACATGCTTTAAAGAGACTGAGATTTATCACAGAATCATGGAATCATTAAGGTTGGAAAAGACCTCTAAGATCATCCAGTCCAACCATCAGCCCAATGCCACCATGTCCCAAAATGCCACATCTACATGTTCTTTGAACCCTTCCAGGGATGGAGACTCTATCACTTCCCTGGGCAGCTTCTTCCAATGCTTCGCTACTCTTCAGTAAAGATATTTTTCCTAGTATCCAATCTAACCCCCCTGGTGCATTTAGGAAAGGGACTCAGATTTGCAGTGTTGAAGCAGGTCTGGGGGGGTTTCCTCTGTTTCCTCCCTGACCTTGGAGAAGATGCTTCACATCTTGGTGTCCTGCTCTGTCAAGTGGGATGCAGCTGTCTGCAGGCCCAGCTGTGGTATCAAAGAATGTGCTCAGAGGCTGGCAGCCCCATCCCATCCCAGTGTTTCTAGCTGCTCCACCAGCATGTCCCAGCTCTCTCCATGCCCAAATTGTCTTTCTGCAGTGGTGGACAGCAGGAGGGACCAGTGCGAGGTGCCCAGGGACCCCAAGTACCCTGACTGCGCTGGCAAAGTGGAGGTGAGTTGGGGTTCCCTGTCTGGGAAGGTCTCGATCTGGGGTGGAAGCTGCCTGGGAAGGGCATAAAGCAGCGACCACAGGGTTTAAACTGGGAAGGGCAGTGTGGAGGGTGATGCTTTCCAGTATAAAACAGTTTACTTTAGAATGGGAAAGGTGCAGCCCATTGCAAAGAAGAAGCAAAGGCCAAAGATGTGGAAAGCAGAGCACAGCTCTGCTGTGAGCAGAAAACACAAGTGAGGTGTCTGACCTCCTTTGGGAGCCTTTGCTATACAAATTGAACTGTTTTCCCTGAGTAACAAGACAGTTCCTTCAGTTTTAGTGGTATGAAGCACTGAAGCTGTGATCCCCAGGGGTGTGCAGGCGGCAGCAAATCAGCTCTGTGAGACCTCCTCTGCCTGCAGCCCTCCCTGCCTGTAGTTTCTGTGTTTGATGACAGGAGCGAGGTGAGGAGAAATCACTGTCACGTTGTCTTTAAATATGTGGAGTTAGCTGGTGTCTGGGGAATACTCCCAGCATTGCACACAAGAGCATCTCGTTAAGGTGGCCAGGACCTGCATCTGGGATAGGATGTCCTGCCTAGCTGGCCTGTACACCTGAATGCAGCCTGGCATTTGGCCCAGAGCATGATTGCTTTGTCAAAGAGCATTTTTACATGAACTAATTAAAAGCATCTCCCTCTTCCCTTCCCTTCCTAGCCTCTTGCTTCAAGCTCAGGCTTCTGCAAGGCCAAGTCTCCCTATAAAGATGCTGAAGGGTTTATTAAAATGATACTTGGTGTGTGTGCGTGTATTTTCCTCTTACCCTGGTCCTAGGCATCTTTTCCTTCCATGATTTGAGTAAATTAGGAAAGTAATTTAACTGTGTAAAGCTGTAATTGGGTCTCCTGTCTGGGTGATTTCTGCATTTTATATATTGGGTGCAGCGACTCTTGAGTAATTTGGTTTTGTAGTTGAATTAGGATGAGTCTGGCCAGAGCCCTTGCAGGCAGTGATAAATGGGCACTGTGGTCACTAGTTATTCTCCTTCATGTGGAATCATCCTTGGGGACCCCCCGTGGATCTGTGTTATGGCCCTGTGGAAAAGAGATGAGTGATTCAGCTCACTCCCTAGCAAAGCTAAAAAGAAGAAAACCCTCTAGTGTATAATTCCCTAGGGACTGTGCCCCAGGGGAGGGCGTGTGTTGGTGCTGGGACTGTGCTGGAAACTCAGCGGGCTTCCAGCAAACCCTCCTGGTTCTTCCTCTGCCCCGTGTACCCTGAAGGCACTGGGCTGGTGTACAGGAATCACAGAATGGTTTGGCCTGGAAGGGACCTTAAAGCTCATCCAGTTGCAGCTCCCCCTGCCTGGGGCAAGGACACCTCCCACCAGACCAGGCTGCTCAAAGCCCCATCCAACCTGGCCTTAAACATCTCCAGGGAGGGGGCATCAACAACTTCTCTGAGCAACCTGTGCCAGGGCTTTTCCCCCACCTCATCGTGAAGAATTTCTTCCCTAACGTTGATTCTAAATATTCCTGCTTCCAGTTTAAAGCCGTTCCCTCTCGTCCTATCACTCCATGCCCTTGTGAAAAGTCCCTCCCCAGCTTTCTTGTAGCCCATTCAGGTACTGGCTGTGGTTTGCAGTCCTTTGAGCCCCCTGTCCTACAGTTCTAGCTCCCAGCAGAGAAAGGTGATGGAGGATATAGGTTGCCTGTAGCAGGGGCAGCTCACGGGGCTGTGTTACTTCCCCCCAGCCAGAGGACAAACCCCATGTGTTTCTTTGCCCCCTCGCAGTGGATGAGGGCCAGGTGGACCTCTGACCCCTGCTATGCGTTTTTTGGTGTGGATGGCACTGAGTGCTCGTTCCTCATCTACCTCAGCGAAGTCGAGTGGTTCTGCCCTCCCCTGCCATGGCGAAACCGGACGGCGGCGTTGCCTTCCGCCGCACCGCTGCCCCGGGTACAGGTAAGAAGGGAACAGTCTGTGTCCTGGGGGCCTTTGGGGGTAATGATAGCTTCAAGGCTGCTGGAAATAAATGCTCCCAGGGCCATGATGTCTCGTGGGTTTTCATAGGATCACAGTATGGTTTGCATTGGAAGGGGTCTCTAAAGACCCGATCCAGTCCGACCCCCTGCAGTGAGCAGGGACATCTTCAACTCCATCAGGTCGCTCAGAGCCCTGTACAACTTGGCATTGAATGTTTCCAAGGATGGGGCTTTTGTCACCTCTCTGGCCAACCTGTGCCACTGTGTCACCACTGTCAGCATGAAATGTTTCTTCCTAATATCTGGCCTGAATCTCCTCTCTTTTAGTTTAAAACCATTCCCCCTTCTCTGGTCACAACAGTCCCCTCTAAAAAGTCTGTCCCCGCCTTTCTTATCAGCCCCCTTTAATTACTGAAAGGCTGCAATAAGGTCTCCTTGGAGTCTTCTCCAGGGTGAACAACCCCAGCTCTCTCAGCCTTTCCCCATATGAGAGGTGTTCCATCTCTCTGACCATCTTCATGGCCCTCCTCTGGACCTGCTCCAACAGGTCCATGTCTTTCCCGTACTCGGGAATCTGGGATGTCACAAGATGCTTTTGGTGCAATGGGTGCCCTGGGATTTGATACCTTAAGGGGAGGAGTCCTCGTGTCAGGTTTGATGGCACCAGTGGAGTCTGTCCATGCAGGGACCCACAGCATCCCAGCTGCGATGGGCAAACCTCCACCAGCCCTCGTGGCAGCCCGGGGGCGCCTCTCGCGGCTGCTTTCCCTACACTCAAAATGCAGAGCTTTCTCCTTCCCTAGGCAGCTTTCCGGAGCGACGTGGCTCACCTCCTGGAGCTGATTGGCACGGGCAAGGAGTCCCTCAGCTTCATGAAGAAGAGGATCCGGCACTTGGCCCAGCAGTGGCTGCGGGCGGCTCGGCGCCTTGAGCAAAAGCTGAAGGGCCAGCAAAGGGACCAGAAACACGTACGAACAAATGACATGGGGAGGTCACGGTGGTGAGATGGAAAAGCTGAGCCCTTGGAAACATTGGGAGCTTAGACAGCTGGGATGTGAGCAAGCTGGGAGGAAAATTCATTTATGGAGGCACGTGGGTTTGCAGAGTCTGGTCCACAGGCGTGACTCTGCAAGCATTTGGGATGTCGCAGGGTTGATGTTGCTGAGCAGTGGGGTGAATTTTGGAGACAGGTCCTGGTTGGTGGGAGATGGTGCCCAGCCAGCAGGCAGGGAGTCTGACATGTCTCCTCTGCAGGGGTGCTGAGGTTGCTGACTCTCCGGTTCATGTTTTTGTGGTGCCCTGCCTTTTGGTCCCTGTGTGCTGTGAGATCCAGCTCTGGTCCATGGGAAGGACCCTGACGTACGTCGGGAACATAAGCCTGGTCCCCAGACACAGAGCACCAGTCGATGGGAGCTGGTTAACTCTGGGACTTGCTAATTGGACGTAGATCCCTTGTCTTTAGACCTGAATGATTTCCCTGAGTAATTACAGCCTGCAAAAGGAGCTGGAGGGAATAGGGAACTGTAAATAATTTTGGGCTAGAAAATCCAAATTGTCCCTTTCTCTCAGCACCACCCATCCCAGCATTGACCCCTCTCCTTGTCTCTCCAGATCTTGATCCATATTGGCTTCCTGACGGAGGAGTCGGGGGATGTTTTCAGTCCACGGGTGCTGAAGGGGGGCCCACTGGGTGAGATGGTGCAGTGGGCTGACATCCTGACTGCCCTCTTCCTCCTGGGACACAGCCTGAGGGTCACGGTCTCCCTGAAGGAGCTGCAGAGGTGGGTGCTGCGGTGCTATGGGTGCACGGTCCCTCTGAGAAGGTTTGGCCCCAGTGTGTGTGTGGGTTCTGTCAAGGTTTTGTGTGAAATCACGAGGTCTGCAGAGACTCGGGGTGGCTTTTCCCTGATATCTATCCTTGGCAGTGCTGGTGCTGTCCTGGTGCACGTGTTGGGTGGATGCAGACCATCAGCATCACAGCTGGGATTGATCCCATCCCTCCTGCATCCTGGGAAAATGGGAAGTATTGGTGCAAACTAAGGCTTTGCAGCATGGGGTTGATGTGGAGATGTCTGGGGCAGGGCTCTGCCCTGTGGTCCTAGCGCTGGATTTGAGCAGCATTAGTCCCTTGCTGTCAGCACACAGCATCGCCCTTGTCCCCTGATGCCTACCTAGGGCTGGATGTGGGGAAGGCTCCTTTTTAACCTCCCCACTCCCTAGGGATGCTCTCTGTGGGGCTGGTGGCTGCAGGATGCAGGTGTCCTGCAGGTCACTGGCTCTTCCCACCAGGCTCAACTCCCTTGGCTTCACCGGTGTTGTTTGAGCAGTGACTGTACTCCCTTCCTTCCTTCCCTCCCTCCCTTCCTGCTCCTCTACGAGGCAGGCAGCCGGAGCAGCTGCCAAAAATAACCTGCATTCCTTGGAAGGGAGTGGCAGCCACCAAGGAGTCCCTTCTTGGAGGTGCTGGTGGTGGCCTGGGGACCTGTGGGGGAATTTGCTGCTGTTGGGGCACTTCCCACAGAGGGATGGGTGTTTTCTGCCACGGGATACAGGACACTGCAGGGTGTGAGTGTGGAAACAGCTATGCCAGGCCACTCTACACATGTCTCTAGACAGCACCCTGTCTCCAAGAGGGACCAATATTAGATGGAAAAAGTAAGAGGGAGAAGATAATTGGGTGCTGCGTTCCTCTCTGTTGTTGCAGTTCTGTTATTACCAGGCTAATGCTGTTGCCTCCTGGAATCTCACAAAGTTTCCTTGCCTCTTGTGAGACATCTCGAGTGGAGGGGCAAGTGTTAAGGAAAATGAAAATTAACATGGGTTATAAATTGAGAAAAGCCTGAAGCTGCCTCGGGGACCGGGCAGGTTTTAGGCGATGCTAAGCCAGTATTGGCTGCATAATGAGCCATACTGAAAAGGGAGTGAAGAAAACCAACAACCCTGGAAAAAAAAAACCAATAACACCCTCCCCCCCCCAACCCAGCCCCTGTGGCATTCAGAATTAATGAACAGAATTAGCTTTTGACTAATTAACTCAAAAAAATAATCCTGGTCCTAATGCAAAAGGCAGCAGCTTCTCAAAGAGGCGGGCGTGCATCACGGTGATCCACACGTGGCGTGCTGAGCTAAATTGACATGCTAAATAATATCCATGTACTCAAGGATGAAAGAAGTTAATGGCTGGGAGGGTTGTGTTGTTATTGTGTGTTTCTTGTTTGTGTTTTTTAATGAGGAGCCTCACGGTAGTCGTTTAATGAGGGGAAGGAGCTGACGGAGTCTTACTGGGGGGGGGGGTTGCAGCATCTCTTTCCCTCTGTGAGGAAGTCTGGAGAGAACTGCGTTGCTGCCTGTTATTTCACCTTTCTCAGAAGTGCAGGAGCTTTGGATTCAGTTGGCAGTGATGGTACCTCCTCTTCAGATGTGGTTTTGAATGTGTCCCCTGGGATGCCTGGAAACAGCAGCTCCATCTCTTCGCTTTCGTAGCTGTGATGGGGAGCGAGCGAGCTGGGCTGAGGCTGTTGCACTTCTCTCTTTCCCAGCAACAGAAACTGTCCCCACCTCCCCGAGTGTGTGCTCTGTGCCTGGCTTTGATGATGTTTTAAATGATGGACACCCGTGTTGTGGGTCCATCTCCACATTGATGGGGCTGGGGTTGTAGGTTGGTCCCCTCTGTCCCGTTGGAGCCTGAGCCCAGCGTTCGCTGGGGCCCTCCTGCAGTCCGTCCAGAGATGGGTTAATGTGGCTCTTGGAGGAGGAGCAGAGGTCCCTCCCGAGGGAAGGATCCAGCGGTGCCAACAATCCTGCTCTGTGCTTGCAGAGCTCTCAGCAACGTCCCTGCTGTCAGGCTGATATGGTACTAGCAGTGGCTCTGAGCAGTGTTGTGATAATCCTTCACTCGACCACAAGCGAGCAGGAGGCTTAGCAGAACACTTGTAATTAATCCCAAGTTGTGCTAATATTTAAACTTGGGTTCTTCGTTAAAGCCTGAAGGGGACTTTACCTGTAGCTGTAACTTTGGGCAGGGGTTGGGCAGAGAACCAGGGGGTGTGCGAGGGGCTGGAGCTGGGCTGCAGGGATGAAGCAAAGCTGAAGCCCTGTTGCCTTGGAAGGGTCAGCCCAAGTGCTCTGGCTTCTTGCCCCTCCTGCCCCTGTGTAACCTCCTGAAGCAGCCAAGCTTTCCACCACCGTAGATCAAGGCTAAATTTGTCCTCTCCCATCCTGGGTGTTTCTTGCTGAGCAGGGCAGGTGTCAGTGTTGGGGTGGGTTTGAGGATATTTTGCTCCAGCAATGTGAAATGTTGAGTCCACTTGTTGTTTATTTTTCTTTGGCACTCTCTGCCTCTTTCATGGCTCGGAGCTGTAGCTGCTCCTGCCCAGGCGAGCAAAAGCTGGTGCCAATAAATTATTCAGCACAGAATAACCTCTTTCCTGGTTTGTTTTTTGTCTCTTCAAATTTCTGAGATGATTTTTCTACACATATTGATCATTGGCAAAGGATCACTGGAAGGTTTGCCTGCCTATACTTCAGCTTGTAGCTCATTATTAGCATCTATATTGATTGCAATGCAGCAGAGTGCCCAGAGGCAGCAGTCAGGATTGGGTCCAAAGTGCCTGGGCATCAGGCAAATGAGGAAGAAAAGTCAGTCACTGGCCCAAAAAACTGGTAATGGAGGGCTGGAGGTAAAAAGAGGTCAGGAGTGTGACCATGTGTGCTGGGCACCTCTCCCTGCCAAGGGACTCCAGTGGGGAGAGCAGCGGATGCCAAGCAGTGAATAGCAGGGGGGTTAAATGGTTCTTCCCCCAGTTTTGGGGACCTTGCTAATCTGGAGCAAAGCCAAGGAGCTCTGGCTGTCTGCAGGTTTGCTCCGTGGCTTCGCTGACACTGTCCAAGTGCCCCTGTGAGGTCTGAGGTGGAAGGCACTAAGCTCAGTCCTGCTTTTCCAGGGAGTGGCTTATCTAGCTTGTCTTTTGCCCACCATAGACCTTAAAGACCTGTGAGTTCTGCTGCTGTGTCCTACCAGAGGCTCATTTTTCTCCTGCAGTTGAACTAAGTGCAGATATTTGTCCTCTTTTGCATTCCCTGCTGAATTTGTGAGCTGCTTCTGATGCGTCTTGACAGGCAAGGGGTGAACCAGGGGATTATTTGGTGGCTGGTGCAAAGCACTGCTGGGCATGTGCAGCTCCGCAGGAGGAGAGCAAAGAGTTGAACTGGAGCAGGGAGTCAGGAGTTTGTTTCCAGCCAAGGTTTGTGCTGAGTGGGTAGGGGCTGCCGAGGGAGCTGGCAGCATTCTGAGCCCTGTCTTGAAGCAGGGAGGAAAGAAATATCCTGAAACTGAACGCAAACACCTTATTTTTGCTGAAAACCCCTTGTGCAGCTTTGGTAGCCAAAATGTGCTTCCAGGGAAGTGAGAATCAAGGTTGGTGTGTGATGCTTGATTGGGGAGGAGTAGGAAGTGCCTGAAAGACCTGAGCTGGATTGTTAATGAGGCAGCTTAGAAGTAGATGTTGGAAGATTACAAGCAGTGCCTTTGGAGCGGTGGCTGTGCTGGTGCAAAAGCTGCAATAAGCCAAGCCTCTTCCTCTGGAGCTCCTGTGCCCTGGGGGAAGGTGAGGAGGGATGAACTCATCCCTCTGCACCATGGGCACTGTGGGGACCTCCAGCTCCCACCCCTGTCCTTAGAACGTGGGAATGGTCATGTTGGCATCTGCACCTGCTTTTGCAGGGCCAAGGGAGAGGCTTTGGGAGAGGGTGCAGTGCAGCGAGCTGCTGGAGCCACAGGGACTATTGATCCCAGAGACACTGAAAAGTGCTTTTCACAATGGCCCCCTTGAAATTAACTGCTCATAAGGCAGGACAGAAAGTCGAAGAAAACAGGATTTGATGCCTTGTGGGGTCAGGGCTTTACAAAGTGTTCTCCCAGCTTAATTGCTCCGGTGTCAAGTTCTGGTCTCCTAATACTGGCCCTGGCAAAGCACTTAATTTTCAGTACTTGCATCCCCTTCTGGCAGCCCCTTCCCTGCTGAGTGATACCTGTGGCCAGCGTGGGCTTTGGGCCACCAGCTGCATTCTGTGTGCTGGGGCAGTAGGGATGGGCTACGATAGGACCAGCACCGTGATGAGACAAGGCTCAGCTCCCGCTGCCGCTACTCTTCTCTCATTGCCTGGCACTTGCTAAATTACAGCTGCTATTTTCTTGCACTTTCCACAGCCACCGAGGTGAAATCAGGCTGCAAAAAGGGCTGTTCAAATGAAAACATGATGTCCAGACAAAGGCATTTCTAATTATTTTCTGGCAGATAAAAGCCATCTTTTGCTCTTGCATCTGTTCACATGAAAACTCGCACGATGCCCATGTTCCAGGCCTCACCTTCCTTCACCAGTTGGCAAATACATTCCTGACGTTGTGTGATGAGCCAGGAATTGCTTGTGGAAACAGCCAGAAGTGACCAGTTGCGTGTAGGCCTGAAGGAGCTGCCTGGGATTTGTTGGCTGGTGGGAGGGAAACCTCAGCATTTAATGTAGCATCAGATGTTCCCGTTACTTGAGGCCAAGTGTTTCTGTAAGCTATTAGGGCCACTGGATTGCTCTTTTTCTGACCAGGCTTTCATGTTGATGCTGGGATTTGGTTGCATACGGGATGGTGTGGGCTTTGGAAAGGCTGGATCCAGGTCCCAGTGGGAGCTGAGAATGATGTTTCTGATTGTGGGTACTCAACCACTGCCAACCTGTGCAAATACAGAGGTGATGAAGACTCAACCAAGGGGTTGCACAAGTGCTGGACACATTACTGTCTGTCTGAGCTTTATTGGATTCTCCAGAATAATTGGGAAACGTTTGCAGGAGATGTATCTTAGCTCTTGGGGTGTCTGGGGGTCTGGTAGAAATCGACTTTGCTCTAGTGGTGTATGTGAAGACTTGGCTAAAAATTTCCCTTAATTTTGAGCTGTTGGAGCAGTTGAGACAGCAGGGACAGCCCATCTGTCTGCCCAGGCACTGTAAGCACACAAGTACTCAGCTTCTGCTGCTTCTGAGAGGAGCCTGAGTATTTATTTCCCTTTCTTGGGAGATTTCTTCATTATTTTCTGGCTGGAAAGAGCTGTTTGCTCTGGCCCCTTCCTGTGCTTCCCCAGGGTCTGACTCTGCCTGGCCGGTGGGGTGAGTCTTGCCTGAGGACAGGGGATCCCACCACATCCCTGACTCCTCCTTCCCTCTGCCAGTGGGTACAGCTGTTTGCAGAGTTGCAGCCCTGTAGCTCCTCAATTCAAAGCTGGGTGCACTGAAACAAGACTGTGAAAGCTGCTCCCTTTAATTACAGCAGCTTCCCAGCACCTCTGAGGAGGCGCCTTGGAGCCTTGCTGACAGCAGCTACGTGAGGAGCAGGGATGAGCCTCTCGGGACCAGGAGTGATGGAGAGGGATTTCTCCCACCTTGGAGGGCTTCATTTTGTAGGAAGTTGTGTAAATCAGCTGGAATTACCAGGCTGTTAAGTTGCATTTCTTTGTGGAATATGTTTATTTTGTAGCCAAATGATGACTCGCTCGCTGGTTTCTTTGCTGTTGCAGAAACCTCTGTTTTGTGACATAAAGGTTATCATAACTTTATTAATCGCTGGGTAATTCATTCAGGGTTGATCCTTCCTGGAGGAAGGCCCAGAACCCCTTTGGGCTGGCGACGTTGGGGAGGATGGAGGTTTCAGCTCACTTGTTCATGGTTCAACTAGGATGAACCCAGCCACCAGCCCCACAGGACTGTAGACTCCTCATTTCTGGATGCAAAGATGCAAAGCATCCAGCAGTCTTCACTCCTCATGGCCGATCTTTGCAGCCTAGAAAAAAAATGCCTTCCTGGGGATCTCCAGGTGGAGGGGATGTCCCAGCAGAGCCCTGCCCAAACCCACTGGAGCTGCTGCTCGTCTGAGCAGCAAGGACTTTGTGTTAGCTGTTTCCTGGGGACATGGCTGCAAAGGTTTCCCCCACTCTGTCCTGCCACAACAGGAAAACATGTTTTGGTTGAGCCTTGGAAATAAATAAACTGCTGAACCCCTGCATTGGCTGTGTCACATGGGATTGATGATGGTCCAGAGAAACAGTCCTGAAGAATGTTGCTAAAATAAAACCATTGCAGGTGGCTTAAAAAGCATACTGTAATTGCTTATAAATATATTGTTTTTGTAAGGGAGTTGTGTCCATTCTAGCAGAAGGAAGAGCTGGGAGCAGAGACCAGGCAGTGTTCATTTCACAGCCTCAGATTTGCACTTCAAATTATTTGTGATGGGCTTGTTACAGACCCCAGGGAGCCGTGCGGGCTCAGCTCCAGCACCTTTCATCTCCTGGATAACAGCCCTGTGCTCGCTGGGCCCTTGCAGAGTGGGAGAAGCTGAGGGAGCAGAAGGGGCAGAAGCTCTCCTGCATTTGCAGCGCTCAGTCAGCCTTGCTGGTGAGAGCAGATGCGGGCAGAGAAAGTGCAATTAGATGTAATATAGGATATTGGCCCAGCCTGCCAGCAGATGCCCACGAGATCCATTTAGTACTGGACTTTTCAGCTCCAGGAGTGATAACATGGAAGGAAATGTTGGGTTAATCTGAAAATAGGTCAACGGGATGGAAAGATAACCCCACAGTCAGCTGATTTCAGAGAGCCTGCACTGTGCTTGGGAAGGGAATGCATCCCGTGGTTGATTAAAGTATCTATAAGGGGAAAATAGGAGGAGAAAAAGCTGCTGGAGATTTATTCTGGAGTAGGCACAGCTGGTGGAGGCAGCTGGTGGAGAGGCGAGCTCGGCGCTTACATCCGCTTGGATTGAAGCTGCTTCAGCTGCTGCTTCCCAGGGCTGAGCCCGTGCCCTGATCCTGGGTGTCAGGATGGGACCTGGGCATCAGGATGGGCCAAGCCACCGAGCCATCTGCTGGGGCTCCAGCACTGCTGAGCCCAAGCATTGAGCCAATGGCCATCCTTGGCTGGTCTGGGAGGGGAGGTTTCTCCAGAAGCTGGGATCAAGTGGTTTTCAAAAACAAATCTCTTGGCCAAGAAGAAGGCATTTGCACTCATCAATTTTATTTGTGCAATTTCAAGCACCATTAATAGTACATGGCACGAGGTAAAATCAGGGAAATTTCACTCCAGCCGTGAGTGAAATTGGATTTAGTAGAAAATTAGTTGACTTAACTGGCAAATGATGAAAGCTTGAATAAAGAATGTTTAAATAAGGAGGAATGGAAAAAAAAAAGTTCCCCCACCTCAGAGGTGCAGCCTGGATTTGCATGATTGGAATATTAAAATGAGTGGTTATAAAATGTTTAGAAAGGATAAGGGGGCTAAATGAGAGATGCTCTACTTCAAAGACTTTGGTCTTACTTTTAGATCTATTCCTGCCTTGCAGCCTTGGCACTGGGAGTATAAATGGATGTGGCAAGTCCTGAATATCGAGAGGGGATGTGTGGCAAATCGTGGTGATGAGTGAGAGCAGGGGGAGCCAGACCTGCTCTGCCAAACCAGTGGCAAGCTTTTTTGAGGTTTCAGTATGAGATACACGAATTGTTGTCTCCCACAGCCCCTTGTCAGGCTTGGGTAGGGCTTTTTAAAATTACAGGTGATTTTGTGGTGTGGTGGCTTGTGTGATGCATACCAGCTAGAGCATGGGAAGTGTTATGGTTTGGGGAGTTTTAGTCAAACACAAGGTTTATGGATCAGCTGAGTTGCTGTGCTGCAGTGCCAGGTTTGTGTAAATCAGCATTGCTGTTTGGCTGATGACTGAGAAAAAAAGCAGCGTGGCCGTGAGCAAACGTGATATTTAGCATTGCTTCTCTATAAAATCCTGGTGGCTTTTACAGGCTTAAAAGTTCCCCTTCTGCTTCAGCCTCCCTGGGAGAGATGGATCTCCTTTTTGCTCTGTTTCTTGTGCTGAGATGTCTGGTGGAGGTGAGAGCCTTTCCATTCCTGCCATCTTCCCAATCAGCTGTGTCGTGTAAAATTGTGCAGAAAAGTGATAAAACCGGAGCGTGTTTCCCCCTCGGCTGACCCGGCTGGGCTGCCTGCAGCTGATGCTTATATTCCTTGTGACAAGAGCAATGGAGCAGCTGCAAATGCAGCTCTTTGCCTTAAATTGAAATTCTGTGTTTTCCCTAGCTTTGGCAAGCGATGTGGTTCCACATTTACTCACTCTCTGGAGTCACGGTTGCAGTCAGGACTTTGAGATGACCCTTCATCAGTCTTAGGTCAGGATGCTGCTGGAAGAAGGATCTTGGTGCCCAACGCTCAAGGGCTTGCAGGCCGTATCAAAAGAAGAGGAAGGTGTGGCCAGGAGCAGACCAAGAGCCCTTTCTCATTTCTGTAATGGCCAACCAATGTCACTGGCCACGTGTGGCCCTTTCTGAAGGTGCTGGTGAAGAGTAGTGAGAGACTGGAAAGCAAATGCTTTTGATAAGCGTACAACTTAAGCTGTTTCCTGGGTGGAACAGCCATTGATTTCCTTTGGAAGCAGCTGTGGGATGGGCAGGTGAAATGCTGTGCATAGTCATAGGTCTGGGCACGGGATGAGGACCTTATGGAATTTGCTCCTCCAAGGATGGACCTCTGGGCTACGGGTCCATTTGAGCTTCAGCTGAGCGACAGAGAAAACCCAGGTAGGGCTGGAAAGAGGATTCTCAGCTCAGAAGGGGAAAAGCAGAGAAATTAAGAGAACCAATAAGAGAGGTCACAGAGTCAGGACTTCAAAGCCTGGGATTTTAAACCTAGCTGGACCTTTTATTCCTAAGAAAAGGGAAAATACTTACAGGGATGGCTGGGATAAATTCCCATCTCAAAATAGGTGCTAGGAGAAAGTGAAGAGCCCAGGAGAAAACAGTGACAGATGTCTTGGCAGGCAGGAGCTAAGGCTGAGATTTCACACTGTCTGAGCTCAGTGAAAAATGAAACATAAATTCCTCTGCCCTGTTAGAAGGACTGAGAACAAAACAGGGTGATTGGGTGAGGGCAGGGCAGAGCCCGGGGGCACAAAATAAGCTCAATATTTTGGTTTTCCATGAGGCTGCTGCTGTTGCTTTTTGGGTGTAAGTGAGATTATGGTTGTGAGGATGAGGAATTACTGTCTTTAGGAGGAAAAAAATACAAGAACATGGAACCTTGAGGGGTGGATCATTTGCATTTCTGAGCAAATTGGTGCTCAAAAATCACAAGTACATGTAACAAGGATTTTTGAGAAACCTGCTGAAGCTGGAAGGTGTCACAGGTTTTTTTCTGAGAAGGAGGAAACATGGTCCAGATGAGCAGATGGGCTGTCAGGCTGAGATCAGTGGTATGCTTAGTGGAAAGACTTTGGAGAGAGGGATTCATCAGTTCACAGAGGTAATTGAAAAAGGAAGGAGACGTGCTGCAGGTTTACCAGCCTTGTATCATGCCAGATTAATCACACATCAGCTTGGCAGCAGTGTAACTGGTGATCTTGATAAAGAGATTGCAGTTGATCTTGTTTATCTGGATTTTCATAATGCATTTTATCCACTGGAGGAGGGGAGAAGGGCTGAGTACGGCTGTTGTAAGAAACTGCCTCAAAACCCACTGAGACCCAGGGCTTGGCTGCCCCACCTTTACTGAACTGTTTCACAAATGGGGGGGGGGAAAAGTTGGAAAAGTGGATGAAATGTGCTCAATACCCAATGACAGGTGGTGCCACCAGTATTGAGGAGAATCTGAGGGTGCTCAGGGATGTGGTGGGTACCTGTAAGGACTGGAGTAAGAGAAAGGACGTGTGCTGTTTGCACTGGGGCTGGGAACAGGGAGATTTAGGCTAAGCTGGAAGCCTTGCAGGTAGGGAGGAGGGGAGAGACATAGCTTTGCAAGTCTGTCGCTGATGTGATTGCGGTGAAAGCAAATGAAATCTGGTGTCTTTGACAAGAGAAATGGAGAGGAGTGTGTGTGTGTGTGTCTGATGAGATGCTGGTGAGCCACATATGAGGAGCAGAAACTCGACTGGAACAGGACTCCCCAGGACCTCATTTTTTTGGCCCAGGGTAAAGGCTGGGGAGAGGAGAATCGTCTACTTGCCCCTCCCTCAACGAGGGAACTGGTTGGTGGCCCTTCTTAAATGCCCAGCAGGGGAATGAGTGTGTTGCAGAGCTTTTGTGGTGCTGGGGGGCTGATCAGTCCCTCTTGCTTCTCCCCAGTCATTTAGGGGTGCCTCCAGGACGAGGAAACTGCCCCTTGACCAGTCCTTTGCCTTTTGACTTGATTTACACTGACTACCATGGTCTGCAACAAATGAAGCAGCACATGGGGCTCTCTTTTAAGAAATACAGGTAAGCAAAGCCACTCCCTTCTCTTACTCTCCATTTAATTAATCAGCAAGCAAAGATGAATGCTAATTTTAAAAGGTGACTAAAGGTTAATGCTAATGTGAAGGCTGGCCCAAGCATCCAAGGAATTGCACCCTTTGATTGCACCTTTGCTATTTGCCTGGCTCTGCCAGCTGGTGCCTTGCTGTGTCCTTCACCCATGGCACAAGGCAGTCTGCTTGGTCCAGACACTCACGTGTTTAAGACAAAACCTCATTAGGAGAGTCTGGATTGGAAAAAAAGCCCTGCTTGTGCCTCTGGGGTGTGTGTTGCTTCCAAGCACTGTGCCTGCAGCCTGCAGAGAGGGGTGCCCACACCACAGGAGGAGAGCAACCCATCTCTATTTACAAGAAGCAGAACCCTGTCCCTAGCTCCTTGGCATCAAGACAAATGTCATCATCCCCTGGTACATCACCAGCCGGGAAAATATGCGATTTAATTTAGTGCTGATAGTCCTGCTATTTATTACATTTTCTCCCATCTCCTCCACTATCCTACACAATTTTATTAGAGAGAAAAATGACAAGTGGTGTTATTGCTTTTATTATAAGTGCATTTGCTCTCACAGTCAGCTTGTTTTGATCTTCCCTTGCTTGATGCTCCCCTTCTCTCCTCTGTCATGTGCTAGTAATGCCTGCCTCAGCATTCCCGGGATATTGGGAAAAGCATTAACAAGTCTTCTGGAGATCCATCATTCTCTCAGATGCCAGGGAGATCAAAGCCCTGCAAAGGGAAATTGCTCATTACAGGAGGGAGCAGTGGGTTGGGAAGGGCTGCTTGGGATGTTCCTACACTCTCTGCTGAGGGAGAAGACAAGGGATTGAGTTTCCTGGGGACGCCAGATGTCCCTGACAGTGGGAATTTCTCGAGCTAAGCTCCTCGAGGTGTGGCCGTGGTCCTGTTTCGTCTTCCAGGTGCCGTGTCCGGGTGATTGACACCTTTGGGACAGAGCCAGCTTACAACCATGAGGAGTACGCCACGCTGCGTGGCTACCGGACCAACTGGGGCTACTGGAATCTGCAGCCCACCCAGTTCATGACCATGTTCCGTAAGTGGGGAATGGGGACATGGTGGGGCAGTTTTGGGGCTCAACTCCTTTAGCAGATGACGTTTGGGCAATGCCTTCCACCCTGGCTCTGCTCTTGCCTCCCACTGCCTGCAAAGAGCTTCTGCATCTCTTGGCCATCTCTTGGGCTGTAGAAATGCCCTGGAGAGACAGACCTGGCTCGAAGCACCGTGATGGGGCGTTGGCTTCAGCACAGCCAGGGCCAAACACAGGGCACAGCCAGGAGCTCCCAGGGGAAGAGTAAGGCAGTTTTGGTTTTATTTCAGCTTGGGTTATGGAGGCAAGGCAGATCTGTGGCTCAGACTTGCTTGTGGTGTGGAAAGGAGATGTCCTTGTTTGAAAGGAGCCCAGTGACCCACTGGGCATTAGGTGACTCAAATGACTCAAACGTTGCTTATTTCTGGCTGGATAAAGGCCCATCTGGCAGCCTTAGAAATGCTGTACTTCGTAAGTACTTCATAAAGAGTCACTTAAGTGAATTCCAAAGCCTGTACTTTATGAGCTGCTTGGATGTGGATTCGTGCCATTTTTCCTTGAAGCTCCAGCAAGGCTCTAGAGCTGGAGTCGTCTCAGCCCCCTTGTGCTGCAGTCGGGCTGTATCCTCCACCCTGAGGAGGTCCCACAAAACATCTGTCCAGCCACGTGTCTTCTCCCCTTGGTATCCACAGCTCACACCCCTGACAACTCCTTCATGGGCTTCGTGTCGGAGGAGCTCAACAAGACAGAGAGGCAATTCATCAAGTCCAATAAAGTGAGCAGCATGGCAGTGGTGTACGGGAAGGAGGCCAGCATCTGGAAGGTGGGTGTGTGAGGAGCAGCCAGGTGGGCAGGGGCAGTCACAGGCAGAGCCACGGGGCAGCAGCACCCTCTGGCTCTTACCCCGAGCTTTTAAGGCACAGATCTCAGGGTGTTTGTAGAGAAGCATCCTTGTCCTATTCCTAGAGGGGAAAACGAAGCTGCAGTGATGTTGACATGTCCAGTGCCTCTGAGCAAGCAAAGCAGATGCTGGTGAGACCCTGTCCTTCCTCCCAACAGGCTGCTTGGGCTGAGGGTTTCATATCAATGATTGTACCTGTTGAGTACAATGATTGCCATTAGGTGCTTTCCTGTGTTATGTTGGGGATGGTTTGTCTCTGCTTTCAAGTACCCTGTGCAAGAGGTTGTGCTGCCCTCCCATGCCCAGGGAAGAAGGGTGGGCAGTGGTGCAGGGGCTCGGGCTCCATCCTCGGTGGTGGCCACTGCTGGTCCTTGCTGGGATGCCACACTTGGCTGTGTTTGGTGCATCCTGGCTGAGGCCACCTCTAAGCTGGCAGATGCGAAGTAAAACCATTTGCTCTCTTACCCAGCCCCAGTGAGCAAAAAGACCAACAACACCCCCAGCTCCTCAGAACATCCCACCTGAATCTGCTGTAGTGGCCAGGGGTTGTGCGTGTTCCCTCCTGTGTTACCCAGAGCTAGAAGAGCTGCTTTTCCTCCAAGGGCTTACAAAAAGGAGCTAATTCTCACTGTGTCTTGATTTATTTCTGTTTCTTTCCCCTTTTGCACCACCTGGGGCTGTTCCAGTTGCAGGTACTGTACCACATCAGCTTTACCTCTGCACATCTTCTTGCAAGAGAAAAGGTTTTGCCAGAGTTGACTTTGCCTCAGTTCTCCCGAGCTGCCGAGAGGGCTGTGGGTTAATGCAGCCAGAGACTGCATCACCTCCCTCCCAGCTTTCCTGATTTAGCAGAATCTGTCCTCACAGGGATTCCTGCAGTGGACCAGGATCCAGCTATGCCACACCATCTCCTCCTGTTCATGGGTGTTTGTGGCTTTTCCATAAACCCCCACATCTGAGAGCAACCTCCCCCCCAGCACCCACACAGCTCAGGGCTCCCCCAAACCTCACTGAAACCCCCTACATCTCATTTTAGGGGAACTGTAACATTTTGTCTTCTTTTTCTACCATTTCCTCAACCTTTCTTGTCCAGAAGTTTCATTTGGGCTCATTGAGGTTAATTTGGGAAGGCATTAAAGAGAGTTAGAACCTCAGAACAGACATTTCCCTCCACCCTTAGTGCTACAAACGTCTACATCTAGCCAGAATTCACAAATAACACCAGTTTTCCCCATATTTAGGGTAATCTACAGGGTGAAGAGGCTGGGACTGGTTCTTGATGGTGGCTGTTCCTTGAGGCCAGGCTGCCTGGGCATAGCTTTGTGTCCTGTGCCACCCTAAGTAATAAAATAAGGAGGAAGAGGAGCTTTTCCTTATTTTGGGTGATTTTGAGGTCTAGGAAAGAAAAGAGCATCTCCATCTTTTGCAGCGAGGTGCTTTTTAGGAGCGTTGGACCAAGCCCCATCTCCAGAGCAGGATCGTTTTGACTTTAAGAAACATTTCTTTAAACCTACCCTCCCCTTATTTCTCATTTCCTACTCCTCTGAGCTTCTCACCTCCATCTCCTAACAGAAACCAAAGTGTTAATAAGCTGGGAAAGGCTGCTTTCCCTCTGCTGCTGCCAAGCTTCCATGGGTCAAAGTAGCTCACAGGGCTTGGATGGAGCAGCAGGCTTTGGGGATTGGTCTCCCAGATGATGCTCGGTGATGCCTGGCACTGCCCAAACTCACCCTGCCAAAAGCACTTTTTTAGCCTTAGAGAAGCTGGGGAGATGTGGCTGAGGGCGCAAAGACAGAGTTCACAAAGGCTTTAAGGCAATATATGGAGCTTTCTCAAACTCCCCAGTTATGCCTCCATATTCCCTCCCAGTCACTGGTTGTTTGGGGCCTCTTGCAGCTCTGGCAGAGGCTGAAAATGCAGCTTCCAAAGGACGGTCCCTTTGTGGTTTTTCCAAGCATAAAAATGCTGCAATTGTTGAAATGGAAGGCTACTTTACAGAGCAGAAGGAGGAAACCTTCCAAAAGAGGAAAACTGATGACCTTGGTTTTTCTGGATAGTAAAACAGGATTAAACCTGTGTCAGAAAATCCTGAGGACTTGTTATTTGGAATAAGAGGCCATCAGCAAGCTCTGATCTTTGCAAACTTCCCTCTGAATCCCCTGAAAGCTTCAATTCAGCAGCTCTACAGTGGCAGTTGCCTGGGGAGGTGGCAGGGAAGGCCTGTGCTCGAGGTGCCAGCGTTCAGGGTGCTGGTTCTTGCAGCCATCCGGGCTCACTGGGACCCTGGAGCGGTCCAGGACGTGTGTCTGAGAGATGCAAAGGGGATGGTGTGGATTTTGCAATGCTGTAGGTTGGGCTGAAGCATCGTGGGTGCTCTGGGACACCAGTTTGAGAGTTGAAGCTCAGCTGGGGGGTCAGTCCCATCTTCTGTTGCATTTCACACCCCTGCCTTCATCCCCAGGGCAAGGAGAAGTTCCTGGCCATCCTCAACAAGTACATGGAGATCCACGGCACGGTTTATTACGAGACGCAGCGGCCCCCTGAGGTCCCAGCGTTTGTGAAGAACCACGGACTGCTGCCACAGCACGAGTTTCAGCAGCTGCTGAGGAAGGCAAAGGTGGGTGAGAGCCAACCAAGACGTCCACGGGACCGTGCTCACCATCCCCTGTTACCCAGCCAGCAGCCATTGCCCTGAGAACTAAAACCTAATTAAAGGAGGAGGCAGGAGGGGCGAAGAGGCCGTTATCTGCCCTCCTCGCAGGCTCTAGCAGCAAGGCTAATTAGCTGGGAGCCAAACAGAGCACATAATTTCAAATTAAGATGTGTCTGATGAGTTTCTACTTGCAGAGTGTCCACAGACAGAGCACAAAGTTTTCTGATTAATTCATTTATTGCTAAGTGGGGTGGGTTTTTTTTTTCTCCCCATGGCTGTGATAAAAAATAAGTGGGATTCTCAGAGAGAGCATGCAGGGTGTGGGTGCATCGTGGTCACCTTCAGCCAGTGCCTGAGGGAAATGCTGAATGGCAGGAAGATGTGCCAGGAGAGGGTTAGGTTGGATATTAGGGAAAGATTCTTCACTCAGAGGGTGGTGGAGCACGGGAACAGCTCCCCAGGGAAGCAGTCAGGGCACCAAGCCTGACAATATTCCAGAAGCATTTGGACATCACCCTCAGACACAGAGTGTGAGTGTTGGGATTGTCCTATGCAGGGACAGGTGTTGGGCTTGATCCTTGTGGGTCCCTTCCAACTCAGGACATTTTATGATTCTGTTGGTTTCCCAGCCCGAATGGCTTTGGCAAACCAGTATTTCTCCATAGAGGGCCCATATGATGGTCGTAGCCACCACGAGGGGATTTGTAGCTCCTGAACAGCCCAGGCTGTGAGCCATAGAGGAGGGGGGGAGTTTTTAGCTCATTTAAGCTATGAGGTGTTGAACTACACGGGGCTGCCTTAAAGGCTTCATGTACAGGACCAGAGCAGCAGAAGAGGGATGCTGGCAGGTTATTTGAAAGCCTTTCCTGTGGGGTTGGTTGTGTTCGCTCACCAGCACATGGGTTTCTCCCTTGCAGCTCTTCATTGGCTTTGGGTTCCCCTACGAGGGTCCTGCCCCTCTGGAGGCGATCGCCAACGGCTGTGTGTTCCTGCAGGCACGTTTCAATCCCCCCCACAGCTCCCTCAACCACGAGTTCTTCCGTGGGAAGCCGACGTCGAGAGAGGTGAGTCTGGCAGGAGGCGAGTGGGTGGGCTGGAACCCTTTACCCCAGCATCTGGGCCAGCCTGGGGAAGAGCAGTTTGCTAAACTGACATTACTATTTCTTTTGACAAGCTTTTCACCCAATGCTGAGGTGGGTGCCTCTAAATGGGATCCATCCTTGCATCATCTCCATCCAGAGAGCTCGGGTACGATGGGCCCAGCCGTGGATTGGGGGTTGCAAAGGAGAAAGAAGGTGGTGCAGGAGATTCTAGCAGACCACAGAGCCCAAATCCTTCCCCACACAGCCCCTGCTCTGCTCCCAAACCAGGCTGATGCTCCCCTGCTCTTCTATTTGTGTACCCAGAGGGACGCCAGGTGTTGCAGGGCTATGAAATCCCTCCCAGGCTTGCCCACCACTGAGAATTAATTCTAAGTGTAGCAGGAACTCTTTAAAAGTTAAAGGCTTGAGAAAATTGCCTCTTTTATTATTAATAAAGTGGATAATGCAGTGCAATGCTCACTCTTGCTGAGAAGGGCTTTGCTGGGGGGCTGTGCTGTCTCAGCCCTGCCATAGCCCATCTCAGTGGCACCCATTGTGGATTTGGGGGGTAGGGTTGTCCTGCACTCCTGTGCCTTCCCCGTGCACCCCCCTAATTAGCTGCTGGTGTTAGCACACATCCTGGATGGGTGCTGTGGTTGTGCTTCAGCTCAGAGCTGGGAGAGCAGCTGGTGAGAGGGCTGTGAAATGCCCCAGGGTGTTTGTACTCCAGAGAGAGGAAGGAGGTGATCAATCTGTCTGCAAAAAATGGGAAAGGACAGCAAGCTGGAGAATAAAATACAGAGAACATGCTGCTCTCCTCATCCAGCTGGCAGGTTTTCAGGTCCCTCTGCAAAGTTTTGCAGTGCCCCTGAAGCACCTCCTCTGCTCAGCATCCTCTCTCTTCCCTTTCCAAGAGGAGATCTGGGCGCTGGCTGCCTTGCAGCAGTGCGGGGCTGAAAAGGCAGCTCAGGGGCTGGAACAAAATAGGCAGGTTCCCAAAAATTGCCTTGTGAGAGGTGAGTGGCTGTGGGATATCAGCACACGGGGCTGCCTGCAGCATTAGGGTGATGCAGCTTCCTGCTTTCTCCTGGTGCTGGACTTCCCTGACTTTCAGAGGTGATTAATTTTCTCTTTGCCTTATTTGTGGAGTTGGCAATCCCAAGAGACGTGGTGCCTTCCCAGAGATTTGCTGTTTTGGTCTGGTTTTCCAAACCTCCAAGTGGTTCAGGTCAAAGTTAGGTTTTACCTTTGTTATGGAGATGGAGATATTCAGGGCTGTGGAGGCAATTTCAGTGTTGATGGGATTGGGACGTTTCAATCCAGTGGGAATTTTAGACCATCAGTGTGGTGTTGAGGAGCAGCTGTGCTCAGAGGAAATCTTTTTCCAGCATATCTCTATGTGCCATGTTTTAACACCCAATGTGTCTGTGCCTGAGCCTGCTGCTCCCCTCTGCTGTTGCACTGTGAGCTGTAGACAGCAGCTGTTCTAGCAGGGACTGCACAAACCAGCTCACACTGTGTTTTAGGTGTCCTCCCAACACCCATATGCCGAAGACTTCATTGGGAAGCCACATGTGTGGACTGTCGACTACAATAACTCCGAGGAGTTTGAAGCTGCTATCAAAACCATCATGAGGACCCAGGTAGAGCTCAGAATTGGTGGTGGGGTGTTGTCCCCGCTGCTGGGTTTGCAGGGACAGGTAGCAGCAGCAGTTGCTGGTGCCTGGCTCTCTCTTTCGAGCACTAATTGCTTTTCCTTCCTTGCTTCCCCTTGGAAATCAGTTGCATGGGCAGAGCAGAAATCCTCCTCTCCTGCAGCTTCAGGGGGACCCGTGCTCTCACCTCACTTTGGTACTGAGCATCATAGGCATCTGCCCAAGGCAACACTGTGCCTTGAGGAATGCCCTGGGAATCCTCCAGGCAGAGCTGGAGCAAGGGAAAGCTGAGATAAGGGAGATGAGGTTTGGGACCAGGAGGATACGCGTGCAGTGCTGGGACCTCGTGTGAAGCAAAGATAAACCCAGAGAGCATCTCCCTGCAAGTATCCTGAGAACAACTGCCCTCTGCGCCTGCCATTCCCCCATTTCACTGTTCATTGTTGTCATTGGTAGGAATAACCCCAAGAGTTGCCTCTGTGAAAGATGAAGGGATGTAAGGAACAGGGAGGGATGCAGCCCCCCCTGCCCCAGGAAAGGAGCGCTCCCGCTGCGCCTGCCCTGGAAACTCTCCCTCATGAATATTTACCTCCTGCCCTGTGGCAGGAACCTTTCAAGTTGTCCAAATTATTAAAGTCAATTTTCCTGGAGGGGAGAAAAGTGCTGATCTCCATTTTGCTTGCAATTTGCTTTGCTCAGGAGGAGCCATGCCCCCGTGAAGACAGCGATGCTTGGTGAACCCGGGGTGCTGCGCCAGGCTGTGGGGAGTGCAGGGCTCACGGTGCTGGGTGGGGTTTTTGGAGGGACAGGGGTGAAAGTGGCTGGAGAGGTGTCATCCTTGCATTTCCCCATCTTAGAGGCTGCAGAGGTGGGTGTCTGTGGCAGGCTGGGGGCTTCATTCAAGCTGATGTGGCCATGCCATCTGCCTGGGTCTCACACCTTATTGCTGAAGCTCTTCACCTCGTGCTGATTTTCTCTATGAGGTTGCAAAGACTGAACAAACCCAACTTACAAAAACAGTTGTTGTTTTGCATGTTCATTCTGGTGCCTTGATTAAAATGAAATGATAAATAATTACATCCTTGCTGCTGTGCTGCTGGGCCAGCTGTCAGTGCTTGACCCTCCACCATCTGGGCTGGAGAGATGGCCCCAAAGCGAAGGCAATGCCGTGGGCAGGCAGCTGCTGATCCCTATTTCAAGAGAAAGAAGGAAATTTTCCATTTTTCTGGAAAGAAAATAGTGAAGCCTGGTGTTGCCATGATATTAAAATATTTAAAAGTTATTAGAGAATTAAAGGTGGAAGAAGGGGCTCTGCTGGCTCCTGAGCAGTAACGTTGTGCTGCAGCATCAACTGCATGTACACCAGCTCATGTAGATGCTTAATGATAACCTATGGTTAAAAATAAAAGAAGAAAAAAGGATTTTAGGAAAGGATTTGGCAGAGTGATGAGCACTGGGCAGGAGGAGCTGAGAAGGGGATTTGCTCTGTCTGGCACAGGGCATTTATCTGATGATCCTTGTTTTGCTCAAAGATGAGCTTGCGTCTCCACTCTTCTCCCCGTTCCCGTTCTTTGTGTAAATGCAGTTGAGTGCAGTCACAAAATGTCTTGCCTCCCTCCCTTAATTAACTTTTCTTCAACTGCTGAACTGAAGGAGAGCAGCAGAAGCAGGGGTGGAATGAGGGGGTCTATAATATTGGCGTGGTGTACAGGCAGTGTTGGGCGTCACGGGGTGCCTGGTCATCACGGGGTGGCTGCTCTCTGTTTTCCATCCCAGGGTAACACCACCTATAGCCAGCTATGGAAAGGGACAGTTCTCCCTGGCAAACAGTTCTCTGTGGGACAAGTCTACGTGGCTGACTCTCCATGGGAACAACGCTACACGGGGAGGGTTAAGATTAGGGTTTGGGGCTCCCTGTGTAGCGTTGTTTCTGTGGAGAGTTGGCCCACAGAGAGTTGGCTGTGGAGAGTTGTCCTAGACCCAGTCAGGTAAACTCCATCTCTTATAGGACCATGGGACAGCAAAAGCCACCTCTTGAAAGCCTTATTTTGGAGGGGTCTGGCTGCATCTGTCTCTGTGGGACCAAGGACCCCCACCCGGACGTCCCCTCCTGCAAAACATCCCAACCACTGTAATTACCCTTGGCTGCCAGGAGATTGATGCCCTAAATTTGCCTAAAACCTATAAACCCCAGTGCTGACATCCTGCTTGCATTAAAAATGTGCAGTCACTCTGGAGAGGAGTTATTCCTTCCCACCAGGAAACGTGCTGGGTTAATCCCCAAACTCGCCTCTCTGGGTTTTTTTAAAGGTATTGTATAAATCCTCCTGAAGCAGAGCAGGGAGTGAGCATGAATAACTTACAGCACTTCTTCCCCCTACCTCTTTTTATCTTTTAAATAGAAAGGTCTGCTTTATTAGAGATATTGTCAAGGCAATTAAGTCTAAAAATTGACCTACCTTATAGGTTTAAAAGCCTTATTATGGGCTTTGGCTTCAGGAATCCATTGGTATATTGTCTTTAAAATACTGTTTGTTACATCAGGGACTGAAAACAAGGGCATTAGCAGGAGGAGTGACAGAAAGCCCATGGCCAGGCAGTTTAGTGTTGCTGTTCTCCAGCTCAGAGAAACTATTTTGCTGACTTCTTTTTTTTCTGAAGGCAAAATGAGGTGTTTTGTTATCGGAATATCTAAAAAAAATTGTCTGTGCTTCGGAATAACCACCAACAATTTATTTTTTTTTAGTCAAAACATTTCATTTCAGCCTTACTGGAAAGAAATAATCTGTTTTTGTCTCCCATCTGCCTGTCTTTATTTGAGAATACCTTGCCAGTTTATTGAAAGGAAGGCTTGTATCCAAAGTGATGCATTTTCCTTTGCTTCACCAACCCAAACAGATTGCCGAACCTGAAACGCAGCATTTTTCACCTCCTTGAAATGGTGGAAATTGGAAACTGACCTTTTCCTTTTTTTTTTCATCTTGTATGACTGAAAAATCACTTATTCTGCAGCTGTAGTTTTGCATCTTCCAGGCAAAACACAGTAAAACATTCCTGGGGGCATGCAGTGTTGTGGGAAGCTGTGAGATGCCTCCTTTGCTCATCCTTTTGGAGGTGGCATCCGCTCCACATCACCCTGCAACTGCTGAGGATGGTTTTTGGCAAGCCGTGCCTCTGCCATTCATCCCCCCTTGGAGCAGTTTTGGGCTTCCCTGATGGCTCTCATCCCTGACCTATTTATAAGGAAAACTGAAATCAAGAAAGCACCAAAACCCACTACCCCAGAGATCAAATCCCAGCTCTGTCGCGGGGGGTCAAGAGACAAATTGCATCCCCCAGGGAAAGGTGACGCCAGGAGGTTTGTCCCACTGCTGGATTATGGAAGTTAGCCAGAGGTTTAGAGGCTGGAGAAGGAGAGGGCTTTGCAGACATCATCATTTTCTTGGCCTTCAGCTTTTTCCATTGTCAAAAATAGCCCTTGCACAAGCAATTTAATAGACCCAATATTCTGGTGTAGCGAAGGGAGAAGGCTTCATTATATTAAAGTCAAACATACAGGAATATAATGGAAAATTATACATTTCAGACTATGCTTGAAAGAATGGCATATTAAACATCACAGCAAAAATAGCTGGTTAAAGTGTTCCCAGCCTGCTGTTACGTGCCAAGCAGAGATTGTATTATTTTTCTATTTCTTCAACTGGTGACGTTTTTTTCTTTCTTTTCCTTTTGAGCAAGGAAGACTTATTGCTGTCTTCGGCTCTGGAATTCCTGCTGTGGTTTCCCACTGCTCTTGCAGTGGTTTCCCCAAGGAGCACCAGTCATTCCCTGTTTGGCTGATGGAGCACTGGAGCTGGGGAGCTCTGGCCCTATGTTCCCCACTAGTGCGTGGTGGAGAGGATGGCAAAGTCCATCTTCACTCTGTTCCCTCCTGTGGCATCCCATGTGGCACTGGAGTGTGTCCAGAGAAGGCCAGTGGAGCTGGGGAAGGGTCTGGAAAACAAATTTTGTGAGAGGTGGCTGAGGGACCTGGAGCTGTTTAGTCTGGGGGTTGAGGGGGAGACCTCATCACTGTCTACAACTGCATGAAAGGAGGTTGTGGCGAGGTGGGTGCTGGGCTCCCAAATATAAATGATAGGACAAGAGGAAATGGCCTCAAGTTGTGCCAGGGAAGGTTTAGATGGGATATCAGGAAAAATTTCTTCACCGAGGGGGTTCTCAGGCTCTAGAATGGCTGCCCAGGGAGGGGGTGGAGTCGCCATCCCTGGAGGTGTTTAAAGGGTGGGTGGATGAGTTTCTTACGGACATGGTTTAGTAAGGGGCCAGGTATGGTTGGACTTGATGATCTCAGGTCTTTTCCATCCATATGATTCTATAATTCTATTCTGTGATTCTATGATCACGTGCATCGTTCTGCTGGGCAGTGGAATGTGGTGGTCCTCCCCTCGGAACCCCCCTCCTCCTCCCTCCCAGCGTAGCCTGAGCTCCCAGCACAGGGAGCAGCATTAACGATGTGGCTGTCAAGAGGGAGGCCAAGCCTGTCAGATTTTAATTAAACAATTATCTTCCTGAAATTGGCATTTTCTATCAGTCTGGACTGCATGAGCTGAATCCTAATGAGACCAGGAGAGAGGAATGGGGTGGACCATGAGCCTTTGGGGGAGCCCTGGGTGGTGAAGAGGAGCAGGGCTGAAGGAGCAGGGGCTGCAGGAGATCCTGGCCTCAGCATCCTGATGTTCTTAGACTCAACAGGGCCCCTGGGAGCCTGTGGGCAGGTGGGATTGCACCCAGAGCATCACTCCAGGTCCACATGGAGATGCAGGGAGGTTTTCACCTCCAGCCTGCTGTGGATGTGCTGCATCCCAGTGGGTACCACAGCAGTGTTTTGGGGGAAAGAGACTGTTTTAGACATTCACATCTGTGCTGTGTCTGGTGTAATGGGGTCCAGGTAAAAGCTTCCCAGTGTAGCAGACAGGAAAGCAGTGGTAAGATGAGACTGGCAATGCTGAGTGAGGGGTGGACTTTCTCCCCCAGACAGGTACCAGGCAGCATCCAGCACCCAGCCTGGCTTGTGCTTTGTGTGAATGAGATGGGCAGTTTTGCTTTGTGGAGGACTCTGCCTGGTTAACTGAGTGCCCATCAACAATTCAGAGGCAGGATCAGTGCCTGTCATCGTGTCAGACCTGATTAGTGTGCACATCTGTAATTAGACAGAGCAGCTGTGATTTCCAGCCCTGCTGAGATCTCAGGTGGGATATTTATGGCAGGGAGATGCTTAGAGGGATCTTCTCAGCAGACTGAGCCTTTGAGCTTAGGTTTGACAGGTACTTCAAAGGGAGATAGCTATTTTGGAGGTGCAGAGCTCAGAAAATAGAAGAACCAGTGTTTTCCAGATGAATTGTCTTTGGGGTGTTTTTGCTTATAATCTTCCTCTTGCATGAAGCTCTGCAAGGATGCACGGGGGAAAGGAGGGGTCCCAGAGCAGCCCCTTCCATGCACCAATGTCGTGCAGCTCATGTAACATCTCTCTGGAAAAATAAGGGAGTGGGGAAAAATCTGTTTGCCCAGGGCAGAAAGTTCCTTGCAAAATAATTTGTTCCAGAGGGATTTTCCCTGCTTGCCTTGGACCTCTTGCAAGGGATGTGTTCATTTGGGGATGCTGCGGTGCAGAGGAGTGGGTTTCCCGTGCCAGGACCAGAGAGTGACTCTCGGGACAGGGAGATGCGATGCTGGGAAGTGAGCACAGGCAAAAATCTCCTGAAGACCGGCAGTGTTTCGTAACCCACACTAAAAATACTCTGGTGGTTGAAGTGCTGCTGGCTCTCTATAAATAGCAGGTATCAACGTGGGGGTGCAGTGACAGCACCGGCATCAGTGTAGGCATCAACGCTCATCCATCCCGGTGTTCCACTGGCTGCTGCCTTCCTGCCCCATCCCAGGCCACACTGGCAGCAGTGGGGAGCACTGAGCCTTGGAGGCTGGGAGAGATGCTGGTTTCCACCCCCTCACAGCCATCCATGTGGGGCAGCAAACCCTCAGAGAGTGGCAGTGGGAGAAGACATACTTTTTTTATCCAGTGTTGAGCACAGCTGATCCCAACCTTGGGTTTTTTGCTGGCCGGGTTGCTGGGCTGTGGTTCCTGGACAGCAAAGCCCATACTGTGCTCTTCCTCTCTGGAGGAGGCAGAGCTGTGCTGCAGTTTGCAGATGACACCAAGCTGGGTGGCAGTGTTGATCTGCTTGAAGGAAGGGAGGCTCTGCAGAGGGATCTGGACAGGCTGGATCGATGGGCTGAGACCAACGGGGTGAGGTTTAACAAGACCAAGTGCTGAGTCCTGCGCTTGGGACACAACAACCCCAGCAGTGTTACAGACTTGGGGAAGCCTGGCTGGAGAGCTGCCTGGGGGAGAGGGGCCTGGGGGTGTTGGTTGACAACCGGCTGAATATGAGCCAGCAGTGGCCCAGGTGGCCAAGAGGGCCAATGTCATCTTGGCCTGTATCAGACACAGCGTGGGCAGCAGGAGCAGGGCAGTGATTGTGCCCCTGTGCTCAGCACTGGTGAGGCCACACCTCGAGAACTGGGGTCAGTTCTGGGCCCCTCACTACGAGAAGGACATTGAGGTGTTGGAGCGCGTCCAGAGAAGGGCGATGAGGCTGGGGAAGGGCTGGAGAACAAGTCCTGTGAGGAGCGGCTGAGGGAACTGGGGTAGTTTAGTTTGAAGAGGAGGCTGAGGGGAGACCTCATCACTGTCTATGGCTGCCTGAAAGGAGGCTGTGGGAGAGTGAGTGTTGATCTCTTCTCTCAAGTGACAGTGACAGGACAAGAGGAAATGGCCATAAGTTGCACCAGGGGAGGTTCAGGCTGGATATTGGGAAGAATTTCTTTACCGAAAGGGTGGTCATGCACTGGAACAGCTGCCCGGGGGGGGGTTGAGTCACCATCCCTGGAGGTGTTTAAAAGGTGGGTAGATGAGTTTTTGAGGGACGTGGTTTAGTGGATGATGGATGCTGTTGGACTCGATCTCAAAGGCCTTTTCCAACTGGAAGAGTCTTTGATTCAATGATTCTATGAAGTCAGAGCGCAGAGGAGCAGAGGATAGTAGAGCAGACCCAGGACACCACCGGGATGCTCTTGCTCTGGATTAGCTTGGCGTCTTTACCAGTCCTAATTCCTCCCCTGTGTTTTAAAATCACTGTCCCCACTTGCCCACAGCTGTGGAGTGTTTCTTGGGCTTAAACAGTTCATACTTTAATAGGAAGTGACCTTTTGCATGAAAACGGATTTTATTTTATAACTTATCATAAATGAAGAAAAGTGAAGCTAAAAAGGAACATGGTGACTTTGTTTCCACCAGTATGTGGGTTGGACCCAAATTAATCCTTCAGCCACTTTCTCTAGTGCTTTATAGCTTCTGAAGATTTTCTAGTCCCAGTTTCCTGCCCTGTTTGCTTTGAATGACAGACCTGAGCCATGGGCTTCAGTGGGCGGGGAGAGCCATTGCCCAGGGGGAGGGCAAGGTTGTCCCCACTTGCTGCCTGTGCTCTGCTCTTCCCTCTTCCCAGGTGGACCCTTACCTGCCTTACGAGTACACCTGCGAAGGGATGCTGGAGCGGATCCATGCCTACATTCAGCACCAGGTTGGGGACCATCCCTGTCCTCCCTGGGGAAACCATTCCTGTCCTCCCTGGAGGACCAGCCCTATTCACCCAGCCAACCATCCCTGTTCTCCCTGGAGAACCAAACTTGTTCTCCCACGGGTCCATTTGCATTCCTCTGGGACAGTAACTGCAGCTTCCCAGCGAGGGACTGTGAGTTCCAGCTCTGTGCAGCTGGTGGTCTAATTGCAGAGAGCACCAGGAGACAGAGGGGAGATTTACTGTGAACTGAAAATGCTGGGGAGGTTGGTGGGGGTGGCTGGGAGTGCTGGGGATGGGTCAAGGCCTTTCTGCTGCAGAGAATAAGGCAGCATTGGGAGAAGAAGAGGTGGCGAGTGCCTTCGTCTCGCACAGCAGGGGTGCATACAGGTGACCTTAACTTGAGGAGCAATCTCAGCCACCCAAGTGTCCTCCTGTCCCACGAGCAGCCTCTCTTCCCCATCCCCAACATCTTACCCTGTCCTTCTAAGCACTAACTTGTCTTCTCTCCCACTAGGATTTCTGCACCGCATCGTCTCCTCCACTGCCTCCCAAGGCTAAGAGTCCTGCTATGCAAAGCCTTCCGAGCCCGCTGGCCCTGTCCCCCAATGCCACTCACCTGGTGTGGTCACCCAGCGCCAGCCGGGACCCCCATGCCTGGCCCCCAGTGGACTCCCTGCAGGTGTGGGTGTCGGATACCCGGCACGCCTGCACCGAGACGTGCCGGCTGCGTGGACTGGTCTGCGAGCCCACCTTCTTCAGGTTCATCAACAAGAAGGAGGTTTTTCTCCAGTGAGTTCTGACCTTCTCAGCGAGGTGGTGGTGGGGGCCGTCAGCCAGATGAAGTTCCCTGTGCTCCCTCCATCCCCAGCACCCATTTTCCTTGTGTCCTTCCTTCTGAAATCCCATTGAGGTGCCTTCATGTCCAAGGTGATGTAGGCAGGGTGCTGCCTGCGAAGCACGTGTTGGCCTTGACCGGCTTCATGCTTCAAAAGGCAGCAATAGCCTTTCCAGGCACGTTTCCACCTCTTTCCCACCCCGTTCCTCTCCACCTCCTCCACGCTGTCTCCCTTCCTCTCTTTTTTTTATGTCTTTCTCTATAAAACTGCATTTTGAACACACAGCAGTGAAGTTTTAATAGAGTATAAATCTGCCACTGGGCTCCGTGCTGCTCTGTGGGCAATTAAAATGCGAGCATCACCGTTGCTGTCATGCTGGTCAGGCAGGCGCTGTGAGTCCCACTGACATTTTTATATGATAAATTAGAGCTGGGGCTTGGATTTCACTCTCTTCACTCCAGACCTTAAACCAAGCTGGCTCAGGGACTCACCAGTTGAGAGGGGTTGGTGGGAGAGCGATGCCAGCGCTGCCTCTTTTTCTACAGACATGGGCACATGTGGGAGGGGAGTGATGCAGAGATGTGCACTGGTTATTTCTGCACTTTGGGGTGCTTGCTGATGCCCACCCCAGTTTTTCTGGTTAATCCTGGCTAGCAGGGGACACGTGAGCATCCATTGAACTCATGTACCCTTCCAGGGCATGTTAGCTGCTGTGGGAGGTGCCCATGGAGAGCAAACAGACCTGTTGATCAATGGAGGGATAATAACATATTTGAGTGGATTCTTGTGTGTGATTTCCTGAACCATCCACGGTCCATGCAAGGGCTGGGGTGGTCTCTGGGCTGCAGGGTTGAGTTGCAAGGGTCACTCCTTCCTGCGTGGTGTGTTGTGCTGGTGACAAGCATTCATGTCTAGTCAAGGGGTGTCAGACACAGTGCTGATGGTTCCCGGTGCAACCAGCAAAGATCTGGCCCAACACTTAGCAAAGGAACCTCTCCGGAAAGGACACAACAGAACTAAAATTCCTTCAGTGAAATCCCATCCTGAACCGACCCACCTTTGTCTTTGTTCCCAGGCTCAGCATCACCTGTGACAGCACTGAGTACGAGATGAACCATCTTTACCCAGCGGTGGCTGAGAACGTCCACGAGTGCTACCTCCAGAAGGAGCCGCTGCTCTTCAGCTGCGCGGGCTACAACGCCAAGTACCGGCGCCTCTGCCCCTGCCGTGACTACCGCAAAGGACAGGTGGCTCTGTGCAGGGACTGCTTGTGACTTGGTGTGTCCCCGCCCCGTGCCTGCGATGAGCAACATCCAATGAGTGGCTTTTTCTCAAAGCCTCTGCAATAGTCGAGGGAGGTGGATCAGGTCCCTGCCGGCGGGGGAGCCGGGGATGCCAGACTCCGGGGGTTGTTTCGTCTGCCAGTCAACTGTGAATGACCATGTCCTGCCCTTTGGTTTCATTTTCTTCTCGAGGAGCATCGTCTGACCACAACTGAACCCACCTGGACGTGGTGGCGCTGGGATGGGGTGGTGGGGAGAAGGGGGCCAGGGATACCCTTCCCCTCCTCTGGCAATGGGACAAGCCACCAGCAGACTGCAGTTTCAGGGTTTTCATCCTCTTCAAGCATCCTAGGTCGTTTTATTTATTGATTTTTTTTATCCCTCCCCCGACAAGTGGAAAATTAAAGGGGAAGCAACACCCAGCCCTTCTGTGGCAGTTATTGGGCAGAGCTGCGTTGGGTGGTACCAGGGGGCTGCCAGTGCCTGCAGAGCTGGGGGAGGACCGAGCCCAAGGGCAGCATCTGTGTTGGATGGACAACATGGGGTCCACACCCACTGAGCTCCCCAGGAAGAGACAGAGGAAGTGCTGGGTGTCCCCCCAGGACAACGGAGGGCAGGATGGGGCCGGGGGGGCTCCCAGGAAGGCTGCGGGTCTCTGGGGCAATGCTGTTGGTGGAGGTGCCTGAAGCAAGGGCTGCTCTCTGCCCCACCAGCCCGTGCACAGAGCTGTACATCCCTCCGGGGACCTCCATCCCTCTCCGAGGTTTGGAGGTGGTGGTGGGGGCACAGGGGCTGCTTGGGGTTCGGATGAGCTGCAGCAGCCAAAAGGAATTGCCAGGAGGCACAGAATGAGGACGGGAGAGGGGGCAACTCAGCAGCTGCAAAAGCAGCGTTGCGTCTCTCCATGCCCCAGATACTGAAGTCACGAGAAGAGGTGAGCTCCAAGCAAGCATCTTTCATGCGTGGTCTTTGCTGTGTTAACTTTGCTTCATGTCATTCATCTCACTTTAGAGGAGTTTTTACCTCTGCTGGTGTTTCCCCTCCTGCCTCTCCTTACTGAGTTAGTGTTGACCTGGTTTAGTTTTGAAGGGTTGCTCACTGGAGCACGGCTACGAGTGTGTGGCCTTGACATTGGTGCTCAGCCCTCCTGTTGCTCAGAAGTGTTCAATGGTGAGACTCCTGCATCCAGTGAAACATGTGGCTGGAACATTATGGGCTGGAAACTCCGTCCCAGCCCTTCCCTGCATGGAAGAGTGCCCAGCTGGCAAAGGAGGCTGTGGGGTGGCAGCCTGTCCTGGAGGCGTCACCACAAACTCCCAGGCACTGGTAGGCTTGTCCATCCCCTAGTTTGAGGTGACTGATGGAGAGAGCAGCCAGATGAGTGTGTGAGGTTTCCCTGTGCCCCAGCTGCTCGCTGGAGCTGTGTGATGCAGCCCTGGCACCTCCAGCCCACCCAGCGTGGTGGCTTGCAGCCTGCTTTTGGTAGAACTGCCCATTTCTTCAGTTGTGCAACAGCATCAGACAGCTCAACCCCAGCTCCCCTCATCATCTCCCCCGCTCTGGGAAGGAGGATGCTGCATAGTGCTCGTGTCTTCCGCGCATCCCTTCAGCCGAGCCCACCAAGGTGAGCCTGACCACACCCTGCACCAGGTGAGGTGGGAGCTGGAGATGCTGCTGTTATCCCAGAGCAATTTGTCATCTTCAGCACACGATTGCGTAGGCAGCCTTCATCCTGCCTGCGTCGCCAGGCAGGGGGAAGGATTGATTAATTTTTGTGTCTTGCAGCCAGCACGTGTATAAATAAAAGCTGTGCAAAGCTCTCGTTGCCGAGCTGAATAGCAATACCTTGTGCCTTTCTATGGCACCTTTCATCTCAATCTCAAAGTGTTGCCTGGCAAAGGCTCCCGTGCTGCTCGCTCCATCTGCTGCGAGTGCTGGGTGAGAGGAGCTGGCCTGGGAGAGGCACGAGGGGATTTGCAAGCATGAAGCTCCAGTGATTCACTTCCCAGAGTTGTAAGGGACAAATAAAACCTCATTTTATGGGGGATCTAAGTGAGCTTTAAAGTTCGAGAGGCTTGGAATGCTTCTCATTGCACGTCAGCTCCCCAGGCAGCTTTCTCCGCAGGTTCTGCTCAGCTGGTTTTGAAATAGCCTTCACCTTTTGGCAGCCCAATGCCTGCCTCTTACTGCAGATTCTCCCAATTATCCCCTGGCAGGAGCATTTTTCTCCAAGCAGAAATAAAAGGCGGCTGGCTCACCTTTGCTGCTGTCATGGGAAATAATCATCTGTCTGGAGCCTCGTTGGATCTTGAGCCAGCCTGTAAATTTGGTTGATGGGGCTGAGTAATGCTCTGGTTGTGTCTCTGCTCCATCAGCTGACACTGAGTCCTGCTCTTGGTGATCTGAGGGTGGATGCTGCCTGAGGAAAAGCCCCTCTTGGCCCATCCGTGACTGCACATCACTTGCGGATGCTGGATGTATCAGGGACCATGGGTGGGTGCTCATGGCGCCTCCTGCCCTGTCCCACGTGGTGCCCCAGCTCCTGGGAGCAGGGGATGCCTTAGAATCATAGAATCATCTGGTTGGAAAAGACATCTGAGATCATCAAGTCCAGCTGTACCTGTCCCCTTACTAAACCATGTCCCTAAAAAACTCATCCACCCGCCTTTTAAACCCCTCCAGGGATGGGGACTCAACCACCTCCCTACCTTGGTCTCTAAAATCCCCCGTAGGGGCCAGGTGGGGGCTTGGCTGGTTCAACAATGCCAATGCTGGGTATTATCAGCAGCTTTGGGTGCAGAATTGTTTGTTCCTTTGAGTGTGCCAGGGCTGTGTGAAGCTCGGGGTGTCTTGGCTCCCGCAGCACTGCTGATCCTGAGTCCCCGGACACGGAGGCACCAGCAAGGGACAAAGCTGCTGGGCTGGCAGCAGCTCCTGATGGAGCTGGCTTAAAAGAGAAGGAACTTTGTTACCTGGAAATACTTTTTCTCTGATGGTTTCTGGCCCTGACTATGCCTGAGTGGTTGCTGGAGTACTCCCCTGCCTTCCCAAGCCCCTTTCTAAGCAGATCTCCAGCCCTGCCCTGATCTCCCTGGCCAAGACACATTTCCATCTGCAAGGAAGATCTAAGGATGATACAAACACTAAGTTCACGTTTTATTAAGTAGAAGCATGGAAGAGATTTAAAGGGGGGGCTGAAGTGCTGCTGTATGAAAGCGCTTCTAATTACCGCAGCTAATTAGCAAGAATAAATCCCCAGTTCAGAGGGGTAGAGGGGGGGAAACAGTATCAAAACTATGAGAAAAATCAAATGAGTAGAAGGCAAATGAGGAGCTGTCAGCTAAATCCTCTGACTACAGGTGGATGGGGCAGCTCATTTAACAACCAGAGCGCATGCATGGAGTTGCCCTGGGGTCTTCTGTGGGGGCCACTGACCTTCTGATGGCATCTCTGATGGCATCACAGTGGGCAGAGCCTCCTGGAAGGTTTTTCTTTCCTAACCTGTTTTCCTCTTCTAACAGCTGTGAAACCAGGACAGGCACATCGAATGAATGCCTTTGTTCTGGAAATCCATTTTCTATACCTAGAAATGGAGCCAGGGGCAATTTTTGTTTCTGAGCCTTGCTCTTCTTAGTAATTCCACTCAGAACTTTCTTTCTGGAGTTCCCCCCCCCCCCCTGTTTTTTAATACAGATGGCATCACAACCTTCCCTTCTAAGGGCAGGGGGAGTGTGGGGGCTGGTGAGAGTGTGGGTGGTCCCTGTGCTGGTGTCCCATCGCAGCATCCCAGTACTGGCTGAGCCTCTCTCCCCAGCATCTTTCCCTGCAGAGGCTCAGGTGCCTTTGGCTCCCAGAACAGCAATCTGAGCTGGAAATCTTCGCCGGAGGGAGGTAATAGGGCTGCTCCGCTCTTATCTGGGGGCTTTATTAGGAAGTCGTTAAGCGGCTTTTCCCTCCCCATCCCCTGCTTATCAGCAGGCAGGTGAAATGGCAAATTGCATCCACGATGTGGACGGTCCAGGCAAGAGAAACCCATTTATTTCCCCTAACGGGTTTATCACTAGATCAAGGAGCTGCTGAAGATGTAAGCACCGGTGGTTATTTCCCCAGGTGATGGATCTTGCTGCCACACAGCCTCTGGTAAGCAAAGCACGGTGCCTGACAGGGATGTCTAATGGACCTGTGGAGGGGACTACTGGCTCATGTATTTCAAGGTCTTGCTTTAATTGAGTCCTGTCTCCCTGGTGTCACAGCTTTTTTCTTTTATGATTCCTTTT
Organism: Dromococcyx pavoninus; assembly: GCA_033558185.1. Lineage (NCBI taxonomy): Eukaryota > Metazoa > Chordata > Aves > Cuculiformes > Neomorphidae > Dromococcyx > Dromococcyx pavoninus. The sequence continues at coordinate 76,178 of JAUMJL010001138.1, read as the reverse complement.
TTCCCCCCTTTAGAAAGACTGTTCCCGAAATAAACCATTGCATTTAATCTCCTGTCCCCTTCCCTCATCTCATGTTCCCTTTGGCAAAGCCAGAGCCATAAAGAAAGTTAGCAAATTGAAAATCTGTCCTCAGACTTATTGACTGAAAAGAGCAGTGGAATCTTTTGCCTTCCCCCCCCTTTATTTCTCCTTTTCTTTTTTTCTTTCTTTTTCTATTTTCCAGTAGAAAGGACTTTGGGGGAGGGTGTGTGTGGGGGGGGGGTGTGGGTGTGAAACTCCTTTTGAGGCTGTGGGGCTGAGTGTTCCCCTATCAGCTCAAGCAGTGATGCCCAGTGACACTCATTGTGGCTCGTTACTGGAAACCCATTAAAACTCTGGATCGATGTTTTCTCAGGAGAGATAGGGCCCATTCAATATGATTCCCAAGGCAGGCAGAGAATAAACCAGTGTGATGTCCACAAACCAGGGCAGGATTGCTGAGGCTGCAGCTTCTCTCACCAGTGCCCACAGGGGGCTGGGGGGGGGGGGGCAGGACATCCCAGGCAGCGTTGGAGCTGAGCCAGGATCCAGCCCTCGGCATCCTTCTGGGAAGGGGGAGGAAATTAAAGGTTTGGAGGATGGGGAGGGTTGTGTGTTTTGGGGGTCAGGTGGCTCTGTGGGGCTGGAACCCCAGCCACAGCCCCTGGGTGCAGGTGCTGTTGCTGTTTGCAAAGAGCCTCAGGAGCACAAAAATATATGGATAGCGTGGGCATTCCCAACACCTGGCTGCAGGTGTTGGAAAACCAGGAGGAAAGGGGCTACTGGGGTGTCCAGCCCTTCTCCTCCCCACCTCTAGGGGGGCTCCCCCCACCTCTCACCCTCTTCAACGCAGCTCCCAGTGAAGACCAGTTGGAAACAGGACAGAGGTTGGCTTTTCATTTTAGAACAGCTACCAGACGTATCAGCTTTTCTATAAATATAAATCAGAAAACAGGAAATAACAATCTGCCCTAATTTAGTTCCTTTCATCTAAGGGTTCAAAGCATCTAACAACATCTCTAAGAACTAAGGAAAGGCTTTGCAACCTGCATGGAAATGCAGCCACTTTGAGGGGGGGTGTGCATGCAACATTTTGCTGAGCATTGCATTGCAGCCCCTCGCTCACCAGCCCCAAATCCCTCCCAGATTACTCCAATTTCACATCACTCCTACTTAGCAAGTCAGCCCAGGAGCAGATGAGGTTCTTGCAGCTTGACACGATGCACAGCTGGCTCAGTGCCATTGAGTGTGTAGGATTGTTTATTTATTCAATTAATTGAATTAATTAATTTTCAGGAGAGTGTTGAGAAAAATAATCAGAAGTGCCAGCAGCTCTGCTGGCTGTCTTGCTGCTCTGGGAGCAGGGCCCTGATCCTACCTGGGGCTCAGGGGAGCAAGGTGAGCCCGGCTGTGCAGTGCTGGGGCAGATGTGAATCGTGGAATCACTGAATGGTTTGTGTTGGAAGGGTTCCATAAGGGTCCCATCCAGCCCATGCTCCCTGCAGTGAGCAGAGGCATCTTCAACTCAATCAGGTTGCTCAGCCCCATCCAACCTGATCTTGGATGTTTCCAGGGATGGGGCATCAACCACCTTTCTGGGCAACCTGAGCCATTGTCTCACCACCCTCATCATGAACAATTTCTTCCTTATTTCTAGCCTGAAGGTCCCTTCTTTTAGTTTAAAACCATTTCCCCTCGTCCTGTTGCAAAAGCCCCTGCTAAAAGGCCTGTCCCCACCTTTCTTATCAGCCCCCTTTAACCATGGGAAGGCTGCTCTAAGGTCTCCCTGGAGCCTCCTCTTCTCCAGGCTGAACAACCCCAACTCTCTCAGCCTTTGCTCACAGGAGATGTGCTCCATCTCTCTGATTATCTTCGTGGCTCTTCCCTGGACTCACTCCAACAGGTCCAAGTCTTCTACGCTGCTTTCAGCCAGGGAGAGCCCAGTCCACGCCCTTCCAAGAACTCTTTCCTCAAGGATAGGTATATCCAGCTGTCCTGGCTACTGCACAGAGCCCGGGCTGCACCTCCACTTTCCTGAAATTGCAAATCATGGAATGCTTTGGGTTGGAAAGGATGTTCAAGCCCATTGTTCCAACCCCCACTGCCATAGGCAGGAACACCTCCCACCAGACCAGGCTGCTCAAGGCCCCATCCAACCTGGCCTTGAACACTTTCAGGGATGGGGCAGCCACAACTTCTTTGGGAAACCTGTGCCAGGGCCTCACCACCCTCACAGGAAAGCATTTCTTCCCTAAAATCTCACCTCAATCTCCCCTCTTTCAGCTTAAAATCATTTCCACGCCTTTGCCGTCCACTTAGTCTCCTGAGTGTGCTTTGTCCCATGTCCTTTGCTCCCACCAAGTCTGTCACTCTGAGATTTCCTTGCATGGTTTGCTCTGGGAATTAGGGAGGGTGTTGCACCAGTTCTACCTGCAAGGAGCCTCTGTCACCGGCACCTTGGTGCATCAGCTCTGATACAGCTGCAACGAAGATGTTCCTCGGCCACTGCTGTCCCCAGGCTCGTGCAAAATTCCTGTTCCTCTGTAAAGACTTGTTCAGGTTTGGCATTGAGGTTTGAGCTGCCTTGGTTCCTGTCTCCAAATCTTGCCATCTCTCCGTTTAGGTTAAATGAAGAGCAGCGTTTGGGTGTTAAAGTGGGCTCTGTCTGGCTGTCCCTGGTGGTAGCAGTGCCACAGCAGCCCTCTGCCCTAACAGCTGTGGCCAGATGTCACAAGGCAGGAACTGGACTTGGGAGCAAAGAGTTCATAAAAGAAATCTAGGAGGCAATGAATCTCCACACTTAATTAACTCAACAAATTAATCCCAATTAGAAGCTGTAATTGGGATTATAGTGGTTAATCATCTTTACCCCCAAGCAACATCTGCACTATCTGCCTTAACTTTATTATAAAAGCAGAGGATGTGGAGTTATGTGTCCTCAACACCAAAGCTGCCACTGCAGCTGCCCAGGCACACCCCAAGGGGAGCTCGATTGGGTCTGGTCCCACTGGTCCCAGTGGTGGGCAGTGATGCAATGAGTGCCCTGGGAGTGCCAGGGTGTGATGTGCTGGATTGCATCATCACCACCTTTCCAAGAGCACTGTGAATTCAGCTGCTTGTGCTCCTCTTTGAGCAGTTTCCCACCAGAAAGCTAATCTGCAGGGAGATTTCATTGACATTTTTTGTCCTTTTCTGCTGCTATTTTATGCTAAAAAGAGCCTGAATGACAACATCTGCTTGTTCTTCTTTTTATGAGGATGTTAATTAAGCAGTGTCCTCCTATGAGAAGTTCATCTCAACTGGAATACAGAGCAATCCCTTCCTCCTGCGCTGCTCTCAGTTGCATTTATTGTCCCATGGGTGCTGGTGTGCTCTGGACCCCTTGGTGTCCTGGTGGCAGCTCAGGACTGAGCACAGCCCCAGCTTCAAACACACCCTGCTTCTCCGCACAGTTACCTAAAGCCCACCCAGCAAAACTCCAAGGCTTCTTCCCTGCCCCCCTCTGATGATGTGGGAGCACCACAGCATGGCTTTGCTATTATTACCTTGCTGAATTTCCTTTTGGGGTATGGAGTGAGAATCGAGCCCAGCAGCCACGACCCCCCCTCACCTGCCTGCCTCCTGCCCTGGCACTGGGAAAGATGCTGCTGGTACTGGTTTGACTTTGAGTCCTTTCCTGCCCTATCGAGGATTGGCCGGGGGACCAAAAGAGGAGCTTTTGGAGAGGCTTCACCCCAGGGGCCCAGCCCAGCTCCCAGCTCAAAGAAAATATTTGGTGCCCAATGTCCAGGACTCACCAAAGCAGTTGGACAAAGCTCTATCAAATGCCCCAGAGAGGACAAACTCACTGCAGCAGTCCCCAGAATCATTACTGCCAATATTTACCAGCACAGAAAACAGAGGATTCTGCTTCTTTTTCCATTTGGCTCGGCTTTAGCCAAAGCTACAGAGAACTTGTGCACTGCAGATCTTGGAGGTTGTCTTCAATGAAAGTGTGTTTTGCTGCAGAGGATGGGCGATGCTGTTTGCGTCCTCCTCTGGCCGCCCCACGCACAGCCGGTGCCTTCGCACCTTCCCACCTCCAGCTCCTGCCATCGCCCGCGAGGGGCGCGCTCCAGCTCTGTGGATGCTATTTGGGTTGGGTGTTTATGTTATAAGCATTGGTGAACAGGAAAAAAGAAACTCTTGAGGACCCTGGTGGTATTTTTTTTATCCTGTGTTGGTGAGTAGCTCAAAATCCTCAACAGGACTGTAGGACAGAAGTAATCTGCATCTGCTCTGCGTCATTTGGACAAAGCTTGTCTCCTTCTCCTGCCGGGGGGATGGTTTACATCCCTGCTTGGTTCTATTTGAGACAGCACCAAGTACCTGCCAGGTCGCCCCAGCTACAACAGAGAGCAGTGGGAAAGCCTCAGGGAAGAGGGTGAGGCAGGGGCAGAAATAAGAGAAATTGATGTTGTTGCTGGAGTTCACAGCAAGCTTGTGCCCCACGCGGCTCCTCGGGTGGCCAGGCAGATGCTGTCTGTGCGGGTGCAGTGAGCTGCACTGGCTGTACTAGTTTGGTTGCAGGGCAGAGCTGCTGGGAGGAATCAGGGGAGCTGCTGGAGAGCCAGGGGGTTGCTCTCAAATAGGTGGAGATGCTGTGAGAACTCCTGAGCAACAAACCCTCCCCCCGCCCCCCGCCCCGAGAGAAGAGGGAGAAATCTTATTGCCATAGAGACCGATGAGACAGTTGAAAATTGGCTGCCATGGAAACCAGTTTGGGACTGTGGAACCGTCCCAGCTGGGCTGGTCCCCGTGTTGTGGGGATGGTGCTGGTCCAGGTGATGGCTGGATGCTCCAGAGCAAGGCTGAGCCCACTGCATCCCCCAGAATGAGTTACCAGGGACCAAGATGAAGTAATGCAGCCCCAAACTGGGGAACCAAGCAGCCCAAACTGGAGTAGTGGGGGCCGGTGGGAAAAGAGCTGATGGATATTTCTGGGCTCTCAGCCACACAACCTGCCAACACTCAGGACTGTGAATTGCACAGAAACACAAACATTAAGTAGCTGGGGTGGAAATGCAGCACAAGCCACGTTTCCCCAGAGGAATTACAGGGAGGCTGAGAGGGAAGAGCAGGACTGTGAAGAGGGGCTGGCGGGAGCAGCAGGAGGGACAGGGGTTGCTCTTGGCTTGGCAGCAGTGATGTGATGTGAACAGCACTGAATAGCTCTTCCTCCCCACCCAGAAGCAATAAAGCATCTCCTGTTTGGGTTTTGTGTTTGTTTTGCTTCCTAAAATAGGACATTAGGAAAACAAGGGTGGCCTCATCATCCCTGGACTGCAAGAGAGAGGTGTCTTCAGTGCTGACCAAGGTGGCTTTTGTTACCTTTCCCAAGGCCATGCCCACTGTGCCACATAACAGTGTTTTAAATGTCCTGGGATGCCTCTGTTCTCTTCCAGCCTTGCCCTGGCACAGATCAGGCTGGCATGTGAGGGCTGGTGGGGCACTGAGGATCACTTTCCCGACACACATGGCAGAGGAGAAGCAGCTCTGCCTTCTCCCACCGTGTCCCCTCCCCACCTTTCCCCTGCATCCAGCAGCACCTCCCACCAGCAGCTGGCAGAGGGATCCTCTGCGTGTGGGTGATGAGCACCTTGCCGTGAGCTGGCAGTTCTCAGCCCACCCGCTGGCCTTTTTGCATGCACAAAAACACCTGCTGATATTTTCAAGCCTTTATTGTCTGCTGTGAAGCTGCCAGGTCAGACATGGCACCCCAGCTGTGCCCCTTCCTCCCACCCCAGACATGCCCTGGCCCTGCAGGGCCAGGAGATGCTCTGGCTGTGAATTTCAAGATAGAATGTCTGCACTCGCCATGGGGCGAAGTGATGGCAAAGGGGACAGGAGCACACAAGACCTAGGTGGGGAGATGAGGGTTCCTTGTAGCTGTGGTCTTAAAAGCACCTTTCTGCCCTCATTACCTGGTCCTGATGCAGCAGCCCAGAGCCAGCCTGGCCTCCAGCAAGCCCACCCCATGGTGTGGGAAGAGTGGGAGAAGCTGGAGTCTATAAAAGGCTGTTAGAAGAGACTTGGTTTGTGCTGCTGTGGGTGGAGGGCTCTGGGTTGGTCCTGGAGCCTGGCTGCAGGAGGAGGGTTGGCTGGGGGTCCTGAGGTGGGCTTGCCGAGTTGGAATCTCCATCCCTGTACCCTGTGGGAAGGGTTGTTGGTTGTTGTGGTGTTAGCAGCAACATAGGTGATGGTTGGGGGCTGTCAGGGGTCCCCCCTCAACCCTGAAATAGGCAGCCTGAGTCTCAGAAGCCAGGTTCAGCTGTGCAGGGCTTGTGGCTGGGACCCCCAGGTTTGGGGGGCAGATCCTTCTGTACCTGCTGATCCCCAATCCCAAGTTCTGCAGCAGGAGAAGGGGTGGGAAGGCTGTTCCCCCACTACTGGGCTGGTGCCCAAGAGCTCAGCTTCCCCTTACCCAGGGCTGAATGCAGCTCTCGCACAAACTGCAGCCTCAGGATGCCCTTTAATTTTTAATGCTTCAATAAAACAGTAATTACAAACACTGCAATTTGAGTTTTTAAGCAGAAAGTATTAACTTCCCAGGGTTTAATTATTCAAGAGAAATTAATGAAAGTGGGGCTGGATCCTGCTGGCTGTCTTGGCTTTTTCTAGAGGGGCCAGCATTGATCTGCTTCGCACGGAGGAGGGCTGAGGGGAAGGTGAAGCCCATCCCAGGTGCTTCAGGTCTACCCAGGAATGCCTGGGTGCCCTTAGCCAAGAGAGAGGTATGGGGAAGTTTGGCTGGGGGGCACCTATGTGCGAGGCTGGGTTGGGGTAAGGAGAAGACAGGTCTGGGGGCACAGCGAGACCCCCACATAAATGGCTCTTTCTCCACTCCCTGCAGGATTTCCAGCCAAGGTGGTAGAGAATTGTGGCCATGGGGCACAGCACTCTCTGAGAGGTCAGTGATTGTTGTGATCTGATTGGTTGTGATTGCTTGGTTGTAAAAGACCTTTGAGATCATCGAGTCCAACCGTATTAAACCAGATCCACTACTAAACCAGAGCCCTGAGCACCTCATCTGCCCATCTTTTAAACACCTCCAGGTATGGTCACTCTACCACCTCCCTCGGCAGTGGTTCCAGTGCCTGACCACCCTTTCAGTGAAGAAATTTTTCCTAATGTCTAATTTGAACCTCCCCTGGTGCAACTTGAGGCCACTGGAGAGTGTGCCTTAACCAGAGTGGGGAAACTGAGGCAGGTACCCAGGAGGCAGCGTGACCCTGCAGCTGCTCCCCTGTGCTCCCCACCCAGCACCTGCACCCGTCCCCTGCCTGGGAGGGAGATCAGGAACTCCCATTCTTAGTTTTTTGAAGCCTTCTGCAGCCTTAATTGTGCTCTGTGTTCTCTGGGAAGATTTGGGGCTTGCTTTTAATTATTACGATATAGTTCAAAAGAACCTTTTCTGGGGAATGGGTCTGTAGAGATCAGGAGTGCTCCCAGGACTCTTTAAATATAGCAAAACAGTTGGAGTCTTGGCAAAGCCTGTGGATTTTTAGCAGGCTGATTTTGGCCCCCCACCCTGTGTGGGGTAGTGGTGGGGTTGGGAAGGCCCTGATGGAGGAGGGCAAGGGATGGCGAAGTAGGAGGATAAACACTCTCTGCCAGGAGTGAGTGATGGGGCTGCAGGAGTGGGTGCTCCGGGGGAGCATCATGCAGACATGGGACCTGTCAGGGTTCTCCAGTTCCTTGCACTCACACCTCAGACCTCAGCCCTTCTCCCACACCCACAGAGCCCCTTTTCCACACAGGCACCAGCCTGTTGCAGTGTCCCATCCTAAGCAGTGTAACCACACTCTGATGGCCTTCAGCAGCTTCATCAGGTGAGGTCTCAGGGAGCCCTGTGTGCTAGAAAAGCAAGTTGTTGTTGTTATTCATAGCTAACTGCCATTAATGAGCAAACCTGCCTGATCAACCCTCTGCAACAAGAGAGTGAAAACACAGCTATGGCCAGGGCTCCTTGCAAAATGGAAAAGGCTGTTTACAGGGGCCGGGTGAACAATTTGAAGTGAGCGGAGGAGGTGGGGAGTGGGGTGGAGATGACAGCTCTGCTGATGAGGTGCTGGGGATGGGCAAGGAACAGGGCCTCATTTGCAAGGGAAATGAAATTATCGCCTGCTCTGTCTGCAGTCCTCGTGCTGCAGAGCCTGATGAGCTGTGTGTGGGGAGAGTGCTGGAGGGGGTGACCCTGGGAGCACCCAACACCCTGGTGTGGGAGTGCAGCCTTCTCAAGCCCGGTGCCCTCCCTCTGGGAGCAGGTCCTTGTGCAAGTGGGGCTGTTTTAGCCCCCTGAGGGGCCTGGAAGTGATCTGCTGCCCATAGGGTGGGCTTGTGGTCCCCTTCACAACCTCTCTACTCACGCTGTTGGTCAGTCATTCCCAAAACAGGAGGGGTGAGGTAAGGAGAGAAGATGATGCTGACTGGGATGAGATGTCCACTGAAGCAGGTGAATCCTGGAGCAGTGCACCCATGGCACTTGTGCTGTGATGCTGCTGTCACCCATATTCATGGCCCCAAGTGGGTCTCATTATGTGTGGGATGGCAGTTTTGGCCCATTCACACGTGATGGGAAGGTGTGGGGCTTTGCAGGCACCTTCTGCCTCTTGTCCCTTGGGGCACAGGGCAGTGCCCACAGCCTGCATTAAGGGCAGGTTATAACAGCTCCATCCCCGCCCTGGGGATGCTCCTCTTCTGTAATGTGAATAGTTTCTCATTCCCATCCTGTAAACAAGGCATCGGTGGCTCCCAGAAGGGAACACAACTCCCAGGTCTGTGTTCCTCAAGGTGATCGTGTTTGCTGGGCTGGAAATAGAAAGGAATTGGTCTTAAATGTGCAACAAGGAGTGATTTAACTGACTTAGTTAATCAGTTGTGGCAGCGCTGGTCTGGGTGAGAGACCCCGTTGGCTCCACGGGGAGAGATCACAGAGCTCTGTCGCCAGTCATTTGGGGTGTTCTATTTGAATTTTAGCTTTGATTTAACTTCAGTAGATTATAAAGACATTCCATGGCACTTTATTTGGAGGGGGTGGGGGGGAAAAGCCAAAATGGAGTAGTTTAAAGTTGTCAAAATAATTTTCCACTCCAAATTAATTTCACAAGACTGACCCAGATTTCACAAGGCACTTTGGCTTTCAAAGAGCTGCCCATCCATGCAGAAGGTGGGTCTGTAAAATATATATATATTTTTTTCCCTTTGTAATTGTACAAAACCTGTGCCTTGCCTCATTCCTGTGGGATCTGTAAGGGTGCAATGCTTTGTGGGAAATGAGACCCAGCCTTGCAGCTCATACCAGAGCAGTAAAGCTGCTGTGATGCTCCCAAGGAGTGAGCAAGGGGTTTTGGTGAGAGCCTGCAGTGTGTCACCACGTGCTAGAAGAATAGAGGGCCCCAGGTCACAGCTCGGTGTGACAGCAGCACCCTGCTCCAGCCACCTTGCAGAGTAACCTCTGCTTGGTTTTCATGGCATCAGAGAATGGTTTGGGGTGAAGGGGATCACTGAAGGTCCCATCCAGTTCAATCCCTCTGCAGTGAGCAGGGACACCTTCAGCTCGATCAGGTTGCTCAGAGCCCTGTCCAACCTGACCTTGAACATTTCCAGGGATGGAGCATCGACCACCTCTCTGGGCAACCTGCATCTCACCACACTCAGCATAAAAACTTTCTTTATATCTAGCCTGAACCTCCCTTCTTTTAGTTTAAAACCATTCCCCCTCGTCCTATTGCAACAGCCTCTGCTAAAATGTTTGTCCCACTTTTCTTTTCAGGCTCTTTCAGGAGACTGCTCTAAGGTCTCTCTGGAGCCTCCTCTTCTCCAGGCCTAATGAGCCCCAACAGCAGCCCCCTCTTGATTTGAGATTACATGCTCTGAAAGTGAAGCCCAGAGTGAAGTGCAGGTCTCATCAGACCCCAGCAATCCCCAAAGTCTGTCGGGGACTGGATGGGAAAACAGATCCCACTCCCCAGCTTGCCTTGCTCTGTTGGTGTTGGGCTTCACATGCATCTATTTGCTCCTGATCCTCCAGATTTGCACCGACCTCTCATCCCTGCACTCCCCTGCTCAGCACCAGTCACCAGACCCCAGCTCCCAGACCCGAGAGATGCCGAGTGCCACCCGTGCAACCCTGCCTGGGCCAGTGCCAGGGGAGCTGTGGTGGGCAAACTTGCACCAGGGCTTGGCTGCAGACACAGGTGTTCCCAGGCTGAGAAGGGTTGGGCCAAGGAAAGCACTTTGGGCCTGATTTCATTTAAAAGGCATCTGCTGGGTGTGTTTCAGCAAGGACAGCAGGGTGGAGGGGCTGGGAACTCAGAACAGGTAGGGTGCTGGAGGTGGGCAGAGGATGAAAAATTATGGTTAATTTCATGCCCTGAAGCTGTCTGGAGTGACAGAGAAATCCGTTAGCTTTCATTTGTGGGAGGATTACTAGCAGGGTGCTGGAGAGGCCAGTGCCGGGTTAATTGCTGTTTCCTTGTTTATTTAGTTAATTGGTTGGGTGTTGGAGGAGATGGAAATGGCAACCCTGGATTGTGCATCCAGAGAAAGAGCAGGGATGGCTGGCACTGCCCTCCCAGCCATCAGCTGATGGACCTGTCAGCTCAGCTTGCTGCGGTTCTCCCTGTTTTCTGAGAGCAGCCATGAGTCAATGATGACTTTGAATGAATCCTGCTGATCACCTAGAGGTCCTACCTGCAAGAGCTGGAGGTGGGGAGAGTTATGGGAGTTACAGCTCCAGTACTGGGATGCCCAGGGTTGGATGAGCAGGGAGGAGAGCTCTTGGATCAGCATGATCCAGTGTCTGTGGGGAGCCCAGGTGTGCTGCCTGGGGCCTTTGCTGCCAGATCTGGGTTTGCACCTGGCAAAGGGCATTTCTTGGTTTAAATCCTGGGTTTGGGGCTCTCGTGGTCCCTGCAGGAGAGGACCAGCTGTGATGGTCCTAGGTGCCTTTGTTTGGACACTGAATGTCCCTCCCAGACCACGCACCAGGAGCTGGTCCTGTGCTGAGCAGAGGGGAGCAGGACCCAGGTGAGTCTCTTTACGCTCTGCAGGACCCTTGTCCTCTTTTCTTGCTCGTTCTCTAGAGCTGAGCTGCTCGTGAACTGTGCATGGGAGAAACTAGATTTGAATCAGGGATTTTTTAATTTTAAACTTAATATTTCATCTGACCTGATTACAGTGCTGCTCGTGCAGGCTGCCTTCTGTTTTGTTTATTCATTTCCTCACATTCTGTTGGGGCACTGCATTGCCTTCAGTCAGTGGCAGAGCACTTTGCCTGGGAGCAGCACCCCAGCACCAGTCCCATCCTTTGGAACAGTCAGACCCTCTTCTCATTGTTATTAAAACCTGTGAAGCTCAGAGCCCTGTTTTTATTACTGGTGTGGGCTAGGGAATAAAGTGTTAAGAGTCTTGCAGATAGGGTCTGGAAAGGTGCTGGGGCAAAAAATCACATGGCAGAATGGTAGATTTGTTATTTTACTGTGAGGGAGAAGGAAAGATCAGGTTTGGGCAGGATAAGTGCTGGCTCCAGCAATACTGGCTCACAGCTGTGGTAGGGAGCTGAAGGAAGATGCTCACAGCACTGCCTGCAAAGAGACAATGGCAAAATGGGAATTGCTATGAAATCTTCTTTCCAGGACCCTCCTGACCAACCTTCTCTGTGGCTTTTGAGGTAGGATGTAGACATGTCAGGGCCTGCTCAAGGGCAGCAGGAGCAACACTCGCCTCTGATCACTAAAAAGCCCCAGAAATGGGGTGACAGGTGATGCCCAGAGCATGGGGGGTTTCTCCCCAAATCCACAGTTCCTCTGTCCAGAGCTCTTGCAACTGGGAAGAGGCAAGAGGTCTGGTTTAGCCACTGTCTGGAAGTGTTAGAGCTGCTTCTGGTAAAATAGAACTTCCCCCAACTGAAGCATAATGTGGAAAAATATTTTCTGCTTCTTTAGATGGATGATTAAGGATGAGACAAAGAGGGCCTTCTGGAGGGAAGGACCCTGTGCTGCCTGGCTGCTCTTTGCATCACAGTTCTGACAACTGGGGCTTTGCTCGAAGTGAGAGCCTGTGAAAGAGCTGGTAGGGCTGCTCCTAAAGCATGGGGTGTAAAAAGAACATCTCCAATTTGGATTAGTTCTTCATTCATGTACTTCTCAAAGCTTGCCAGCTGCAATCTACCAAATATCAAAGCATCCCTACAGTTTCCTTGGCTGTCCAGGCAAAGAAAATAGCCCAGGCAACAAGGAGGGTAGTCTTGGTAACTGTCTAATGTAGCCTGGGGGTACCAGACACCCATCCAGGGCTGGACCAGCCCTTAGAAACATAGACTCATAAAATTGTTTGGCTCAAAAGGACATTTGAGATTGAGTCCAACCATACCTGTCCACTACTAAACCAGATCCCTGAGCACTTCATCTGCCTGTCTTTTAAATTCCTCCGGGGACTGTGATTCAACCACTGCCCTGGGCAGCCTGTTCCAATGTTTGACAATCCTTTCCATTAAGAAATGTTTTCTAATATCTAATCTGAACCTCCCCTGGTGCAACTTGAGGCCATTTCACTTGAGTCCTATCACTTGTTCCTTGGGAAGAGAGACCAGCACCCACCTTGCTACAACCTCTTAGTGAATCCCACGCTGCTGCTTCAAGGTGGCATTGGTAAAACCAAAGAGAAGGAGAGATTTTCTTCATGGAGTTTTGCTCAGGCACTTCTGGTGTAAGATGCTGTAATCCCTACCTGCACAGCTGTAGGAAGGAACACAGAGCTCTCCCTGTGGGAAGGCCTGGGAGGTGGGCAAACAGAGGGGAGATTGTTGCAAAAGCCTTTAGATTCCTGATTCTGTTTCCAAATGGTTTCTTGGGGGCTTGTGCTTCTGCAGAAGTTCAACCATGCACACAGGCATTTCAAGAGCCCATAAAAGGGGATTGAGGGCATATTCAGAGCAAAATTTATTGTTGCAGGTGTTTTTAAGCGTGTAATGACTTAAACTCTGAGCTCATTTGTTATGGACATGTACACTTCATTTGACCCTCTACAACTGAATGGTGCAGTCTCATCTGTGAACACGATGCTCTTCTGCCTTTAGCAAAAAAAAAGATGCATGGGTATTTCCAGGCAAGGGTGCTCTAGGCAGGCAGCCAGCAAAGTAGGCAGCTACTGTCCAAAAATGGGGAGGTGGGGGAGAAAGGAAGAGAAAAATAGTCCAGGGAGGAAAAAAAAAGCAGGGACTGTGCCAAAAGTACCTCCTATTTATGATTTCACAAGGTCAACAATAATCCCCACAGCTACAAGCACATAAAAATTGATTCTTTCCTAAAGAGATTGATGGATTCATGGTCAGGGTGCTTTCTCTGATCCTGCCGCCCTCTGGACACTGTTGAAATTTATGGAGATGCTGTGTGTTTCTCTGTAGAGGACTAAACAGCTTCTTGATAAGTGAGCAAATGCTTTCAACCCAGACCCAAGGTCCTGGGAAGTTGCTGTAAATAAGGAAAATGCTTTGTCCACCTGCTGGGCTGTATTTCCACAGGTGAGTGGTGTTGCCTTTTCAGCCTGGCAGCCCTGAGCCACAGGCTCACCATCCTGCCCATCCCTTGGCTGATGCTCACTCCACGGTGCACCCACCTCTGCTCCTGCAAGAACTCTCCTGACACCCTGGGGGTGATTTTCCACCTGAGCCCAGTGTGGTGCTGAGAAATGAGGGGGTGTGATGCAAACCCCACAAAGCTGAAGGGTCTTTCAGATTGTTCTAATGCTGTCGTGGGAGAGAAGAAGGGATGACCATTTCTTAAGCCTCCAGCTCCTTCCCAAACAAGCTCATCTCACTCTCAGATGTTGGCTGGAAATCTCCTTCAATTCTTTTTATTTTAAAAATACCCAGCTTTAAAGTCCTCGTGTTTGAAACCGCTTTGTTTCCCACAAGTGGCAGGAAGCTACCAAACAAAGCCCATTTATTTTTCACAGCTTCATCCCTGCAGCTATTAAATATCAGTGCTATTGAATTCCTGAGAAGTTTGCTGAGTAGTGATGGGCCTGTGCACAAGCAGCACACGCCAGCCATAATATCTCAGTAAGCAGTTTGTGCTCTTTGTATCTTTTCTGGTTAACAAGCAGCTTCAGGTGTGCTCAAAAGACATTTCTTCGAGTCCCACTGCATAGCTTCATCACATTGAGTGCATTCTATAAAATGCTTCCATACAAAGGGAACCCAGTGATGGAGAAGCAGTGGGTTTGGGAGGTCATGAGGGGATGGGCTGGTGTGACTGTATGAGGAGAATCAATGCTGGGCTTTTTAACACTCAAGTGTGTACTGAACAAAGCCTTTTAAAAGCCTTTTGGGCAGCACTGGTATTCTTCCTTATAACGTGCCAGGGTTTATTGTGCCAGAAATAGGGACACATGGAAATGCTGCCTGCCAGGCTCAGAAAACACTTTGTGTTCATCCTTTCCAGGTCGGTTGTGGTTCTCCACAGCTTGAGACTGGCTTGTGGCACCAGCAAAGCTGCTGTGGAGCTGCCCTCAGCTGGGGCCATGCAGCCTGGGGTCCTCCACACCCTTCCCTGCCTATGGCTCTGCCGTGGCCATGGAGGGCAGGGGCACCCCGTGGGTTTCCTTCACCTCTGGTATCCTTGGCTCCAGCCATCCCCTTGTGCTGCTGAATGGAGAGGTGCATCCCACTGCAGTAAAAGCATGGGGCGGGCAGTAAAGAGGAAGAAGAGCCCAAGGTCAGCTGGAAAGGAGCAGAGCAGTTCACAGCCAGGAGAGATAAGAAATGAAGTAGCCTGGGCATAACCAGAAATTTCATCTTGGTGGGAGGTGTTGGTGGTGCCTTGACATAGCTTGGGCATTAAAATGCAGTGGTTTTTCATCCCCTGGTATCCTCCCTGCAGTGCCTTTGCTCATAACAAACCCTTCTGCTGCTGAACAGCAATCCCACACAAATCCTTTGGTATAAAACTGCTTCCCCAAGGGGTTTTGATCAACATTGGATGCAGCCTGGTGAAGTCAGCTCTGCTTCTCAGTGCAGCCCAGCACCAAAAATCCCCATGTTTTCATCTGCCTTCAGGGTAGGAGCTCTTGCAGCAGCGAGCAGAGGTCAGGAACGTGGCTCTGCGCTCCCTGCCAGGCTTGCAAACCAACTCTTGGTCCCAATTTAACCTTCTCCTCCTTCCTACAAGTGGGTAAACAGAAAAGCTATTTTCTCCTTCACCTCCAACCCCGGCTCCCTGGACTCTGGCTGCCAGATGGCAGCAAGTGAAGGCTTTTCTGCCCATCTCTCCTGCCACCGTGTCACAAATATGTGGCTGCAGACAGAGGAGATATTTCCCATCCATGCCTTGAGTGTTTTGTACCATCTGCAGTAGGTCAGCTGGTCACTCAAGGTGCTGTCTGAATAAGCAGCAGCCTTTGTAAATGTAAAATCAGAAACAAAGAGCCCCAAATCAAAGGCAATAGGTTGTGTGTAAACGTGCTGCCTCCCGTACAATGCAGTGAGGGTGCATCTCTGTAGCATTGCTTCTTTTTTTTCATCCCCACTTCATTTTTTTTCTGTGCCTTTTGATGGGTGTTAAAAGCAGCCTGGCCTTGGAAGACAAGCTGCATGTAGCTTTTATGGGTGGCTGTAACTTCTCTGCTGGAGGAGCCCTAATCTGAACGTTTGCTGCCTGCAAATGCTCTTTTTTCTTGCATTTTCTTTGAGGCTGTTGCAGATTCACGGGATTTTGCTTGGCCAAGGGAAGCTCAGTCTGTGCCAAAGAGCAGCCTTGCAGGGGCAGCTCTGGGCCTGGCACCGCTGCCTTTGGTAGGGAAGGAGACACCTGAGGTCTCCTGCCCATCACCTCCTTGTTTGCTTTGGTTTAGTGTTGAACATTTGTTTTCAAGCTCGGAAAAGGAGGAAAACCAACCTGCTACGTGGTGTGGGGGACTAATAGACCCCAGGGCAGGGAATGTTTAGGAAATACAGCTTGTATCATGGTGATTTCTGAGAGCTGTCACACTGGGAGCCCAGCTCACACTCTGCAAGTAGCAGAGGATCTGGTCCCTGTGCTGCAAAGAGGATTGTTTTCCCAGTTTTTAATGAAAATGGGATGCTATGGAAGGCAGGGACGGTGCTTGTGGCTGTACACAAGGTGCTGGTCAGGCAAGCCCCACAGGATCTGTGGTCTGGAGGCAGGGAACCATCAGAAGAAGATAAACAAAATTGTCAAAAACAAGAACTGAATCTGTTCCCCTGATTTCCAAGGTGAGATCTCTGCCAATGTTTAAAAAGGATAAATGAGATTACCTGGATAATTACAGGCCTGTCAGCTCCACTTCGATTCTGGGCAAACTGATGGAGTGGCTGATGTGAGAATTGATTAATAAAGAATTAAAAGAGAATAACATCAGTAAATGAAAGTAAAGGTGTTAATGTCCATCAACAGGTTAAAGGCTGTAGATTTTGCAGAGGCAGATTTTTGTTGCAATGATGCCAGGTTTGAAGAGAGTGGGGTTGTGTGAGGGGTGGAGAGCATCCAGAGAAGGACAACAAGGCTGGGGAAGGGGCTGGAGAAGAGGAGGTTGAGGGGAGACCTCATCACTGTCTGCATCTGCTTGAAAGGAGGATGTAGTGAGGTGGATGCTGGACTCTTCTCCCAACTGACAGGTGATGGGATGAGAGGAAATGGCCTCAAGTTGTGCAAGAGGAGGTTCAGATTGGACATCAGGAAAAATTCCTTCACTGAAAGGGTGGCCAAGCATTGGCAGAGTCTGCCCAGGGAGGTGATTGGGTCACCATCCCTGGAGGTGTTTAAAGGATGGGTAAATGAGTTTCCCAGAGATATAGTTTACTAGTGGATACGTATGGTTGGACTTATGATCTCAAAGGTCTTTTCCAACCAAGCAATTCTATGATTTTACTTGGAGGATGGAGTGAGAGACCAGAGAAAGACCAGCCCAGCAGGGCACAGGATTTTGTGCTACCCAGCTGGGTGGCATCATGGGATGCGAGGTCCCTGCACCACCCTGGCTATGCTTGCTGTGCTCCTGTGGGCAGTGGGTGGACTTTGATGGGAGGTACCTGGGTGACAGCCTCATCCTCGCAGTCAAATCCACATCCCACTGTCCACTGAGTGGCCGCTGTCTCCATCCCAGCCCAGCTTCAAGCACAGCACGCTGTGTCCCTCTGCAATGAGCAAAGCACCAAGCACCCATCCAGCATCCCAGGAAAGCTGTGTCCTGGTCACAAATGGACCCAGACAGAGCTGTGAAGGGAAAACACCAGGAAGATCTATTTCTGCCCTGTTCCCCCCAGCATTTCCCTCCTGAAGGGGGCCTATGGGAAAGCTGAGGAAGGACTTTCTACAAGGGCTTGTAGTGATAGGATGAGAGGGAACGGCTTTAAACTGGAAGGGGATTATTTAGATTAGACATTAGGAAGAAATTCTTCATGATGAGGATGATGAGACACTGGAACAGGTTGCCCAGAAAAGGTGTGGCTGTCTTGTTCCTGGAGGTGTTCAAGGCCAGGTTGGATGGGGTCTTGAGTACACTGGTCTGGTGGGAGGTGTCCCTGCTCATGACAGGGGAGTCGGAACTGGATGGGCTTTAAGGTCCCTTTCAACCCAAACCATTCCATGATTCTATGCTCTTCTGGCCTTCTCACAGCCTCCCAGACAGGAGACGGGGTGTCAGCATCCGTGCAGGATCTGTCCTCATGTTGGCTGCAGTGCTTACCTCTTTTTCCAGTTGCCATAGGAACAGACGAAGGCCTCTAAAGCATCGCAGTGGGGTGCGCGTCTAGGTCATGCTGTGGAGCAGGCAACGATTTTATAGTGATAATAAATTCAGGGAATTGGGAATTTGGCTGGAGTAGCACACGAGAAAATGACTTGAAAAGGCAGAATGGAGATAAATGACCAAAAATAATTTTATGACAAATAACCATACGTTGTGCTAGACCTAACTGAAATCCTTCTCTGGAGTTCAGGTGAAAGGTTCCAGGAACACAGATTGTACAGAACGATTTGTCCCTGAAGCATGAAGACAGAAATACAAAGGCAGCACCTGAATGTGTTGAGGGACTATTTGATTTCAAAAACCTTCATTGTCTTCAGTCCCTGTGATGTCCAGTTGTGTGTTACTGCCAGTCAAAGATTTACCATCTCTCCATTTGCATGACAGGAACCAGAGAGGCACCAAATTAGCTGAGATGAGGCTGGCCAAGCAGAGACAACCCTCTGAAGGTCATTGAAATTCTGCTGGAAGCATCTGTGCATGAGAATGAAGGCGGATGGCTTGGTGGCAATCTGAAGATCTGTGCTGATTTGGAGGTCCCAAGCAGTGTAGGGTTGGGGTGGGAGGAGCGTCTGAGAGGACCCCTGTGATCTTGGGGAGCTCCTGAGTCAGTTGGTGTTGGCAGAAGGTTGATTTCTGGAGCTCTCACCCACATATGTGCTTGTGTTTAGCTGATCATCTCCTGCACCGTGATGTGGAGATGCTTGCCTGGTCGAGCAGCTGGGGACACCAACCTGAGCTGCTGCTGAGGTGCTCCTCACCAACACAGCAACTCCATTTATTGCCCAACCTATGCACCAGGCAGCACCTTTCCTACTCTTTTCCCCTTGTCTGGCAAAGCAAAAGAAAGCTTTTTGCCAAAATGCTCTTTGCTCACAGAGCCTGTCCTGGGGAAGTCCATTTGAGTTAACACCAGCCTTAATGCATCGAGTTTGGCAGCAGGAAAACGTGTGGGCAGTAGGTGTGGGAGGTGGTGGCAGGCTGCTGACTGGAGTTGTCCTTGCATGCCCTAATGGGTTGGGGAGGGCTGAAAAATGGGCCAAATCAGGCCTATTAGGTGATCTTTATGTTTTCACAGCCCTCAGAGCCCTAACAAAGGGGGCAGGGCTGTGGGTTGATGCAGATCCCGGTTCGTCCCGGCGTGGTGCTGCTGGCGTGGTGCAGC
Source organism: Dromococcyx pavoninus (assembly GCA_033558185.1). NCBI lineage: Eukaryota > Metazoa > Chordata > Aves > Cuculiformes > Neomorphidae > Dromococcyx > Dromococcyx pavoninus. The sequence continues at coordinate 57,187 of JAUMJL010001138.1, read as the reverse complement.
AAGCTCAATGAAGCCCATGCAGATGTCCTCCTCCCCAAACCAAGCTCTGTCTTTTCCCTAATTGTGCTGAGATTTGAAATGCAATTTATCCCGCCGTGTCCTGTTGGCTTCAAGAAACAGAATTTCTCATGCTGGTTTAATCACCTCATTATGTCAAACAAGTTAGAGTTATTTTGAGGCTGGCTAATAGGTGCCAATTTATACCCCTTGGCTTAGCCTTAGTGCTTCATTTTTGGCGAGACAAAGAAAGCCTTGAGCTGATGGTTTTTATGGTAGATGAGGTTCACCTGGGACCTGGGACATCTGGTGCCAATGCTTTGCAAACACTTTCCTTGCCACGGCTTGCTTTCAGCTTGTGCCTGGTTTGGTTTAACAAGGCAGTGGTAGGAACCCAGAAATTATGGAGCTGGGATGTGGCCAGAGCTCAAGAAAAACAGCCACCAAAAATCACGGCAGCTCAGTCCCTGCTGCCTTCTCCTCAGGCAGGGAACCGCTTGCAGGGTCTGCACCCTCCCAGTGCTGGGCCCTTCTCAAGGCTGGGTGGTGCAAAGGTGCCTTTCACCCCTCCCAGAGACCAAATCTCTGCTTGTGTCCTCCAGCAGAAGGAATTAGGCTGTCCTGGTCCTTCAGTCATCCCATCCCCAGCCAAAGAGCAGCTCCTGCGGTTCTGGCTACAGCGCAGCTTCCCCTGTGCTGGCTCAAGGCATCTCCTCTCTCTTCTGGGGGCAGGAGGATGGTGAGTAGAGGGGATGAAGGCCTGCAGTGCTTGATGAAGAGTATGAAGCTGAGATGCTCAGGTCTCATTTTGGAAGCATGGCAGGGGACCAGTGGTAGGGACCAGGCAGGAGCAGCCTGGTGTGGTCCCACCAGTGGCCTTCAAATGAGGACTTTAAACTGGCCGTGCTTTTGCTGCCTCCTCTGATGCCCTGAGAGGCTCAGAGACTCCCATGGGGATGGGTGGCCCTGTCTCTTTTGCTGTCCCAATGCAGGGAGTGTCTGCCTGGTGTGCTGCTCCCATACCAGCCACGGACAGTAGGTGCTCATCTCCTGGAGCCAAGGTGGCTGTGGGCACGTGGGTGCCCCTCCCAGAGCAGAGGGTGGCTTTTTTAGGTTTCTCCCTCTGACAAGAGCTTGGAGGGACCTGCTAGGTGACTTGTTCTCAGATTGCCTCTCCTTCAGACCCAGCACTCTGCCAATGCCCTTTTTGGTCTCAATCCCAAGTCATCAGCTGCTGGAGGCTTCAAAACTCCAGTGGGACCAAAGTGCTGCCTGTGACAGGGCACGGCAGTCCCCTGCTGAGGCCAGAGGTGCCTGTTCCATGGATGAAGCAATCAATGCCAAGACACGAGGCTGTGCAACATGTTAGTAGGAGAGTAGAAGCAAACCCAGCTTCCAAAGGACAGGAGTCCCAGCCCCGGTGGTGTCACAGCTGTTTGACAATGGTAGATGTCACTTTGAAGCCTCTCACCTCCTCCAGCGGGTCCTGCTGGCTGTTCCAAACTAAGTAAATGCATAGGGTGTTTCATGCTGCTTGCACCTAAGTCCTTTCCTTGGGATGGGAATGGGCAAGGCGATTGTTTACTCTCTTCCAGGTTTTTCTTTCCTCCAGAAAGCTTCCCCAGATGCACAGAAAGTCTGAGGTCCCTTTCCTTCCCTGCCATCCCCAGAGACTCCTTGCTGAGCAGTGGAATGGAAAACAACAGAATATTGCTACATCTTGCTGAGCTTCTCTCTTTTATATGAAAGAAAGCCAGCCTGGTTTGCTCAGGAGCAAGGGGGGGGTTCTTTGGAAGCGAGTCAGAGCGAGGGATGTCAGGAAGGAATGGTATTTTTTTATAATTCAGTATCTTCCTGGGATGCTGCTCTAGCCAGAAGGAAACTGCACTGCCCTGTCCCCTGTGCTAAAACCCTAAAACAGCTCCTCAGACATCTCTCCATCCACTCCAAAAAAGACTATGCTTCCTGAAGAGCAGCATGAAGGACCACAGGAGCCCAGCATGGAGGGATGTGAAGCTCCTCAGTGGTGGGAAGCACCCAGGTGGTGGCATGGCCATGCATGGTGGGGGGTTCCTGGTATGGATGTTGCTGTGGGACTTTGCAAACACAGCGTGTCCCCAGGCTCCCTGCAGCACCCTAATAGTGATGGCAGCAGCAAGGTGGTTCCTGTCTCTTATCAAGGTGGGACTGCCCCCACCCTGCCCCAGCCCTTCCTGGGGTGGAAAGAGCTTTAAAGCTGGAGACTTAAGAGAGCATTGATTTCAGCCACCCATTCTAATCTCAACTTAAATTAGCAAAGCAGAAATCTTGGTTTGAATGATCAGCTTTAATCTTGTTTCTCATTTGTACTTTTTATTTATTTTCTTAACTCGATTCCTCTCGGTTGGTAACAAATAATCTGGAGGTTTACTCCTTTTACAACTCCTTTTTTTGCTAAACAGGAGAAAACACTTTATGTATACGAGGTTACTTAAGCAATTATGTAGCTTAATGTGTATTTATGGCAATTCTTCCTGTCTGCATTTTATTATGTTATAATATAGGGAATGATGCATTTACTTTTTATGAGATGAGTATTAATTTTGGACTCACAATGTGTGCCATGGTCTTTTCAGATGGAAATTGGTTTTCAATTTCAGATGCCCAAAAAAACAGCATCGAAAATTAATTTTATTAGTTAAATAAAACCATTTAAAATGTGCTGGTTACAGGTGAAAAAAAATGAGCTTATGAGCATGTATTTGAAACTGAATTTCTCAAATAAAATAAGAACTATCAGCAATGAGGAAAAGGCAGGAAAAGGCAAACAAGGTTGCTGGTTTTTTCTCACCCCAAATTGCTCTGTTTTGTAATGATTAAATTAGTGGAAAATGTTGATGCAGAGAGATATTTATTTTGCCTTCACTTTCAGGGTGGCAATGCTCTGGGCGCTGGATCCGGCCCTTCAGCCAGAGCCTTCTACTGCTCCAGTGGTTTTAGAGCTTCTTTACAGAGCTGGCAGCAACCACGTGCTGCTTAACATTTTTATGCAAGCTACTTAAATTACAGTAGGTTATGTCTCAAGAATACACTTCTCTATTTTGCACTTAAGGTAAAGACAAAACTGTCTGAAATCAGAAATGCTCCAAAAATAAAGGTGCAAAAGGGCAGAGCAGGCAGGGAGCACTTCAGCCCCTGATCTTTCCAGACACAGAAATGATTATGACTATTATTTGCATTGCCACTGCACCAAGTCCAGTCCATGACTTCTCTTTCTCCTTCCCAGGATGGGGAATTTTACCCTATTTGCAGGTAGGAGCTGACAGTAATTGGCCACTGCTGCCTGGCTGATGTTTTCACTTTAATAATAGCACACAAAATAAATGGCCCCGTGTTGTTATCAACAGTTTTCTGCACACCAGGTCCAGTGTGTTTTATATTATCTCGTGGAAAAGAATTCAGCAGATTGCATATGAAGAGGGACAGTGCCACTCTAACAAAAATAATGAATTATTAGCATCATTCTAAAAGAAATAATGAATTACTAACATCATGCTAATAAAAATAATGAATTATTAGCATCATACTAATAAAGATGACCTCTGGGTGGCTAAGCTCTCATCTTTTTGGAGAACCTGGACCAGTTTTCAGGGCACATCCTGTAGCTTTGCTTCTAAAGGACAGCAAGGCTGGAAGGGAGCTCCAGGTGCTGCAGCTGCACTGAGCACCTTGGGTGCAGAGGAATGATTTGGCATTTCCAGGGACAACATCTCCTGCGAGCTCAGGGGTGCCAGAGGACAAGCCCCAGTGCCCATCTCAATGCAGGGATGCTTTGGAAGCTCCTCATGGGTCTGGCTGCAGAGGCACCATCTGCCTTCATCCCTGAGCATCGCTCACACTGCACAAATCTAATAATGCAAAAAAGGGGGAAAGAAAGAAAACAAGAAAACAAGGCACTTCTGTGCTTTCAATTCTCCAGCAATTGGCAACAGTTTAATGTATATATATCACTAACGCTGTTTTATGAGCTCCAGTCCCACTGGCATAATTTTTTTAAAACCCCTTTTCCAGTGTAATTGCTGTTTGTTTTGTCATTTCTCAGTGGACAATTACAGCTCAAAACCAAGAGTGCCTTTGAAGTCTGCAAGCAGCGTATGCAGGCTTCATTAATACACTATTAATACATTATCGAAACGCTCTTGAACTCTACCTGCCCGAGGCCTGAGACATAAAAATCTGGCTTTGCAAAGCAATCATTATTTCATCTATTTAAAATACTCCCAGTAGTAGCCTGGTCTCCTGGATACATTTCAACGTCAGCAGTTTGGGAGGCTGAAATATCTCCCGCGGGTTTGTTACATTACTTGGTCATTCAAAAAAAAACCCCAGTGCTGCAAAGAATAATCCTAATTCTTTCTTGAAGAGGGAATGGGAGAGACAAACCTGACCGTGGCATGGGACACCTTGCCTGGCTTGTCCCAGGACAGGGATATTTCCTGCATCTGACAGAGGGAATAGAAACTTACGGGAAGAACAGAAGGAGATTCCTATTTAAACAAGGAGCTCTCCAGCCAAGAGCAGCCAGAGTCAACTCACCGAGGCCACAAGGCACACGATGCCTGTGTGAGTGTATCAGGAGAGTTTCCAAGCCCTGAAGGTGTAGTGGGGGCAAAAGTAAGAGGAGCTGCTAAAAACAAGAGGAAAAAAAGCATGTTTCCTGGCCAGATCTGTTGTACCATTTCTGCTGTAAGACAGTATTTGCCCTGTTAAATCAAGGGGCTCGTGGTTCATCCATCCATCCATCCACCCATCCATCCACCCATCCACCCATCCATCCATCTGACCACCTGAGGCTTATTCAGATCAAGAATATTTAATGAAATTAACCTGTTTCCTGAGAGTTAGTGCTTGGTGCTGCTCCTGAGGGCCTCCAGCAGGGCTGGGGAGGCACTCACAGACGCTAGACCTCTCTGTTGCATCCTCTTCCCTGTGTCATGTCCTGCTGCATCCCAGTCTGCTGTGTCCCATCCCACTGCATCCCACTTCACTCGTCCCATCCCTCTGATCCCATCTGCTGCATCTTGTCTTGCTGCATCCCAACCCACCGCGTCTCATCCCACTGATCCCATCCTTCTGCATCCTATCTCACTGCATCCCACCACGCTGCATCCCACCCTGCTGACCTCATCACACTGCATCCCATCCTGCTGCATCCTATCATGTTGATCCAACCTTGCTGCAGGGCATCCATCCCTCTGTATCCCACCCCACCCTGCTGACCCCATCTCACTGCATTCCACCCTGCTGCATCTGACCCTGCTGCACGCCGTCCCATCCCACTGCCCAGGCTGCTGGGGACTCGCCATGGAACGCAGGCACCCTGGGGCTGGGAGGAAGGCACTGAGTGCACCCTTAACAAGTTTGCAGATGACACCAAGCTGGGTGGAATTGTTGATCTGCTTGAAGGAAGGGAGGCTCTGCAGAGGGATCTGGACAGGCTGGATCCATGGGCTGAGACCAACGGGGTGAGGTTCAACAAGGCCAAGTGCCAAGTCCTGCACTTGGGACACAACAACCCCAGCAGTGTTACAGACTTGGGGAAGCCTGGCTGGAGAGCTGCCTGGGGGAGAGGGGCCTGGGGGTGCTGGTTGACAACCGGCTGAATATGAGCCAGCAGTGGCCCAGGTGGCCAAGAGGGCCAATGACATATTGGGCTGTATCAAAAACTGTGTGGGCAGCAGGAGCAGGGCAGGGATTGTGCCCCTGTGCTCAGCAGTGAGACCACCCCTCGAGTACTGGGGTCAGTTCTGGGCCCCTCACTACAAGAAAGATATTGAGACACATCCAGAGAAGGGCAACGAGGCTGGGGAAGGGGTTGGAGAACAAGTGCTACGAGAAGAGACTGAGGGAATTGGGGTTGTTTAGCCTGGAGAAGAGGAGGCTGAGGGGAGACCTCATCACTGTTTACAACTACCTGACAGGAGGTTGTGACGGGGCGGGTGCTGCTCTCCTCTCGCAAGTGCCGAGCGACAGGACGAGAGGTAACGGCCGCAAGTTGCGCCAGGGCAGGTTTGGACTGGACATTAGGAAGAATTTCTTCACTGAGAGAGTGGTCAGGGATTGGAACAGATTGCCCAGGGAGGTGGTGGAGTCTCCATCCCTGGAGATGGGTAGATGAATTTCTTAGGGACATAGTTTAGTAGGGAGACAGGCACGGTTGGACTTGATGATCTCAGAGATCTCTTCCAACCTTACGATTCTATGAAGCAGAGATGCCCGAGTTGATGGGTGGCAGGGCAGCCCCAGGGCACTCTGCTGTCTTTCTTTCCACTTCTGCATGTTGAGATGTTTAAAAATGCATGAAATGCCCCAGGCACCATGAAATTTTCTGCTTGTTGTTGCTGTGTTCTTTAATCAAAAAGAAATTCACTTTTTGGGGAGTAAATCTCTGGCAGTGATTGCACCCATTTACAGGCAGAGGAGCCGCTGGTGCTCAGTAAAAGGGATGATAATTCCAGGTATTTTGTCTTCCCCTGACCTCCAGTCCCTTCCTGTGCTTGAATGCGTTGGGAACACAATGGCTGGCTCAGCTCATCCTGTTTGGAAAAGTTTGGTGCTTTTCCTTCTGTTTTAGAGCACATTTCTCAGAACTGAGCACTTCCTTCCAACCTATACCAAGATCAAAATCCTGGCTCAACTAGAACTGCATGCAAAGCTTGAAGAAGCACCTATTCCTTTTGTAATTACTTTTTTAGAGGGGAAAACAGGCATATCTTGGGAATTTTTTGTTCAAATAGCACCAAACGTGGCCCCCTGAGATATAGAAAAGTTAAGGACACACTGATACTCCTCCAAAAATGAGGTTTAAAGACAAAACCACTGCACAAACCTTCACTGCTGCCACACTGAGCCTTGAGTGGGACCTTGGAATGTATTAATTGCTTGTATTAAAGCTTCAAACGTGGCTCTGGACTTGTGTCCCAAGACAAAGGGTTTTTCCCAATGGGAAAGAAGGCTTTTTCTTCCTGCTTTGCAAATAGTGGAGATGGCCCTAGAGAAGGAAGGAGTTTGCTCAGGGCCCTTGGAGCAGGTAGTGATGGAGGTACCAAGCAGGTGAGGTGTGAGCAAGGTTAGGGATGGGTTGCATCTTTGGGAGACACCAGGCTGGGATGTGCAGCTCTGACAGCCCCCCCTGGGAGAGCTTGAGCATAACAGGGCAGCAGGGCCATGTTTAATGCATGTGTCCTCTTTTCCCTTATTTCCAGTACAGTCCTGTTACAGGGTGCAACCCTGGAGCCCCAGTGACCCCAGAGCACCAGCAACACCCCCCCATCACCACCCAGCATTGCTGGGCAGGGCAGGGAGATTGCAAAGGGCAACTGAAAAGGCTGGATGAAAAAAGACAAGAAAAGAGAACCGCCCAAATAAGCTGCCATGTAGCCATTCTTTTAAAACTGGAAAAGCTTCCTCCAGTCAAGCTGAAGAAGCTTAAGAGTCTGTGTCTAGCAGGAAGGAGAGCAGCCCTGGAATTATGGCACAGTAATTGCTCGGTACTTAAAGTCCAGGTCTAGAAGATCTCCAAGTAATAACTCATTGGAAAGATATTGAGCTCTCATCACAAAGAGGAAATATGGTCTCTAAACAGGCAGCTAATGGCATGCCATTTATCTGATGGCAAATCACCCACGTTCATTACTCCCTGCAGCACAGCCAGAAAGAGAAATACAAAATTAGCTGAAGGAGAGAGGGAAAGAGGGAAGGACACATTTCCTTTCAGTATTGCTCCAAGTATGGCTCTTGAGTTCTGTACAGCAACTATTGGCACCCAGGGCTGCTGCCAGCACCACCCTGCCAGGAAAAAGCACTGTATGGGCATCTTCCTCCCTGGAGACAACAAAAATGTTTGCCATTATTATTTTCACACTATTCAGAGTTCTTGTTGAGAAAAATCCTTAATTTTCATCAAGGAAACCCTAGGACTGGTGGAAGTTTTATGGTTCTTGCTCATCTTTGCCAGAACCATGGCTCCAGGGGTGAACAAAGACCAGATATTCTTTCATTCCTTTCCAGCTCCTGAGTGTCGCCATACTGAGGTTTCAGACGCCTTACATCTTCCTCTGCTTTATAACTTCCTTCCTCCCTGCTTCTTTTGCTCTCTTCCAGGTATTTTTGGTAGAGGAAATGGCTTTCTGGCTTCCCCAGGCTTTTCCTAATGGTTGGGCAGTATTTTCCAAACAAAAAGGGAGCTGGGTGCCCAGCTGGGGAGGGACTGGTTTGCAGGAGATACTGGGCTGAGCCAAGGCAAGGAACACCCCAACTGGGCACCCTGGTAAGGTGCCCACGGTCTTTCTATCCATCATCTTTGATTTAAACATAAATCAGGGGAGTCTGCAGGACTTTTAACAAGCCATCAGTGATGGGGAGAGCAGGATTGACAGACCACAGAGACATCTCCTGCTGCCTCAAGGCAATGCTTTAAGTTGAAATGCAGCTGAATGGCTTTAACTGGAAGGGGGAAGGTTTAGATTAGACATTAGGAAGAAATTCTTCACAATGAGGGTGGGGAGACTCTGGCACAGGTTATCCAGGGAACCTATGGCTGCCCCATCCCTGGAGGTGTTCAAGACCAGGTTGGATGGGGTCTTGAGCAGCCTGGTCTGGTGGGAGGTGTCCCTGCCCATGGCAGGGCCGTTGGAACTGGATGGGCTTTAAGGTCCCTTTCAACCCAAACCATTCCATGATTCTATGATTCCATGATAAACTCTCTGGCTGATTCTGAAAAATTTTCACTTGAGCCAGCAGCTGCTGTTGAAATGCCTGAAGAACAGAGCCCTGCTCAACACCTACAAATGATCCATCCCCTGGTGCAGCAGCCTCAGAGGACTGTGGAGCGTTTGCAGGTTGTGCACACTGAAAGAAAAAAAACCCTGCTAATTATAGTTTGCATTTCTTTGTGAAGTAGAGTGCGTGCCTTCATAGAAAGAGGCTCCTTCATCAATTAATTATCCTGCATCTTGGAGCTAGGGAGGAAGACTGGGGAAAAGCAATAGTGCTTCTTAATGCATAATTTGCCTCTTCTAGGATATCACATGGTTACAGAGGATTGGGGTATGTTTGATTGAGGCTGCTGTTGATATTGCCTCCTGTTTTCTGATGGCCAACAGGAAGTTATAAAACTCTTAAATAACCTTGATTTTCTTGGGAGGAATTCTTTGCTTCAGAGAGCATCATTCCTTTCAGCACTACTATAAGAATGACCTAGAAATGATGTGAAATCTTATTTCCTGTTAGTCATGGACAAACCACATCTAAGTCATTGTTTTTTGTTTGCCACAGGTTGCAGATTTGTCATTTTAATGTGACAGGAGATCCTGCTGCAGTCCTGAGCCATCACAGTGCCAGGGCTAAATCCCCCATGGGACATTCCCCCAGCGGTGGCTCAGCCCAAAGCCTCTCTGTAGAGCTATAATTCACCTGACTGTGTGCCTGGGAAAAAAAAACCCAACCAAACCACCCCAAGGCAGGGAAGGGAGACTCTTTTTGCTTCCTTTCCTTGCCCACCATCTACTTTTAGAAGGTGGCTCTGTAGCATTGCTGGTATTTTCTGGTTTTCAACACCTTTTCTCAGCCACCCAAACGACCGCCACCTCCTTCTCCTTTTCAGTGATGGATGGGCAGAAGTCCTTGGAGATGGGAATTAGTAAATTAGGTTAAATTTGGGGGCAGCTTCAAAAGACTTCTTCTTGGGGGCCTTCCTAAGAGGCCTGGTTGATGGCACAAGTCCTACCTGACTTGGGTCACCACCAAATGTGGCCACGAAGATCCAGATGGCCCCAGCCAAGATGCCCCAAAGTCTTCAACAACCCACAGCGGAGACCTCCGAGTTTCATCCCAGTATCAAAATTTCCTACAACAATTTTAGTCTCCTGGGGCTGCCCAGGTCCAGACCTTAAAAAGGCATCAGCAATGGGTGATGCCCCAGCCTTGTGCAGGGTAGTGGGATGGTGCAGACCCTTGGGGACCACCGTGGAAGGCAGAGGGGTGCTGGCACCCGTGGTGGTTGTGTGGTTGAGATGGGCTGGAGTCACAACAGCAGCAATCATTTGCAGAGTGTATGCCAAGCCAGGAACATCAAGGATAAATCACTCATAACTGGGAAGATGATAATAACAGAAGCCTCCAGGGAAATCTGTGCTGCTGAACAGAGGATGTTTTTTTTTTTTCATTTTCACTTGAAGACACTTAATGAACCCTCATGTTGAAATCTTCAGAAAGACTCACCTCAGGGGGTATTGGGAAATATTGATAGATAGTGCTTGGCACTTGGGAGGCTCTCAGCGAGTGGTAGAGATGTTGTGACAGCAGTTGGACTGGATGCCTCCTTGGTTTACCCCTTCCTACCTGCAAGGGGCAGGTGTGGTACAGCGAGAGGTCAGCATTCCCCAGCCCAGCCCTCTGCTCTGCATCCCCCACACCAGAGCCTGATCTCCAGACAAGAGCCTGTTAGCTCAGCAGAAAGACTCATTTAATCCAAAACTTTCCCAAGAAGCAATATATTAGCTGTAAAGCAGCTTCCACACTTTATTTGCTGGTAATTTACAGCCCACACTGCGAGACAGTGTAATATTTGCAAGCAATTAAACAGAGAATGACTCAACAACAGCCACCTCAGGTCAGATTGTCAAGTGTTCATCGTGCATAATTAAAATGGGAATTGGGAAAGCAGCCACTGCTATCCTGTTTCCCAGGCACCTCACTGCCCTGGCAGCTCCTGTGGTCCAGCCTCAAGGGCTCCTGCCTGCACAGGCAGAGTTACTGCTGGAGGAAGAGGAGGCATCTACTGAAGAGAGAAGGAACTGTAAGCCAAGATTCCTGCTAATAAGTAAAAGGAAGGTGTTTTTGTGCTGTCCAGGGTGGTTTAAGCCAAGCCTTGCAAGCTGCAGCCCCTTGTGCTGCAGATAATGGCCTGGGCTGGCTCTCGAGAAGGGATGACTTTGTGAACTTTTGCAGGCAACTGGCCTCTTCCAGCAGCCTGTTGCCCCTCCCCACCCTGCTCACTGCCTCTCACCCCAGATGGCCCAGTCAGGCTTGGCTTCAGGCAGGACAGAGGAGTCAGGGATTTTTTTTTTAAGCACAATGGAACACTGAGCAGAGTCTCTCTGTGCAAACCTTTGGATTTTATAAGCCCCACCAAGGATGAGATTGGGATGCTCCAGCACAAGCAGGACCAGGGAGCCAGTGCTAAGCAAGCAGGACTCTGTTCTTGTGAGCAAGCTCATGCTGCTGTCCTCCTGCCAGCTGGGGCCCTGCTGTCAGAGATCATTACTGTCTGATCTTCCCAAGAGATATGAAGAAGTGTTTGACTTGGATTTACATCCCTCTGCAGAGATTCTTGCTGTACTTTGGATGTGTGACACATCTCTACTGACAGTGCTGCTAACTGAGCTTGGCCTTGGGGTACACGTCAGGTAACTGAGGCAGAGCAATTAAGCTTCCACTTAGTGTTACCCAGCAGAGCCGGCGGCGGTGCCAGCAGCATCCCTGGATCTCACCCAGGCTGGGGCCAGCCCAAGCTTCCTCACACAACACAGTTTGCCTGTTGGATGAGATCATGCTGGCCGGGTGGAGTGACTCCAGACTGCTCTCCTCTTCCTCCTCAGGGCATATTGCACCTTCCTTTCCCGCAGGTCATGTCCCCTCCCAGCCCCGTCATCCTCCAGACAGCTCTATTTGCCCCTCTGCTGCTTATTCTCTGGGTTAACCTTGCTTCAGAAAATGAGTCTATTTACCATCTCCTTTTTCTCATCAATGCCAGTAGCAGCTGAGCAATACCCTGGGTAGCGATGGGAGGCTGATGAGACCAACTTAGAGACACCATCTCTCCCCGTGGTATCACCTTGCTGCCCTGCCCAGGCAGCAGCTGGGTCAGAGCCACGGGCCTGCTGGCAGGGAAGGGTTAACGGCCCCTCCCTGACTCATCGTCCTATAAAAGGGAGAGAAGGGGAGGGAGGAGGCCAAAGGCAGGTGTTGCTCCTGGGCAGTCAGGGCTCAGGGCAGCCCCGGGTGGGCAGGGCTGTCTGCCCCACGCCTCCCCTCAGCCCCGTGTTGCAGAGGAGCTGCGATGCTGCTGGAGGCATTCTGATGCCTTCAGCCTAGAGCCACTGCTCTCCCCACCATTCTGAGTTATGTGGCACTTGTCCTTCTCTAGAGAAGTGGGAGGATTGTAGCATCAGGGGTTATTTCCATTTTGTGGCTCTGGTGGGAGCCACCTTCTCTCTCCTTGGCTGCTGAAATTGTCCTTTAGTGTCTGCTGGGGCCAAGCCAGGTGTCTAAAACTGGAGCTGGTTTGGAAGAAGGCACGGGGTGATGTGAGCAGCCACCTCATCTCTGCCAAGGGATAGGCAGAGGGACCTGGAGGGCAGGAGGTGTTTGTAGATGATAGTAACATCTAGCACCATTGGAGCTGGCTGTAGCTGATGGGAAAAGGAAGAGGAGGCTTTGCAAGTGTGAATAATAACTGCAGAAATGTGCCTAGCATCCACTTGGGGTGGGATCCTGTCCCTCTGCTGGCAGGGGATGGGGTATCCCAAGGGATGTGCACCCTCAGATCCAGTGGAGCAGCCACCGATGCCAGGCAAGGTGATGTTTGCCCTGTCCTGCCCTGCACACATCAGAAAGCAAACACACAGAGGAATAAAACTGCCTCGCTCTACCTCATGGCCTCTGCTATAAATAAACCAGCATTTCACACCCAGGACCAAAATGCTGGAATAAGCCATAGTGGCTTCAGGAGAAGGTACAGCTGTCCGGCCGCAGCGGCTGGACTGGGACATTGTGCCTGGCAAGGGTCACTAGGGTTGTCACCCTTCGAGGTGACCTTGTGCCATTCCCCTCTGGGGATCCCTGCTTTTCAGCATGGCACCTTGCCTAGCAGTTCCCAATGATTAAAGGAAGCCACAGGGCCAGTCTATATAATAGCTGCTGAACTATCAATTTTGCCATAAAACATTATTCATTATCTGTATTTCACTGGATAACCTGGACCCTGTTGAAAAAGTGCTATTTCTTCTGTAGTCAGCTGTATTTTAATAAGTTACATTATGGGTAAAACATCCCCAGAGAAAATCCAAGCATCGTTCCATTTATCAGCCATGCAAAGTTCAGAATAAAAATATTCCAAGGTGAGGTAATGTACTGTGACATTGTGCAAGTTAATTTATAAAAGAATTAACTGTAGTTAGAACAGTAGGGGAGAGGAAGAAACTGCTTTCTCCAGCCAGCTTTGGAGCAGCCCTAAAATTAAATGTACTGGCAGAAAAACACTTCTTCCTTAAAAGATGTGCAGGATTTTTTTTACAAGTTCAGGTGCTGAAAGTGCAATGAGTAAAACTGGAGCTGAAGTAGAATTGCAGCTTCCTGGGCAGGGAACTTCTAGGTGTTGGGTAATTCCCACCATCTGGAGCACTGCTGCACTGCCTGTTATTCTTGTGGCTGTTAATTAAATAGTGTTAATGAGAGCTCTGGAATGATAGAGGCTATGGTGTTCCTGTGGGGCTGCCCTGGGAGGCTCGAGGCAGCCCCAGGGGCAGGAGGGCTCATCAGCACCAGGATATCTCGGGGTTCAGGCTTCTTCCCACCAAAACTCAGAGACCAACTGAGCAGCCTTCATGCTTTGGGGTCCCTGAGCAAGGAGGGGCCACAAGCACTGCTCTGTGTCTGCTGCAGGCGAAGGGTGCTGTGGGTGCCAGCTGAAAAGGACCTGGAATGCAATTTTCCTGGGAGATATTCACTTTCTGTGGCTGTGCTTCCATGGGTGTCCTCAGGACATGAGATCTCTTCTGGATAAGTCCCAGTGCCTCCTCTCCTCTCCCTGGCACAGGTCCCACTCTGCCTGTGTGCGGCTGGAGATGTGGACGCATCCCAAAGGAATTCCACGATGCCTGGGTGGGACACTCATCACACCAGGCTTTACTGGCCACGTTCCCCCTCCCCATGCTTTGGGTCCAGCCCTGGGCCGTGGTGACACACGGATCCTGCACACCCAGCCTGCCCCAGGCAGCGACTGATGGAGCTGGGGCCACCCAGAGCTTTTATTCCACTGAATGCTGGCAAATAATTTCTTCACCCTTCTCAGGCACCTTTTGCCTCTGCTCAGCAAAAGCAGCCAGGAGTCTCTGTTTAGTAACTATTTTTCAATATAATGATTTATAACTTATCAAGCAAATTAAACTGCTGGAGGAAGAGAGGGCCAGGCTGGGTGCTCGGATGGCCTAATGAAGTCCCATCGAAGTTCCCATTTGTTGTCAGCTCTTAATTCTCTCTCCAATTCAGTCCCCAAATTACTTTTCCTAGAACTGAATCTAAATATGAAAATCAATTAAGAAGGGAACGAGTAGCTACATCAGGGAAAGGGGAGAGGAGGCAAACATAATGACAAATCACTCGGTTCCTTTCAAGCATGCAAATTAACATTTAGAGTGTATTTTGAGGAAGGGGAGTTTGGAAATGCTGCTTCACAGAAACTGCTAGATCAATTTTCCAAACCTGAGTGCTAGAGATTCTTTAAAGTTACCAAGGGCTCTGTCTCAGGATAAAAATATAAGAAAGACAAGAAATCAATGCTGATAATTAATTTAACAGAATCTATTCCTTCTTTCTCTTTCCAGCCAAGGCAAAGAGAAAATCATACAGTAGCAGATTTTTACATTTCCACAGAGATTGTGCTGGGACAAAATGAATAAATGTTCATAAATTACTTCAAAAGCTCAGCTACATTGTTGGAGTGAGGCTTTTTAATTAACTGGAGAAATTTGTCATCACTTTCCCCACTGTCCTTGGAAAGGAAAGTGATTGCCATTCAATGTGCTTGGGCAGCCCAGCCCTTCTGAGGTGATACAGCTACAGATTAGAATGTGGAAGAGCTTTAAATGGGAAAAATGAGTGCCTGTTTCCCAGCTGCTCCTTTAGAGAGATGTTTCTAGAGCACTGGTTTTGCCTGGTGCCTGGTTTGATTTGCAGCTGCCCCACAAAGCCCAGCGCCCAGAATGGGAGCTCAAGGCCCAGCCAGGATCGTGAGGGTGTCCTGCAAAGAGGAGCTGAGTGGAATTTTGCAGGGTTGCTCTACCAGGGAAAGACTTCTTAGCATGGGCTGTTGTGATAGGACAAGAGGGAATGGTTTTAAACTAAAAGAGAAGAGATTCAGGTTAGATGTAAAGAAGTGTTTTATGCTGAGGGTGGTGAGACAGTGGCACAGGTTGCCCAGAGAGATGGTAGAAGCCTCAATCCTTAGAAACAGGTCAGGTTGGACAGGGCTGAGCAACCTGATCCAGTTGAAGATGTCCCTGTTTTTTGCAGGGGAGTTGGACTGGGTGGGCTTTAAATGCCAACCTGAATCTACCCCCTAAGTTGTTTGGGGTTTTATAGGTTTCCTGAATAGTTTGGGTTCTGTAGGATTCCACACAGTGCTCTGCTCGGACCCCGGAGCAGACACGAGTGGGCAGAGCAGTGGCACAGCCTTTTCTCCATCCAGCAGCAGGTAGAGAGGAGCTGGCTTTTAATTATTCAAAACTCATCTTCCCTCCCATTAGAAACAAATGGGAAGCGGATGGATTTTGGTAATGAATCCCCAGAAGGGTACTTAGGTTTAAAGCAAAACCTGTCCAGTTAAATGTATCCTGTGGAAATGGATTTGATCACTCTAATCTTCCAACTTCATTTTGGTGGCAGTGTTAGTGTATTGCTAGACAGAAGGGCTGTGCAAAGAATATGAAAGATGTAAAATAAGAAGGAAGAATGGTCTGAGGCAGATTTCACCTTTGGTCTCAGCATCAACAGCAAGGTTGGAGGCTGGGGCATGAGAGAAGCTGGGAACCCGTGGCTGCAGCATCCATCTGGATTTGTCTGGCTGCCCTCCCAGCAAGCAGGGTTTGCCTGCAGAGCTGCTTGTGCTCTGGGAAAGGAAAAGAAGATTGGGATTGATTTTTCAGATGTATATAGTGTGCAGTTTGCTCTGGCCTAAACCAGGCTGGGGTGAGAGGAGAGATGCATCCATGTGAGGCAGGCAAGGAGGAACACCCAGGGTCTTTGTGGAAAAGGGGCTGTGCAAAAACTGGGGCTAGTGAGAGGAGTTTGCTGTTATTGCAGGCAATTGTCCCCCTGCTCAATCTGTGCTTTGCTCATGAATGGTTTGATTTCCATGAAAATACCCCATTGGTCTTGATTAATGCCTGGCAAAGGGCAGTGGGTTTGCTGTCTGGGAGGCTTTGTGGTCCATCTCAGGTGGTGGCTCCTGGAGGAAGCCTGAGAGCTGACATCCCCAAAATGCTGTCCTGCACCACCAGTAAATCCCTCCGAGGGGCAGGAGCAGAGGATTTTGCTCATGTAGAAACAGAACTTGCAGTTTTCCTATTGTTTGTGTATGAACACAGGGATTTTCTCCCCAAAGTGGAATCCTTTACTTCTCATTGCAAACCAGGGATGTGGGATTGTCCCTCTGGATCCCCACTCACTGGTTAACTTGATAGCATTCAGGAAGAAATAATGCATAATACCAAAATCTAAAGCACCTGGAGCCCATTCCAGAAGATACCACTTGAAAACACACAATCTCTTCTAAATCCCCCAAACCACTGATCAGAGCGGTGCCTTTTTTAGCCTCAATGGCCCAGTAAGGTGAGGCAGTCACCTGCCTCTTGCACTGACTGATTTCCATCCTTCATGAGCATCTGGCCCCCAAGATCTGACCCAGATGCTTTGCACCAAGGTGGGAAAAAGAAATGCTGTGCCAGGCAGCCAGGTCTGCTCAGAATTGGAAAGGAGGAAAAAAAAATCACCTGGTGCTTTAGAGTAAGGGATGGTTTGTAAAAGAGGAAAAGCAGCTGAGAAGTCACATTTATTATCCTTGTCATGTCTTTTATTAGCAAAGTTATATCATGGGTATTTTTCTCTTTCTTCTTCCTCATTGTTTTCCCTTCAGGATGGCCAAGCTGTTCCTCACCAGTTGGGTAATGAGGGTGCAGGGTGCAAATCCTGTTAATTAGAGCTGGAAGACAGGCACTGAGGTGTTGAATTACCTGCCTCTTTTAAACCCTCAGCGCTCTATCATCCCAGAAAACACCACCATCCCCAGTTCAGCAAATGCCCAAGCCTTCCTGGGACCGATTCAGGTCTGGAATGGGAACTCTGATCCCAGTTCACTTGGTGCAAAAACCCACATGTGCTCCAGGGCTGTGTTTAGCAGCAGCAGCTCAGCCTAACTTGGAGCAGAACTGAGCCTTGCACGGGCTCAATTCCTTCCCCCCCTTAACAAATAAATCTCTTGGTGGATAACATTTATGTGATGGATCTTGGCCGTGATCCGAGTAGGGCAGCTGATCTTGGTCAATTATTTTATTAGCAAGACAAGGCTTATCACAGTGATTCCATGCACCAGCTCCAGGCAGGATGCAGCAGGTTGGTACTGCTGGAGGAGCTGGATGTGGCTCACTCAGGTGGAGCAACCAGTCCTGGACCCATTCCTTAAGGCTTCTGAGCTATGTCTGTCCTTGCTGCTGGCCAGGGCCACACGGCAGCTGCTTACAATGAAGGTTTTTCTATTTTCTCTATGTTAAAAAGTATGAAAATGATAGATTAAAAGAGGATGGTCAAGGGTTTGTTGTTTTTTTTTTAACAATTCAGTTGCAATGTCTGTATTTGGAGTTTTTGTTGAGTTCCTGCCCCCACTTTTATTAGCATCAAACCCCAGCACATTTATCACAGGAAGGAGAACATCAACTGACAGTTTTAGGCTAGGGCCAAAGGCACCACTTGTCAGGCAGCTCCACAGCCACCTCTGCATTTGCTGGAGAAGACAGAGGGGACTCTCCTGGCCCAGGTCCACCTATTCCTGTGGTCAGCGAGGGTGGTGGGAAACAAGCTGGTCCCACATCACCTGTCCTGTTCCCCATCCCATCTGCTCCTGTCCTTTTGTCCTGTTTGTGTTTAAGCACATCTCGCTCAGATAAAGCCCTGAGCCAGGGCTCAGGGGAGCTATTGCAGCAGTTATTGGCATGAATTTCTCCAGCCTGGGAGAGATGTGGTCCATCCCTTGGGTGATGCTGCTGGGCTCTGCAGGGGCAAGGTAAGCTGCTCAGAGGCTTTCCATGCTCTATCTGGCCCCACCAGTGAAGGAAATGTGTATCTTCAAAGTAAAGCGAGCTTGTGTTTAGCTTTCTTTGCACACAAATCCAAGGCAAAGGTGAAATCCATGCAGGGCTGTGTCACTGGCCAGACCCACTTGGCCATCACACAGCAGGAGGCAGGACCCACCACCAGCCTTTCTTTGTCCTTTTTTCCTGTACCTTTCACCCCAGAGGGCTCCTACAAAGCAATTTTGGACTACTACCACCCTCAAATGAACCCAGGATACCAGTGAGCCTCCTCGAGGGCCCTGCCAGCCGTGTCCTGCAGCTGAGAGGAGGAACAGCTACTGACTGTGTGGATCCAAGCAGGGAAGGGACGACATGTCCTCAGAGGTGAGCTGCACAGAGGAGGGGAAGGCTGAGATGAAACACCCTGTTTATAGCCTAAGGATTATGTGTCAGGCAGCACAGCCCCCTGAAAGCTGGAGAATTTAATCAAAAAGACAATGTCAGGCTGAATAGCAGCAGCAGGAGAAGCACCTCGGCTTGGCACCTTAGTGGCTGCAGCAAAAGCTTTCCAGCCACTATTATCTTAACTCAGATTTTGGTAGATCGTTTCTCATTGATTCTGGGGGTTGGTGGAGGAGTGTTTTATCCTGGGGTGCCAGGGTGAAGCAAGCCCTGAAGCCTGGCTGGGTCAGCTTCTTTCTAGGGCTGTAGGAGATGGCAGCTGTGGGATTTGTCCCCAAGCATGTGAATTAACCACCCGCTGTGGCAGCAGGGTGGAGGTGGTCAGTGTTGTTTGCATGCAAGAAAGAAGCTCTTTGGAAAACAAGAAATGTGGAAAGGCTTGGTAAGAGGTCAGCCATGGGGTGAATCCTCTTCTCCCCAGTAGGAATTCCCTGTTAAGGCTCTGGGGTGATGGTCCTGTTGCACCCAACCAGCCCACCCCAGGCTTGGACCCAGCCCCAGGCTGCCTGTGCTCCCTTCCAGGGGAATTAGCAATCACAGTGGGTTTTGGTGCCAGTGAAGATGTTCTGAGGAGGATCTGCCTCTCCCCTTTGCTCTGCCACTGTCCCCAAGCTGCCAGCCCTCTCGTGTGCACTTCCATTAAAATTACTCATCCCTCCCTTCCCCTTGTCTCAAGGCTCCGTAAGAGGAAAACTGGTTGATAGTTTTGCCCTCTGCTTGAGTAACTCAGTGCTAATAGTCCAGAGGGTTTTATTTGCCATCAGGAAATGGGGTTGGGGTGGGGAGCGCTGACCCATGTAGATCCTTATCTGTGATGCCCTGTGTGTGACCTTTCCAGCAAGTGAGGCTCGATGAATCCTTCCTTATCTGCTTAATTTGAGTGTTGCTCTAGACTCTTCAACTATCTGATGTCCCCTCACGGCTGGGAAACCCAGCAGCAGTCCCCTCTTCCAACAGCAGAGATGCTGTGAGTCACTTGGGCAGCATCAGCATCCAGCTCAGGCCACACTGTAGGGTTTTACCTGCCACACAAACGTTTTGCAGGGTTTTTGCTTTGATGCAGCCAGCTCTTGGCTCTCAGCAACTGGAGGGATGCAGGGAGAAGAGCAGGAGGGTCTCAGGTTACATATGCAGAGCTGATGCTGGCTGCCTAATTCAGAGCAAAGGCTTGGGGCTGTAAGTATTTACCTGTGTCTTTTTCAAATGTGTTTGCCCTGGTCTGGTGTTTGGGAAAATATCTTGGGCAAACCAGGAGCATTAGCAGGGAGTGGCACGGAAAGCAGCTGGAATGGCCCTTTGGGAAAGAAACTGGGGGACACAGGACAATGCAGCTGTACTGCAGCCTTTGCATTCAGGTTTGTGAAGCCAAAGTGAGCATCCTGTGCCCTCAGGCAATTGCCCTTCTGTCTCCCCCCATGCTCTCTCTCCCACAAGCCTTTAAGTTCATACATGCACGATTGGACTCGATCTCAGAGGTCTCTTCCAACCTTATGATTCTGTGTGCTCAGTGGGACTTCTATGCCCCAAGTGCCTCAGTGTAGCAAGGTCCCCATACGACTCACAGCACCCACAGCCATCGGGCAACCTCTCAGCTGCTGAAACTTTCCTGAAAGAGCTTTGCAAGCACCAAAATAAATGAGATTCATCCAATTAATTACTGCATGCACTGCTTGTATTTGCTCAGCTGTGCCTGCGTTCCCTGTACCTTGCTGATGCACAGGCAGTGAGGATTTGCAGCACGTGCAGGCAAACAGCCACTGCAGGGCAGGCTGCTCACCCACACTGGGTATGAAATCTGCAGCTCTGTCAGTGCAAACCCTGCTGTGGGTGATGCTCTCTGGCAAGGTGCCCCAGCTCTGCACCCGGGGATGCCTGCATCACCCCTGAGACTCCCTAGAAGGAACCACGTCCCCAGACCTCAGGTTCAAAGGTATAAAAGCCTATTCAGGTGTGCACGAGGTCCCTGAGGTCCTTCTCCCTTGGGAAGATTGGTCTTGCAGGACATGAGGCAACAAGGCACCGCTCAGCCAGGATGCTTGGGCATATTGATGGTTTCCCTGTCCTGCTGCAACCCACCCCTTCACATCTGTCTGGCTGCAACCCACCTCTTTACTCCCCCACATGCTTAATTTGGGCCTGAGATCATCAATCTGCAGCAGGGACCTGACTATCAGCATGGCTTAAAGTGATGGTTCCCATTTCAGATGTGGGGTTTGGCTCTGCAGTGAAGCTGAGGTGAGACTGGAGATGGGTAAATGTGAGCTGCAGGGACACCCCAGCACCACAGCTTTACTAACGCTGATGGGGTTCAAGCTCTGCTTAATGCTTCTGACCTCATTGAAACCCCTCTCAGTGAAACCATGAAAGTCCCAGCTAAAGTGGCCCCAGTTGGTGTCCAGTATTTTACTCCCTGCATGTGAATGGAGCAGAAAAAACACAGCATCTGTTGCTGTGCTGCGAAACATCTGCTTCCAGCACAGCTGATGGAAACCCCTGGGAGCTGGACCCCACTCAGATCCAGCACCCAGCCTCAGTCTGAGCTCCGCTGTCTTTCTGGCTATTTATTCTACCTTCTGCTTAGGTTTAACTGTACAATTTAACTGGGTAATGTGCAAAATGAGGCAATATTTAACTGGGCAATGTGGATCTTCAGCCCAGAAAGCCAATCATATCCTGGGCAGCACCAGAAGTGGGACCGGCAGGTCAAGGGAGAGGATTCTGCCCCTCTTACTTTGCTCTGGTCAGACCTTACCTGGAGTCCTGTGTTCACCTCTGGAGTCCTCAGCAGAGGAAGGACATAGATCTGTTGGAGTGAGATCCAAGGGCTGGAACACCTCCTGTACGAGGACAGGCTGAGAGAGTTGGGGTTGTTCAGCCTGGAAAAGAGAAGGTTCTAGGGAGAGCTTAGAGCAGCCTCCCAGGACTGAAAAGGTCTCCAGGAAGGCTGGGGAGGGGCTCTTGATCAGAGAGTGCAGGGATAGGACAAGGGGGGATGGTTTTCAGCTGAAAGAGGGAGATTGAGATGAGATCTTAGGAAGAAAAGTTTTCCTCTGAGGGTGGGGAGGCCCTGGCATGGGTTGCCCAGGGAAGCTGTGGCTGCCCCATCCCTGGGGTTGTTCAAGGCCAGGCTGGATGGGGCTTTGAGCCCCCTGATCCAGCAGGAGGTGTCCCTGCCCATGGCAGGGGGGTGGAACTGGATGGGCTTTGAAATCCCTTCCAACCCATTCTGTGATTCTATGATTAACTCAGCAAATGTGGCAGCAGGCTGTGGTGCTGCAACCCCCTCCAAGCATATCTGTAGGGTGGGGGGTGTCCTGTATCTTAGCCAGAAATTCTTATTTCTCCCACTGTAAATAGTGCACGTGTGGGTGTGTGTGTGTATATATATATATGCATGTATGACTGTGTATATATACATATAAAACCAGGCAATTTTGCAAGTTGATATTAATCATGCACTGTAGAAAAGAGAAATGGAGAAATGTGATTTTGCACTTGGGGAGACAGAGGCACAAGTAAGCTGGCTCGTAAAAGGGTCAATGGGTGAAGAAATAAGAGTTTCTTGTGTTTATTCAGTTACCCCAGCAAAGGGACAGGCTCCCCAGCTCCTTTGTGCCAGTCCTGCCTGCTTTGTCTGCATTACCCACCGGTCTGGCCAGGCTGCTGACAAATGTTTTCAGGTCACAAACACAGCAGGAGTGTGATGGTGCTCAGGGGATCACAGCTCTCTCAAACCACGCTTTGGTGCCATCAACAGAGGGTTTGGTCATTAAGCCAACCTAATCTTTATTTTTAAGTCCTTTTGCAGGATGTTGTTTGGCTGTTTATTCTCTGCCTGGGCTCATCTCCCTTGTTGGGTGCAGTGTGAGTTCAACTGTGCAGAGAAAACCGCACGCAGATGGGGAGAGAGCATCTCTTTATTTGCCAGGTATGATTCTTCCTCCAATACTATATGAAAAATGAGATCTGCATTGGACTCTCATGGGGATAGAAGGTACCAGTGTGAGTTGGAATTAGGCTTTTGGTTGGGTGGTTTTTTTTTTTTTGCTTCCTCTTTTATTTCCATGAGGAAAGAAAATGATAGCATCCTAGCCACTAAGGCAGGGCTTTCTTGGAGAAGATTCAGACTGGTTTGACAGGCTCTGTTGCCCTGGATGACAAGAACTTAAAAAAAAAAAAGGGAAAAAAAAAAGAAACCAACCCAGAAAGAAAGAAAATCCAACAGCCACAGCTTTTGCTCTGGCATTGCTAATCCAACAGCTGAAGGTTTATTTGTACTGACTAAGCTGAAGTGAGCAACTTAATTCCCTTTTAATTCTCTTCAGAAAGTCTAATAGCTGTTTCCTTGCATGCAATTAACTCAGAGGCAGCCCCCAGCCTTCCCAGGCTCCATGGATTTGGTGGTGGTGGTGGCTGGGTTTTTATTACCCCTTCTCAATAATGGGTCCTACTCGAGCTCAGGAGCAGGACTGCAGGACTACTGGAGCTGCTGAAGATGAAGCTCTTATTTTGTGGGTGTTTTATGCATTGTGAGGGCAGGGTGGCCGCCTGGGTGGCCGCCTGGGTGGCCTTGCTCTGTCCCCCATGGGACAGAGAGAAGCGGTGTCACCATGGAGCCCAACTGAAACTTGTCCCTCAGGACCTGGCCAAATGCAGCTCTTTGGAGCCTCCCCCATCCCCTGTGGCTCCAAAAAGCATCTCAGGGACAGTTAATACATTGTAAATCCTGCTTATTATTTACAGCATCTCTTGGCTTGCCATGGATGTGGCAAAGCTGTTTGGTGCTGGCTTTTCTCTGACAGCCTGGACTGCAGAGCTGCTGAGCCTTGCACTGAGACCCTCACATCCCTGAACACGCTGGCTAAAATCCACACCAGATTCGGCAGAGCATCCTGCCTTGCAATGCCTCAGGTTGTGAGAGACTATTCCAGCCCAACAAAGCAATCCCCATCCAGCCCTGGTGGGCATGAGGCAATCTTTTTCTACAAGAACTTCTTGAGCAAACAGACTCTTTAAAAATAACCTAAAAACCCAAACCAAAAGAAAGAAAAAATCCCCAACAAACCCCGAAATCCCACACTCTTTTGTAGTAAAAAGAAAGTGTCTTTTAATCGATGTGGACTTTGGGATGTTTTCTGGGTGTGGGTCCTGCAGAGCCTGCTTCTCTGCATCTCTTGGAATCTTGGAAGGCATTTCTAACAACAGAAATAGGATTGGAATCACACTTTTTGTTTGACAGATGGGGCGCAGAGCGGCTGCGTATCGGGACTGGAAACAGGGAAGACAAAAGCACCCCCCAGATATGCATTGGGGAAGGCTGGAAGGAGAATGAGGCTTTCACCCTCCTGTAATATTTATTATAGTGTCTGTGAACTTCCAGCTCACAAGTAGAGGTACTCAAGAATTTGATGTAAAGCATTGTTTTTACTAGAAAAATTGTAACTCCAGAGGGTATTTGCAGGAAAAAAGGTTTGGTCTTGATGGGTTTTGGTATTGGAAGCTGGGGAGTTATTTCAAACTCTGCCTAAATAATCACCCACTGGTGGTAGGAAACCATTTGGAGGTTGAAGCCTGTGTGTTATAATTCAGTAAGTGAAAAATCAAATTGCTATGCTTGGCTGAGTAACAGCACTATTCCTCACTTTTCATGGAAATAAGACATTTGTTATTTATCTGTTATGTTTGATGCTATAAGTGAGCCCGGTTTGCCGGAAAGGGGAAGCTACTTCCATGTAGACATTGCAGCTGGGGGCAGCAGCAAAGCTCCTGGGCTGGAACCCTGGAGATGGAGGATGCAGCTTCAGCTTGGTCAGAATGTCTGAGTCAGGAGCTGCCCCCTGTCCCGTTTGCCCCTGAGCATCCCAGCTCAGCTCAGGGTTGCAACGTGGCCCATCCTCTGTGAGAAAGCCCAAACAGCCCATTGTGATCAGGATGAAACCCATCGTGATGGGAAAATCCAGGGATTTGGTAAGACTCGGGAAGGGGAGGGTGCCTTTAGGGTGATGCCAAACAGCTGATTTGGGAAGAGGAGGATGCTTTTAGAGGAATGTTAAACAGCTGATGCTTTATTGCCAGTAACAGGGCTTTGGGGACAGTGCAGAGCCCACGTGCAGGGTACAGCTGACCCCACAGCCCACCCCATGCCAGCCTGCGGGACAATCCTCACAGGTCCCTTGGAAACCCTGCATCCCACCCCTCCGTGCACAGTAACAAGCTGCTTGTAGCACATCCTTCAGAGAAACTGCCTCATTTATTTCCATTGCTGTTTTCACACGCCGTTTATTGCCTAACCAGGAGCAGTTGCCTGCTCGGCTGAAGGATGAATCTGCTTAGCGCTGGGGATGGGAAATCGGGACTCCTGGTACCCTTGGCCACAAGGTTTGGAGGTTTCAGGAGATGCAGGGGAAACCTCCGAACCCATGCCTGGTGGCAGGTCACACCAGGTGTCCCCAAGCCTTGCAGGGAGGGCTACAGTGGGATGCCCGTACCAAGGACCCTAAGTTTGCTTCCTCAGCAGTGCTGCCAGGATCAGCCCTTTCCAAGCAAAGCCCCAGCTCCAGTCTTCACTGACATCTAGCGGCAGTGGGGACGCTCAGGGCTGGCAGGGGGGTGGTTGCTCAGGAGGCAAAAAGCGGGGTGCAGTCCTTCCTGCAAATCCCCATCCCTAGTGGGATGGTACCCCCTTGGGGAAACCATCCCCTTGCTGCCCACAGCAGGCAAGGACATTGCAAATAGAGTCCCTGCCACAACCGAGGCCTCATCGAGGTGCAGAGGGTGTGCTCAGCGTTTTGACCCCCACGTCCCTCTGATTTGCTTCTTTTATCCTAAGACTATGAGGGAGGAGAAAAGCACCTTGTTCTCCCTTGTGCCAAGGGAAAAGGAGCAATGTGTTTGCTAATCTGGGGCACACAGCAGGAGGCACCAAAGAGTCCAGCCTGAAAAGGCTTGCTCCAGTGCTTTTTAAATATAAGAGCAAATCTTTGTTGCCTGCAGGTTACCTGCTCTGCTGCCCTTCTGTCCCTCCAGCAGCCAGGGGCACAGCTGCCCTTTTGAGCAAGGAGGGGTTTTGAACTATGCTACTGGAGGCACTGGTCGTGAGGGTTTCTCATGTCTTTCCCATCTAAAGGAATGTAAAGTTTTGGTAGGAGGGGTTATCCTGGATCACCCTCAATCTGCTCAAATTGTCCTGTAAGAGGAGGAAAAAGAAGGAGCAGGAGAGGCACCTGTGGAGGGTGTTGAGGTTGGAGGGGCTGGGATGTGCCCAGCTCCATGGAGGTGGATTTCTCTTGATGGAGATGGGCGAGGTGCTGCCTGGTCTTGTTGCTCCACTGAGGACAACAGATGATGTTGCTCTGCACCCACAAATCCAGTTTGCAAAACCTGAGATGGTGCAGCCACCCAGCACAACCCACTGGTGGAGTGGCTTTCGGGTTGGAGCTGACCCTTGGTGCCTGGACTAATTTTACCTCCCCCACCAAAAATCCCAAACCAGGTTGACTTTGTTGCAATGTGAACACAGCTTTATGGCTTTTTTTAATCTCCACTCTCAAATGGCCAGAGTCCAACTCAGCCTCCATGCTGCTAAGAATTGCCTATACATGAGCACATTATTTGATAGGAATCTGCCTGGATTTTTTTTTCTTCCCACTGATCATCCTTATTGCTGCCCTGCTTGTGTGTGTGCATGCAGGAAAGTGGTTCCTTCCCATTCATGTGCCGGAGATTCAGTCAATTCACTGCCCTTGGAAGACTATCAGAGCACAATGGTCCAGTCACCCCTTTTTTGCAGAACTAGGATAGAAATGAGCAGCCTGAAATTCCCGTTCCCAACTCCAAGGCAGGAAATCATAGAATCATAGAACCCTTCAGTTGGAAAAGATCTTTGAGATCATCAAGTCCAACCGCACCCATCCTCCGCTAAACCGTGTCCCTCAAAAACTCATCTATCCACCTTTTAAACACCTCCAGGGATGGTGACTCAACCCCCTCCCTGGGCAGCTGTTCCAGTGCCTGACCACCCTTTCAGTGAAGAAATTCTTCCTAATATCCAGTCTGAACCTCCCCTGGTGCAACTCATGGCCATTTCTTCTTGTCCTGTCACTTGAGAGACACAGCTCTGCCACAGCCTCCTTTCAGGCAGCCATAGACAATGATGAGGTCTCCCCTCAGCTTCCTCCTCTCCAAGCTAAACAACCCCAGCTCCCTCAGCTGTTCCCCAGAGGACTTGTCCTCCAGCCCCTTCCCCAGCCTTGTCACCCTTCTCTGGACATGTTCCAAAGCCTCAATCTCCTTATACGGAGCTGCAGGGCTAGGGGAGGCTGCCCCAATTCTAAAGGAGCAGGTGAAACCTTTGAAGAGCCATAAGCATGTCCGTGACCCCTGATCTACAGGGGAACCTAATCTAATTGGCCATTTTCAAGTAAATTAACTCCTGGGCAGGTCTGAAGCCAAGTGGCTTTGCTGAAAAATATTCAGCACTAAGAGAAGATGGTTTGCCAAGGAGGCAGAAGCCAACAGCAGCTGGCAGACACACATTCCCATTGCTCACCGCAGTCAGAGCCCAGCATTATAAGGCCCAAAGTATTCAAAGCTTGAAGCTAAATGCTTTTTTAATGGGATAACATAGCTGTGATACTTATTTGAGGCTCATGTTTTGCATGCAGGATTTTTTTCCCCTATTTCTCTTTTTCCTTGCCACTGTGAAGAAGAAAATAAAAGCCTGTAATCTTCAACTGGCAGGCACAGAGGAGATAAGCTTCAGGTGCCTCCCAGTGCTCGTGGAGTTTTGTTCTCCCCCCTTATCTCCACCTCCAAGTCAGGTCCTCTTGCTGTCTCGGGGCTGTGTGCAGGCCCTGGGGGGGAGCACAGAGCGCTGCTGTCCCCATCCTTGCTCTGGGCAGGGGCTCTGAGGGCGGGCTGTGGTCCCAAGCAATGGAATTAGCAGCGTGTTTCCCAATGATAACCCTTATCCCAGCTGGTGCAGCTCTGCCATGATGTACAGATGCTGCTGGTGGTGACTGAATGCCTGGAGTATAAACCCAGCCCGTCAGAAGCATCCCTGGAAGGACCTGGTAAGCATGAAGAAACCAGTTTTCCCCATCTCTTCAGATATTGTAGCTTTCATTGCTAATTATTGTGTGTTTTAATTCATCCGTAACTGATACGATCTTCAAAGTTTAGATGTCTTGTTCTAAAGCTTCCAAACTTTTATTCCTTTTTTCCTTTGAACTCCCTGCAAGGGAGCCTCTGGGACCCCACAGCTTTATGTTTGCTTTTAATCAACTTGCTTTTCTTCCCTCAAACAAAGACAAATAATACTGCAATGGTTTCTCCTTGGAAACTTCTCCATGTAGAGAAAAAGAGAAGGGAAAACATGACTTGTTAAAGGCTGAATTTCCTGATGTCTTTCCTCCTTTTTATCTGGTTCACAAATGACTCTCTTAATTTAGCTAAGAAATCAAAGGGTGCCTGTTTAATTCAGCAGCAGCCCAGCCAGTGCCTGCCTGGAAAACCATGGCAAGTAAGTACAGTGAAAATAAGGTGATGGGGTGTCACATCCCACCCGATGCTGCGGGACTGCCGGCCTGGGCAGTCTGGTTGTTAGAATCATAGAATCACCTGATTGGAAAAGACCTTTGAGATCATCAAGTCCAACTGTACCTGTCCACTGCCAAATCATCCCTGAGCACCTCATCCACCCATCTTTTAAACACCTTGAGGGATGGTGACTCCACCGCTGCCCTGGGCAGCCTCTGCCAGTGTCTGACCACCCTTTCAGTGAAGAAATTTTTCCTAATATCTAGCCTGAATCTCCCCTGGCACAACTTGAGGCCATTACCTCCCATCCTATCACCTAACACTTGGGAGCAGAGCCCAGCACCCACCTCACCACACTCCTTTCAGGCAGTTGTAGACGGTGATGAGGTCTCCCCTCAGCCTCCTCTCCTCTAGGCTAAACAACCCCAGTTCCCTCAGCTGTTCCTCACAGGACTTGCTCTCCAGCCCCTTCACCACCTTCATTCCCTTCTCTGGACACACTCCAATCCCTCAATGTCCTTCTTGTAGTGAGGGGCCCAGAACTGAACCCGGTATTCAGGTGTGGCCTCACCAGTGCTGAGCACAGGGGCACAATTACTTCCCTGGTCCTGCTGTCCATGCTGTTTCTGATACAGGCCAAGATGCCATTGGCCCTCTTGGCCACCTGGGCACACTTGAGGCAGAACACTGCACAGCATCGTGGCAAGAGTGGCCCCAGTCCTGGCGTGGTGACACCCCAGCTGCTGGTGCAGTGAAACGTCTCTGGTAGGTGCTGGGAGGGCAGTTTGTGCTGCTCCAACATGGAGCTGGCTCTGAGGGTTGAGGTGGTGCTCAGAGAGAGGGAAAGTGTCTGTAGTGCCCACAGGTGCCATTCCCAGCTGGCAGCATCTAAGACAGCGCTGAGTTTCCTGGAATTATTCAAGAAGATGGATTTGTTGACTGAAAGCACAAATCCTGCCACTGTGGAGTCCCCAGACATGAGGACCTTGCTGTGTTAAGTGCCTTGTTCACTGCTGAGCATATGGAAGGGCTGGTAAGTGCAGCCCTGTCACCACCCAGATGGATATACAGGGCTCCAGGGACTCAGCTCCCATCCACATCCAGCTCAGGGGTGCCAAACCTTGGTACTCTGCAGCCCAGGTGGGCTCCAGAAGCACAAGGGACTGATGGGCATGGACAAAAGGCAATGCCAAGGAGCTGTTGGAGCTGCTGTGGTTCCTGCCACAGCCTGCAGGCAGGGCTCAATCCCCAGCACAGCCTGGGCGGGCTGCCTGGGATGCAACTCACGCCGGGAGGGCATTTGCAGGGCCCCTGTTCTCTCCTCTTCCCAGAGAAGCCAAGTGGAAAGTTTGAGGTCATTTTTCTGCTTTTCTCATATTTGCTCCCTGCTGGAGCTGATTTATCCCTGCAGCTTGCGGAGTTACATCCAAGAGGGACATGTTTTGCCTTCGTAGTACACGAGATTGCTATAAATTATTAGCTTCTTTGTGTCAACCAGAGCCCAACACAGCCCATAAAACTTTCTGGCCATGTTATTGCACCTGAACGTGGCACCAGGTTGCTGACGGCAAGCTGGCCCAGATCCAAAAGGGGGTTGCCAGCTCAAAGGTCGTATTTTTCTCCAATGCAACACCCCCACCCTTGTTCCTAATATCATCCATGGGCTGAAGCAGTCCATGGAACCTCAGGGGAAAGAGCTCTGTCCTCGCTGTCACTCGTGTCCCTAGATAGCAACCGCTTGCTCCAGGTCTGCAGGTACTGTGGCCACCCCTCCACTGCAAACGGGTGGGCAAAGCACCCCCAGCATGTGCTTGCAAAGCTTATGGGTGGAATTAATAATAATAGTAGTAGTAACAATAATAATAATAATAGTGGTAGTTAACCCTGAGCATAGAACCAGTGAGATTAAAAATCAGTAGTCTCAAGGTGAGATTGCGACATATTCAATATATTATCCATAAGTGATGCGCACGGGAGGGCAAAGTGGGAAGCAAATGGGATCTCATGAGAGCCACAAAACCTGGACTTTTAATTTAAACTATCCTTCACTGACTTGAGTGTCTCTCCTGTGAGTCCATTTTTTATTTCCCCCTGTGCAGCAGTAATCAGGAGGTAACAAGGGAGAAGGGGAAACGGATTGTCTCGCAGCTCTGTCTGGCCAGTTTCAGTGCTGTAAATTATAGATACATATGGTACAAAGGAGTGCTGGGATATTAATTTCTGTTGTTGAAAATCACAGACCCTCAGCTTTAATTTACTGCTAAATAATAAAAGACTTCGTAAGATACTCAGCAAAGATAAAAACGCCCCGGTAAATCAAAGAGCTCATAAGCACTTATGAATCAGTCTATCTTGTACGTGTACTTAAGTGGTTTATATTGTTCTCACAAAGCAGAAATAAGCAGGCGTTTAACTGATGCTATCTGCCAAAATAAAGGATGAACCCATGAATCAAATGTTTTCCTGCAAAGCCTTATTTGTGTTTGCAGAATTAAATGAAAAATGGTGCTTTAGGGATTCTAAAATATTTAGATACAAACCCCCAATGTGCCCTACAGGGGTCAGCAGATGCAGTCAGTGGGGCCAGATGCAGCAGGGGGTAGGTGTCTACAGGGTTTACATAGGGTTTATCCGCAGCTCAGCAGGAGGAAAGGAGTGGATGGATAAATCTGGAAGAGACCAGGGTCTCTGCACCTGCAAAACCACCCTGAGCACATCTGTTCTTGTGGCACTTCACAAGAAATTTTGCAAACCAAAGTGAGACAAGGGTGGCACCAGGAGCCCAGACCTGCAGTGTGGATGGATCTGCAACACAGAGCCAAACCCCTAGTTGTTTCCACCTTGGTTTTCCCTCTTGGCACGCAGAAGAGGCCATCTGCCTCCCCAGGCTGCCTTGCAGGTCTGTCTCCTGGCTCAGCGTGTGTTTTTCTCTCCAACCTGGGTCCATTTGTGCTGGGCAGCAGTGGCAGAGCTGCTAATTGCATCTGCAGGAAAGGCAGGAGCTCTGAGGTGGCCATAAATAAGACAGATGTTGGGCTCTCGGAGCACAACCCCAGGAATTCAGGAAGGTGATGGCCCCGGTGTGCCAGGCTCTGGCTATTTGCAAAGACGAGTTAGAGTCAAAATGATACAATTAGAGTCTGAAGTGAAAATAAGGTATGGATGTGGCTGATTTTGACATTTATGTTTATTATGCAAATTGGCCAAACTCCATGGGGATGCAACAGAAGGAGACTGTGAGGGGCACTAAATCATCCAAGGCGCCTGTGTTGCAAATGTGGCTCCTGCATGGCTGTGCATGTGTAAAACAACTCATCAGGGCAGCCAGGGTGCAGGGGGCTCTACGAGCAGTGGTGGTGCTTTGGCATGGGGGTCGTTTAGGGGTATGGGGTTTGCAGAGCAAGAGGGAGTCAGCGCTGGTTTCAAAACACAATATGGAGGAATATCCTTGGGATAATTCCAGCAACTGGAGCTCCAAGTGTGCCTCCGACTGCCTGTTTGCTGCTGTGACTTGATCTCACTTGCAATGGTACAGGGAGCTCCCAGGTGAAAAGGGTTCAAGTGCTCTGGAGTATTTCAAAGGCATTTCAGAGCATGGCTGCTTGAGCACAGAACAAGAGGGACTGTCACAGTCCTTTCCGTGCTGGCTCCGGCCACCACCTGTCCCTGTGCTGCCCAGAGGGTGGGGAGGCCCTGGCACAGGTTGCCACAGAGGTTGTGGCTACCCCATCCGTGGAGGTGTTGAAGGGCAGGTTGGATGGGGTTTTGAGCCCCCTGATCCAGTGGGAGGTGTCCCTGCCCACGGCAGGGGGGTTGGAACCGGATGGGCTTTAAGGTCCCTTCCAATCCAAACCATTCCATGACTCTATGCCTAGACAGGGGTCCTCTGTGGCTACAGACAATTATTACCCCAATGGCTACAGGAACAATGAACTCCTCTCTGCCAGCCCGCAGAGCTATCCCTGTCCCACAGTTTTCATGGGAGGACCAGATGAACAGCTGCTGGTGTTGAGTTCTGTCTCACAGGCGTGCATACAGCCAAGAAACATCATCTCCAAGATCCAGCTGTGCTGGTGGAAGGAGCCAGCGTGGAAACTGCTACCCTTGCGGATGTGCTGCTTGGGCAGTTTGGGGACAACTCACCTTCCCACTCTGGAGATTCAGCTCTACGAGGGGGTGTGAAGATACTGTTCTGCAGGTGTTAATTCATGCACTCAGTGCTGAGCCACCAGGAAGCAGAGAGGAGCTTGGGGCTGCGCACAGTCACTCTGAGCCTGAGGAGTTATTCAAGTTCCATGGCAGCTCAATGCTGTCTGCTGGGGGATAAATAATACCTGGTATAGCTGAAACGAGGGAAACACAAGCCAGACAATACTAGATCTGGCAGAAATTTCTCCACAACGAGTTACTCTCCCAAAAAGGCCCTGGCAGGTGGGAGGCAGCAGTGTGATGTGCTGCAATCAGCAGTGTGCGTGGCCACCGCAGCGCTCCTCATCGGGTTGCTGCTCTCAGATTTATCATCTTCAGAGTAGAGGACAGCAGCCCAGCTGGTTCCATCTGAATTGTGCACACAAACTGCCCTGCTGGCAGGTTGATGGGAGAGAAACCTCCAGCTGGGGACAGAGACAAGTGCCTGAGAGAGAAAACATCTTTCCCTAGCTCAGCTGGATTTGGTCGAGGATATTTCTCTACAAGCAAGTGGGTTTGAAAAGCAATCCATTAGATAGACAAACCTCCACAACCTTCTCTGCGGCAGGGGATTGGGAACAGAGGAGATGCTGATGGGAGTAATTCTAGAAACAACTGAGCTCTGTGGAGCAGGAAATTTTCACTTTGTTTTTCAGGTTAAGCCAGAGATCCCCAAGCTTTCAGCTCAGAAGCTCTGCAGCCCCATGGCTGGATGGCTGTGCTTGCCTCAAGTGCCTTGGGCTGAGGTGTCCAGGTGCCACGGCCAGCCACGTGACCAGCCGTGATCCTCTCCGAGGGGGACACTCATGTTTTGATCGCTGCTGGTTGCATTTTCCAAGTGTGAGATAGGGCAGCCCTGCTCACAGCACAGTTGCAAGGCCGCAGAAACTGGAGCACATCAATGATCCTGCTCATGAGGCCAGGTGAAATCCCTCAGCATGAGCAGCCCTATGAGAAGCAGGAGTTTCTGTGTGCTGGGAACAGGCTAGGAGCTTGTTCAGAGCTAGGTTTTCACATCAGAGATACCCAAAGTACAAACTGGTCCACGGGACAACAGCTCAGCTTTACATTTCATGCTTTCTGGTGAGTGTTTTTACTCAATTAACTCGGTATCTGGACAGGTAAGAGATCAACTTTCTGGCAAAACTGCCCACCATCATCTGGCAGAGTTGGGTGCCACCCTCAGCGTTTTGCATTTTGCCAACTGGAGAATACAGGAGAGGCCAAAGGGGACTTTACAGTGCTCTCAGGACCTGGAGCACTGAAACCTTTCTCCCCTTTGCAGATCATCTGGAAAAGCTCTGGTGGCAGCAAACCCTCTGGTCTGCACATTCACCCCACGGCTGTGCTGACCTGATGGATTAGCTGCAATCCCCACTTAAAAGAGGTGGAAAAGAGGCTCCCAAAGAGATGGAAAGCCTCGACCCATTGCTCTCAAATGCCATGTCCTCCTCACCATAGAGCTGAGGTTCATGTGTCTCATGGGCCATTCTGCATGGGGGCAATAGAGCAGACCTGGTAACTGATGGCCCCATCAATGGGAATCACAGCACTGTGATCTGCCACACTTTGCACTGCTGCAGCAGTGGCTCCAAACACAGCAGGATCCAACCCTGGTGTGATCTGGCTCCCAAAGGCATAGGCTGCTTTGTTTTACTAGTGTTGTTGAAAGACAGAGCAGCTCCAATTTGCCCGGAGCTGCTCAGATATAACATGGCACTGCGAGGAAGGGCTGTACAGAAAACCACATCTGACAGTGAAAGCAGTTTACCAGAGCACAGCACAAGAAAAACAAATTACTATGGCATAAACGAGCAAATCCATCATCAGAGGGAAGAGGAGGAGAGAATTAGTTTAAGGATCCACGTATGAGACTGTGACAGTAATCACATAACAGACCTTTAAATGTCAAGGGGGATGAACGTGGTTTAATAGCAACAGAAACGCTGCCAAGCTGGGCAACGTGTAACAAAGCAGACGGATGGATAGATCTACCTATTATCTGCTCCCTGGAAAAAAAAACAGAGGGAGAAAATTCAGGTTTATGCTTCAGTTAGTGTGTAAATCTCAAAGAGGTAATGTTTTCTTTTATCAAAAAGGGAAAAAAAACAGAATTAGTTTGTTTTCAGAGCTGTCCCTGCCGCCAGGCAGCCGGTACAGGTTCAGCTGTACAAATGAGATACATAACATTTAAAGCTGGCTGCAGCTCTGGCAGTTTTACACCGAGGGAAAATGAGAGCACGGGGGTGTGTGGAAGCTGATCTGCTGGCATTGAGCGGCTGTGTGGTCCTGTGGCTATTTTCAGCAGCGCTGAGGCCAAGAGGAGAGACAAAAGAGGATGTGGGGGGTGGGACTGGGACACGACAAAGGCCTGCAGCATCCTTACTGGAATGCTTTTGATTTCATGCGTGCCCCTGTGCCACTATGCTCTGGGCACCTTCTGGTACCATTAAAGAATTTTGCTCTGATAGTAAGAAAAAAA
Source organism: Dromococcyx pavoninus (assembly GCA_033558185.1). Classification (NCBI taxonomy): domain Eukaryota; kingdom Metazoa; phylum Chordata; class Aves; order Cuculiformes; family Neomorphidae; genus Dromococcyx; species Dromococcyx pavoninus. Next base: position 22,414 of record JAUMJL010001138.1, on the reverse strand, counting down.
CCTACTGAGCATCATCAAACCCAACATTAAACCAGTGAAAATCCAGGCTATGTTGGGAGAGAGGTGAATATCCCTGGGCTTGAGACCGCTGGTCAAGGGGCAGAAAGAAAGGGCTTTGTACTCTGGAAAACAGAAGCAGGTTTTGCAAGGTGAGCTCCTCAGATTTGCAGGTATTTATGTTTTCATTCATCCCTTTGCATCACAATTCTGTGTGCGCAAAATGGGGATCACGACCTCTGATTTCACAGGGATTGCAAAGTTGTTCCTCAGTATTGGTAAAACCCTCTGTCTGCAGGTTCAAAAGCACCACAGGAAACATCACAAGGAAAGGAACAGTTTAATATTCAGAGCAGGCTCCGAGCAGCGCACAGGCAGCGCGGTACAGGCTGAGCACTGACTAATGGGAAACCAGAGTATTGAATTCCCTGCTCAGCTGGTGGGGAAGATTTGCCCTCTCACAGTGTGTGGCCAGGCTGGTGGGACAACAAGTTGTCACCTCGTCATTCAAGCCTCTTGTTTGATTGTGCTGGCGCAGAGAGGCCACGCTAAGGTCTTACAGGCAACCTGGAAGTGAGTGGTCACTGGCAGTGCCGTGCTTGGCTTTACAAACTGATCTTCCCATCCAGGTTTTACGTGTCTGGTTTAGATTGTGTGTGTACTTTATAACAGCTAAAATGTGCTACTGCAGGGATAAAACTAAGTGCTTATTTATTTTTAATAAGCCATCAGGGTGAAAGCTATTACATGTGTGTTGTACGTTTTTTCTTCTCTTGGGCTATTTATACCGAATGTCTTGGAGGGAATTTGTGATTCATAGAATCATGGTTTGTGTTGGAAGGGACCTCAAAGGCCATCCAGATCCAATCCCTGCCATGGGCAGGGACACCTCCCACTGGATCAGGGGGTTAAAGTCCCATCCGGCCTTGAACACCTCCAGACATGGGTCAACCACAACTTCTCTGGGCAACCTGTGCCAGGGCCTCCCCACCCTCACAGGAAAACTTTTCTTCCTAAAATCTCATCCTAATCTCTCCTCTTTCAGCTCAAAGCCATTCCCCTTTGTCCTATACCTGCTCTCCCTGATCAAGAGCCCCTCCCCAGCTTTCCTGGGGCTTTCCTTTTCAGTACTGGGAGGCTCCCCAGAGCCTCCTCTTCTCCAAGCTGAACAACCCCAACTCTCTCAGCCTGTCCTTGTAGCAGAGGTGCTCCTAAAAATTACATGAGCAAGAGACCTCCACCCATGCTGAGAAGCCTCTCTTGCTTGGCCAAGAGTGGAGCTGTCAGAAAGCAAAGCACTATTCAACGTGAACAGGTGACCTCCAGAAAATTAGATCTAAATACCAGTTTGCTTGCAACTAATGTCAGTGCAACATGAGTCCTGGACAAGAGCAACCCCTGAGCTCTCCGTGTCCAGAGATTTCCCCTTTTCGGGGGACAGACAGCCACACCCAGGGTCACACTTGAGCTGTGGCAGCTCTGCGAGCTGGATGAGGTCACGGTTTCCATCTCCCCTTGAGCAAACCACTATAAGCTGCTTAGTAGAATGCAATCTTCATACTAAAATCTAACCTAACCTTGGGAACTAGGGAATGGTTCAGTCCTCTCCTTCTTGATATTTGAAGAATAGAACAACGGAAAAGGCCTTGAAGACTGCAGAAGACCAGGATCTGGCCAGTACTTCAGGAGCTAAAAATAGGGAGGTCAAGATAACCCTGGTTTCGAACCTTATATTGAAACTTCAAGGAGACCAGATGCCAACAAAATAGGGTAGGAGGCTGCTTTGCAGACCTCAGACTCAATAAAGGGGAGCATGCACAAGGGGGAAGACATCTATTATAATTAGTATCAGGAAATGTGATTAATATGCATGATTTTTACAAGAAATACACTATGTATATATAATTTCAGTGTATAAATAACTGCTACTCATGACCATCAGTATACATTCTAGGTGGAAAAATCCCCTGTGTATCCAGTACCAAATTAAAAGAATGCCTTGCTTCTTAAGACCCCCAGTTGGTTAAGGACTTTCTTGCCTGATTTCAGTATCACCCCCAGCTCTCAGCCCAGCCCTGGCAGCTCTGTGTGATACAAGAAGTAGTTACTATTACAATAAGTGAAATATTTGGATTTAAGCTGAAGTAGATTTAGCTTTCTATAGAATTTTCTAATTCCAGTTCAGTGCTATCTAAGTACCTGCAATTTTTTGAAAGTTAGACAGACACAGACTGTTCTTCTGATAGCATTTTTTTTAAAGTGCTTGTTATGGTTTCAGTTAATTTGGGTTGGTTTCCTGACCCTGGCTCAGCCTTAGTCTAAAGTAACTCCATCTGAAAGCTAACTGCCATGTTTTTCAGTTTCTCTCTAGAAGTGTTAACACAGAACACGGAGATGCAGAAAGGCCAGTGTTTACACTTATTCCTCCTGTAACCAAGGCCATCCTGGAGCTGGTAGAAAAGGCTGCAGCTGCAGGGAGGTGCGGACAGGACAGGTGACCCCAAACTGATGAACAAGAATATTCCATCCTATATATGTCATACTTGGTATGAAATTGAGAGATCACAAGGGTCTCGCTCTCTTCTGCGATGGCCGACATCCAGTGAGGACCTCGTGTGTCCAATTGCTCCTGATCCTGGATCCGTGCTGAATCCAGTTACTGAGCTCAGCTCCTTCCTAGCCGTGGATCCGTTCCCCTGGAGGATTTGTGGTGACCATGGTCATTGAGAGGTGTGGTCGGGGTGCAATCTTGAATATTTGTTCATATTTCCTTGTTGTTATTTTAACCATTATTACTAATATTATCATAACTTCTTTAAAGCTGTAGCTTTAGTTTCCAATCCACAAGCCTTTTTCCTCTCTCCTTCCCCTGGGGCGTGTGCGTGTGGGTAGAATTTGGGAGCCTAAATCCCAATTTTAGCTGCTGAATTTAGCCAGGGTTAAACTCTGACAGTGCTGTTCCCAACAATACTTTCTGTATCTAAGAATGCAAGGTGAGACAGAGAGCTGGCTCCTAATCTCTAATAAGGAGAGATTTGGTTGTTGTGAAGTTCTTAATAAAATTAAGATTAGTCCTTGGAACATAGCAGAATATGCATGAGATTGCTGGGAGAACTGATGCACACGCGTGCGAGTTGGATACATATTCTGTCCCCAGCTCTTGTCTCGTTGTGTATGATTGATGAAAATCACCTCCTCATGCGCCCAGCGCTGAAATAAAGGCTGCTGCTTTCTAAAACTCCAAAAGAGTCTCGGAGAGTTTACTTCCTGGCGTTTTCGGTGCCCATGAGTCCTGCCCGATGCTGCAGGCCCGGGGCTCAGGCCAGGCCCGGCCTGTGCGGCACCGGCAGCTCTCACCTCAAACGGCAGCGGCGAGACCCAGGCCCCGGGCTGACACCGCCACGCCCCTGAGGAACTCGGCACTCGTCACTTGCCCCCGGGATAACCGGACCCTCCCGACACCGCAGCGTCCCGTAGCCCCGTAGCCCCGCGGAGACCGGAAGTGCTCCGCGAGGCCGGAAGTACTCGCGAGGCGCTCTGCCCCGCGCGTCCGCTCGGCTTCCAACACTTCCGCTTCCGGCCGTGCGGGCCTCGTGGCGGGAGCGCGGAGAAGGGTTTGGGGGGCTTTGGAGGCTGCGGAGTTGGGGACAGTGAAGGGGTACTGGGGCTGGGGGATGGTAGGGGAAACGAGGGGCAATGGGTGGTAAGTGGGGCTGAGGGCGGTGTGGGAGGTGGAGGCAGTGGAGGGGGTCAGTGGGGCTGAGGGCAGTTTGTGGGGGAGGCGGTAGAGTTGGGGAGGTGAGGGTCATGTGGGGGCCGCGGGGCTGGAGGGGGTGTGTGTGGAAGGCTGTGGGGTTGGGGGCGTGGGGGCAATGTGGGGAAGCAGTGGGGCTGGGGGTGGTGTGGGAGGTGGGGGGCAATGCAGGGGGGCATTGAGGCTGGCGGTGGTGTGTGGGGCGGTGGGGCTGGAGGAGATGGGGAAAAATGTAAGGGGTTAGTGGGGCTGGTGGAGACATGGCATGGGGAGCTGGAGTGCAGTGAGGGGATAGGAGTAAGACACGGAGTTCAACGGGATGTGGGGGCCATCAGGAGAGCTGGGGGGCTGCTGGAGGGGGGCAGGGGGAGTGCTGAGGTGGGTGAGCCAAGCAGCGAGGATGGGGCTGTGTGGGCAGGGCAGGGCCTGCCTGTGATGGCATCAGCCAGGCCAGAACTGTTTGCTTTCCTGGTGAATGTTCTCTAAACTCTCTGTGTCACAGGGTTTCCTGCAAAGGCTCAGCCCCAGAGAAGCCCCAGCTCCAGGTGGTGATGGCGGGCGGTTGCGTTGGCCCTCAGTGCTTCTTTCTGCAAGGTGAGCAAGAGCTGGGTGAGCCCTGTCTGTCCCTTCTGGGTGGGGGCAGGAGGGTCTGCAGGTGCTACAGTGAGAGTGGGGCTGGGGAAGGGCTGCTGGGTGGCGGGGCTGCGGGCCCAGCCGCGTTCCAACCAGCCTCACCCGCGCCCAAGAGCAGCTCCCAGACAGGCTCCGTGCTGGGCCTTGTCCCGTGCAGTAACAGGTGTGAGCATCCATGAAGTGTTTTGATGGTCATGTATGATACTGCGTACAACAGGTCCCCCTCTGAGCCAGGGAACACCAGCTTTTAGATTAGTTCTGAATCTGCTTTTGAATGTATTACAGCAAAATTAAGCTGAAGTTGCCCTTCCTTTGCAGGCAAGTTTTACAGACCTGGAAAGCAGAACTTTGATATGTTTTTTGTGTATTTTTTCACTTTATTTATCACCAGTACTATCTGAATTTCAAAACTTTGTTCCCCATGTAGTAGGGAATGCTGATAAGGTGGTTTCTTTACTTGAGCAAATTGTAAGGCTTTGTTGGACGTTGTGTGCTTTGCTTTTTTTACGTCTGTGATTTTCTTTACTGTTTGTTTTTTCTCTGGTTCAGCTGGGGTCACAGTTGAGGCTTGAAGGCCTGTGCTGTGAGCCTGGCTCCAAAGTTATCCTGACTTCTGACAAAATCTGTTTGCCCCACCAAAAAAGAAAAGCTCTTTTACTGTTCTTGCTGTTGGTTACGTGATCTGGCTCATGGTGCAGCGTGCTGGCTGCGGCCAAACAGCCTGGTGGTTTCTTTTCAGATGGTGGGACTGGAAGATCGTTCTGCAGGATGGTGAGAGTGTTGCCTTTGCTGTTTGATTATACCTGTGTGGTCTGTAGAAAGTTGTTTTGCCTAACTAGATGGTAAATGTGAATAAAATCCAGTTCTCAAAGTAGACTTTCTTCCTTTGTATTTAATGCTTGCTGTTGTGTGTGGACAAAGTAGAAAGATTTTTAACATGTTGCAAGTGTGCATGCAGGCAAATAGGCAAGTACAAGTTCTGCAGTGACCCTTGTGGCTGTGCCTGGGGCTGTCACACACTGGAGATGTGTCCGTGGGGGTCGGGAGCCAGGGGGTGATTCTCTTGAACTGAGCAGTGCTGAAGGAGTTGACAGCATCTCCCCAGTGTGCCAAGCTCCCGTCTCCACTAGAGGGGGTGAAGTTCCATGGAATGGTTCAGTTTCACTGAAACTGGAAAACTGGAAGACTTTCTTGTTTTAATCTGGTGTGCAGGCAGCAAGGCTGGGATGGGATTATGTTCCTGTTGGAGATCCCCACTCTGCACGTTGGCAGCTGCCCAGGTCGCTTGCACCATCAGCTGGGATCACTGTGCAACGATGCTCTGTCCTGGCCCAGGGAATTGCTCACATGTGATGTGTCTGTGCCTGCAGGGAGGCAGCTCTGCTGCAGGTTTGGTACCATCATTGGCCACCTCCAGTGCTAGTACCTGGAAGAATTTGCATAGAGGGTTAACTTGCACATGCCAAGTTCCCTTTCCTTCCATCTGGGGAGTAAAATGTACCCTTGCTAATAGCCAGTGGTAACTTTTCAGTTGCACTGCAAACAGCTTGGTTCCCAGACTTCCTGTCACAGGTAGAGGGAATTTCCTCTCAACCCACAATACTACCAAGCCAAGCCCGAGGCCAATGTGCTATGAAATTATAGAATGGTTTGGTTTGGAAGGGACCTTAAAGCCCATCCAGTTCCACCCCCTTGCCATGGGCAGGAACACCTCCCACTGGATCAGGTTGCTCAGAGCCCCATCCAAGCTGGCCTAGAATGTTTGCCAGGGATGTGGAATCCACTACTTTGCTGGACAACCTGCTCCAGTGCCTCACCACCCTCATTGTAGAACATTTCTTCCTAATATCTAACCGAAACCTCTCCCTTAGTTTGAAATCATTCCCCCTCGTCCCATCCCTGCTCCTCCCCAGCTTTCCTGGAGCCTCTTTCAGTACTGGAAGGCTGCTCTAAAGTCTCCTTGAACTCTTTTTCTTCTCCAGGCTGAACAACCCCAGCTTTCAGCCTGTTCTCGTATGGGAGGTGCTCCAGCCCTCGGTCATCCTCACGGCCTCCTCTGCTCTAACAGATCCATCTCTTTCCTGCTCTGAGATGCAGTGGAGTAGCACTGGCTGCTGGGTTCATACAGGCTGTGGCTGTGTTCCCTGTGCTCGGTGCTTATAGGTTGTGCTGCAGAAGTTGCTCAGCTCATAGTGACCGTGCTGACTCCTTGGCCAAATATAGGATTTCTTCCTTGCTAAATGTTGCTTCCAAGTTAGTCAAGAATCAAAACCTGAGCAGAACTGAACTTGGCCCTGCTGAGAATGCTGGCTTTGCTCCAGCACTCACAGTGCTTGCAAAGGTGTACCCGAAGGGATGGGCATCTTCCCAAGTACGTCACTGCTGCGGCTTGAGATGCACAGGAGCCTGTGCTCCTCTCTGGCTGCTGTTACTGATGGGGTCTGAGACATTTTGGAGCTCGACCTTTACAACCGAGAGGAGAGGAGTTCTTGGCTGAAGGATGGTGTCTGCTGGTCACTGCTGCTGGAGAGCAGGGAGGCACCTGAAGCAGGGTGAGGGGGTGAGGCAGTGCCTGGAGCAAGGGCTGTCCATTTCTGCCTTTGCTTTGTTTACAAGGAAATGTTACATCTTTTTGACTTTGTGGTTTCTGCAAAAATCATGTCAAAGTTCTTTTTGAAGGTTTTAATTCAGAATGGGTCAGCAAGCAGCTGGTCACTGTTTGCCTTTAAAAAATACATGCTTTTCCCCAGCTGCTTCTGGGGAATGCTAAGTCATATGCACATCACTGCCAGGCGTGGTCCCAGCACATCCCATCACCTCTCCTGGGGTCTTGCTGTGAAACCAGTCCAACAGCTGGAGTCATTAGTGGTACTAGAAGCACTGTCACAGTGAGAGCCTCTGGGCTGACAGGTACAGGCAGGAACCACCCTCTGTGAGCTCTGTGTGCTGCAGGCATTGCTTAACCAACATGCAAAGTGCATTAGAGACTGTCAGCAGACTTTGAGGGAAGCACAACCAGCCTGAGAGAAGTGGGTCAGCAGGGTATTTGGGGCTGTGTAACTTGCAAATCGTGCTTAAGTATCCTATTTGTTTGTCAGCTGAAGTGACTCAGATTGCATTGTAAAAGTAGCTTGTGCCTGTCTGGAGCAGGGTGAGGCATCACGTGCTCTGAGCCTCTCATGGCCATGGGAAGGTGGGTGTGCCCGGGTTTGCTTATCAGTTGCTCACTTGGTTTTCCTACAACTTGAAGCTGCTGCGGGCCTCTTGAACAGCAACTGAAAATCTATTGTGAAGACAAAAAGAGCAGGCAAACACTCCGGCCAGTGTTGGTATCTTAGAATGGTTTGGGCTGAAAGGGACCTTGAAGCCCATCCAGTTCCAGCCCCGCTGTTACGGGCAGGGACACCTCCCACTGGATCAGGGTGCTCAAAGCCCCATCCAACCTGGCCTTGAACACCTCCAGGGATGGGGCATCCGTGACTTCTCTGAACAATACATATTCATATTGCATGGATGTATTTTTAAGCCTGTGCTGTTTTGGGCACTAATTGGGCAAAATTAATCCCCACTGTGGTTAGCTCCACGCTCTCACAGAAAGGAAATTGTTTCTAGCACTGTGGCCAACAAAGTTCTTGTCTCTTTCTCCTTGGTTGCTCTTTCTTGCTCATGTGAAGGTGAGCAATGTCAAACAGCTTGTCTGTTCCAAGGATTTCACACGTCCCCAGCAGGTTGGTGCTGGGCAATGCGAGGGTGGTCGAGAGCCCTGTGTGACTTGCAGAGGGACCCAGGAGAGGTGCTGATGGGGACGGTGGGTTGCCCCCAAAGTGGTTCTTTCTCCAGCTCTCTGAGTACCGACACCTTTTTTTTTTTTCCTGGCTATGAAGAAGGTTGTACACAAAGTGCTTTGGCCTCTACTGTGGCTCCATGTTTTTGCAAACACAGCCCCACCGTTGAAGCATGAGTAACTGTTTGGAGGAGCCTCGTCTGCCGTTTGCACCCTGGGTGCTGCGATAAGGCCGAGCCATGCACTTGTTTGTGCTGTTTGCAAGCCATTCCTTCCTGAGCGGGTAAGAATAGCTCATCTCCCAAGTACAGGAGTCTCCAGAGCAATGAGTTATCTGCTTGGACACGCTCCCCACACTGATGGTGAGCTAACAGGAAATGTGCTTTGTTGGAGCCAGGCCTTTGCTTGCTGGAGGGAATGTTTCTCTTTGGCAGGTCACAGTCCTGGTGGCCCTCCAAGTGCTGCTTTATCCTGCCCTGGGGCAGCGTGGTGCCTTCCCTCCCCGTGTGGCCCCTGAGTCTTTGCAGCTCCTGATTTGGCTCTTGCTCCTTCAGCCTCCTTGGAAACACCTCCATGGATGTGAGCTGCTCTAATCTTTTGCATGGGTGGGTGAGTTGCCCTTCTGCAGCATCTGACTTGTCCTTCCAGCCCCAGGTAGCTCAGCTCCCCTCTGCTCTTCCCGTGCACTCTAGGGTCCCTGTTTCCCAGCATGTGGGATTTCTCTGCTGCATTTCACCTTAACGCAGTTCCTCTGGCTGCTCTGGGGATGTAGGGAATGGGAACTGCTCCAGCAGCCCAGCACTGCAGGAAGGGAGTTGCAGTGCTCACCCTCCCCAGCTCAGGCTGCCTCTTCTTACTCCTCACAGGGAGCTGACAAGACTCGCTCATCTGGCAGAAAAGCCTTTCATTGTTGCTGACTTAGGGAGTGAGGCTGCCCCACAGAAGGTCCCAGTGGGTGCTGGGTGAGGCAGACCTCTGTCTTTTGGCAGCATCAAGCCCTTACGTCAGCTCTGCAGGTTGGGGAGCTGCAGCCTCTCTGGCTCTGCCTGTCCCAGCCTGCTGCCTGCACACAGCTTTCTGGATTCCTCCATTTCTGAACGGTGAGGTCATGTTCTGTACCTCCCATGGCTTTTTTTGGGAAAAACTCTATCCATTGTGTTTTTGTGGGGGAGATTGGAATCTGTCCTCAGCTCTCCTGCAATGTAAATGCAGGGCACTAAACTCAGACCCTTCTTGCAATCTTCTCTCCTGCTTCTGACAACAGCACTGTTTTATTTTTATTTAAGTGACTCCTCAGGAGTTGTTCTTACTGCAAGGGAAAATGCTGCTGGACTCGCCCTGGAAATCTCACTGCTTGAAGGCCAGCCCCGAGCTTTGCCAGCCCACTGTCAGCATCTGCTCCCTACTGGAGCTGCGCAGGAGCACTGTACAGGACAGCAGGCAGCTCTGCCTTGATGGCAGCCAGGTCCTCACCACAAAAATGGGGGTGTGTGTGTGCTGAATGCAGGATGGCAGAGTCAGGGCACTTGGGTTTTGGGAAATATTGCCCTCTCCAACATGCAGCCCATTCCTTTTTCCTGCAGGAATGTGTCCCAGCCCATGCCTGCTCAGGGCTGCGATATAATCACTGTACCTGAGGATCAGCTGTGGCACGGGAGCATCCATGGGGTTTTTCAACCCATTTGGATGTCCAGCTTCTTTTGGGAGAAGTAGAACTCCAGGTCAGGACACTTGGATCAGGATGCAAATTGTTTACAATTCTCTACAGTTCTCTCAGTTGGAGAGCTCTGGGTGCAGGTGCAGTAAAAGCATCCAGTGCCCTCTCTGCTGTGCTTGCAGGCAGTGGTGATAAGTGACAGAGCCACACACAGCTCTCCATTGTGGCCTGGCAAGGAGGGTTGTGCTTGATGAATTCTGTACAACCTGCTGGGCCAGAGCAGCCACTTTTGTCTTCTTTGTGGAATAGTGGGAGCTAATCAGATCCACTAAAGGGAAAAAGAGGAAAATCTGTCTTGGGGAAGCTGGTGTGGGCTGTCAGGCTGCTCTGAGCAAAGCTGGGTGTGAGGCTGCTGGCTTTTGCTTGGCTGGAGCAGGCACTACAGGTCCTCTGTGCTTTCCAAACGCTGACCTTGGAAAAGTCTTCAGAACCAGAAGCCCAGCTTGAATTAGAAGGTCACAGTTCCCTCCTTGCTGGCCAACACAAGGCATGGAGGACAAACCAGAGCCAGCTGCCTCCTCTGATTTCCCACATCAAATTAGACCTCTAGGCTGATTTATCATTCTGTCTTCCAGACAGAGTTTAAGGGGGTTGTTTTTATTGATGGGATGAGTGTTCTCCAAAATAATGAATCCAGGTCACAGAGCCCTGGTCTGGCTGTTTCCTGTGTGTCCTCAGGCTGAAGGATGCTGCCGGGGTACAGCAAGGTTGGGCTGTCATGATGCTGTGTTTCTTCTTTCAGTCCTTGATCCCAAATTCCATGCTCTAGAATTACAGCTTTTTCTTTGAGGTTTCTACAAAAGAAAAAAACACAAACCTTCTGAATTTGGCTTGATTTGAGATTTTGGGGGTTGGAATTTCCTGTGGAATAGAAAACCTGAACCTGGCCAAGAGGTCATAAAAGTTGTGTGAAAGTAAAACCTGCAGCAAGTCACCCTGCTCTGCTGGGCTCCCTTGATTTTGCTGGAATGTCTTTCGTGCTCTCACTGGAGTGGTTTGTTTCTAACTGGTCTGTGTGTGGTGGTCTGGATTTCAAACCTGTGCTCTGTTCCCTGAGTGATGCCCCTTGGGACGTGCTGCTTCCTGCAGCCAGCTGCAGCAGAGAAGGGTGTGAAGTGAGAAACCCTGTGTGCGCCCAGGTGGATGAAGGTGCCTTTCCCCTAGCCACAGGATGGAATAATGTCCAGTCCCTCTCATGAGACACCTAATTCTCAGCGTTTTTCCTTCTCAAAGCAACACAAAAGGGCAGTCAGTGCCTTTGGCTACCGTGGGTGCCTGGCTTGCTCCCATTTCACACATGGAAAAACCAAGATTTGTGTGGCCTGGCTGCTGTGCAGACACAGAGCAACCAGTTGCTGTTCCTGGTGCTCCCTGCTTCTGCAGCTGCAGGCAGGAGGCCTGAGGCAGGGTGAAGGGAGGCAGCTCTGCAGGAGCATGCAAAGGATAAGTCCCAGCTCTGGGTCAGGGAGGCTGGCAGGACTGCCAGTGCTCCGAGCCCTCCTGTGAGATTCTCCATCCAAGGGCCATGTTGCCAGCTCTGTAATCCAGCTGAACCAGTACTGGTGGGAATTAACTCCATGGCAAATGTGCACAGCCTGAGGGCTGAGTGGAGCCAGGGCTGCAGCTGAGCCATTCAGAGGAGGCTGGCATGCAGCACTAACAGCAGCTGGGGAGGACAAAGTGAGCTGCACAAGGACAGTATTTTCTCTGCACTACTGGACCCTCCTTATCTCTCTGTGTCATACTGTGATAGTGTCTTGCAGAGCAGAAAGAACTGTGAGGGCTGTGGTGGATGGTGCCATGCTGTGTGCATCAGCAGTGCCAAGCAGCGACATCCCCATGTGCCTGTGCCAGCCTGGGCACATCAAGCTCAGGAGTGATGATGGAAGATAGGTTAGAGATGGACCAACTGTGTCCTCTGGTGCCAGATCCTGGTGCAAAGCCAACTGCAGAGCAGCAGGATCATAGAATCTTCCAGTTGGAAAAGACCTTTGAGACCATCGAGTCCAACCGCACCCATCTTCTGCTAAACCCTGTCCCTCAAAAACTCATCTAACCATTTTTTAAACACCTCCAGGGATGGTGACTCAACCCCCTCCCTGGGCAGCTGTTCCAGTCCCTGACCACCCTTTCAGTAAAGAAATTCTTCCCAATATCCAGTCTGAACCTCCCCTGGTGCAACTCATGGCCATTTCCTCTTTGTCCTGTCACCTGTCACTTGAGAGAAGAGATCAACACTCGCTCTGCTACAGCCTCCTTTCAGGCAGCTGTAGACAGTGATGAGGTCTCCCCTCAGCCTCCTCTTCTCCAGGTTAAACAACCCCAGTTCCCTCAGCCACTCCTCACAGGACTTGTTCTCCAGCCCCTTCATCAGCCTCGTTGCCCTTCTCTGGATGCGCTCCAACACCTCAATGTCTTTCTTGTACTGAGGGGCCCAGAACTGACCCCAGTACTCGAGGTGTGGCCTCACCAGTGCTGAGCACAGGGGCACAATCCCTGCCCTGCTCCTGCTGCCCACGCTGTGTCTGACACAGGCCAAGATGCCATTGGCCTTCTTGGCCACCTGGGCCACTGCTGGCTCGTATTCAGCCAGTTGTCAACCCCAGGCCCCTCTCCCCCAGGCAGCTCTCCAGCCACTCTTCCCCAAGTCTGTAACGCTGCATGGGGTTGTTTGTGTCCCAACTGTAGGACTCAGCATTTGGTCATGTTAAACCTCATCCCGTTGGTCTCAGCCCATCGATCCAGCCTGTCCAGATCCCTCTGCAGAGCCTCCCTTCCTTCAAGCAGATCAACACTGCCACCCAGCTTGGTGTCATTTTCAGGTTTGGCTGTAGCACTGATCTCCCTTCAGCAGCAGATAAAGCCCTGTCTTTACAGCTGGGGGGTTGCAGGAAGGTGATGTTGTGCTGCCCTGACCCTGGGGAAGGAACGTGTCTGGGCTGGGTGCAGCCCTTAGTTCCTACTTGTGCCAGAAATGCATGGTAGGGGTTGGTTTGAATCACTGTGCTGAGATGATGAAGGAAGAGGACAATCAAATAAACCTTTAAATATATATATTTTAAGCTGTAGCTAAGAAATCTGCCATGGCTCCAAGCTGGACCTTCCAGCCTGAGGTGAGCAGGCTTAATTTGACAGCTATTTCTTAAATATTTTAAAAGCTTCCTGGAATAAACTGAATGCTTCTGAGTAGTGACCTAAATTCCACTTGCTGTAAATTTCATTAGAAAGTGGATTTGTGTGCCTGCCAGCAGCAGGCCACTTTGCAGCTTCATTGATCTGCCCAAACCATGTGCTGTGCAAGTGCCTTCCTCAGCAGATTTTTAAAGAGCTCACTGCTGCATGCTACTATCCTGAAATGTGGCTTCTTTCCTCGCTTTTCTCCTCCCTTCCTCTCTTCTTTTATTCTTTCTAGTGCAGATGTATCATTTGTTTACTAATCACATCAGAGTCATCCCACCAGCTGTGTGGGCAAGGATATAGCAGCTGGGAAGGAAAATGTCACTCTCCTTCAACTTGCTTGATGTACTTTGCTCTCAAATTCCCATCCACGCTGTGGAGGCCAAAGACTTTTGCAACCCCAGGGGCTGCCTTCAGCTCTCTCCTCTTCAGTGAGATCACCTGGAGTTCTGACACCCCTTGAAAAAAGCTTTCTTCCCTTCTGCTGTGCCCAAAGTGCTGTCTAATCCTATGCAACCATGACTTTGGATCTTATGGAGAGGTGTGATGGTAGCACAGATGGTATACACTGAGTCTTACTAGGGAAGAATCCCTAGGGAGATGTGATACTGCCACACCTGTGGATGCACGAGCAACACATATCTCCCCAAGCCTGAGTAGGGTCACACAGCTGATGCTGAATTCCCTTCCCATGGCAGCATGTCTGCAGCCCACCTGCACAGGTTAAAGGTAGTGTAGGGGGCTCCATGCAGCCACCATGGGGACACGGGGCCTGTGCAAAATTTTAGCTGTTCCTGTGTTGTCAGACATAGAGCAAATTGCCTGGTTAGGCTGAATTATTGGGTCAGGGGAAAGATGATGTGCCCCTGTAGCCCTGAAGTTGGGTATCCAGCCTTGTCTTCCCCAGGGGAACTTTAGTCTGGGGCTGGAGGGTACATGAGATTCCTGTCCCACTGCCACGTCTACCTTTGTCTTTGCACAAAGTTGAAGGTCTTGTGGGGACCTCCAGCCTGGGAACAGCACAAAACCTGATGTGTTTTGGAAGCCACATGGTCTTGCCATGGCTCAGGGAGGGCTGTGCACCATGGGAGTAACTGACAGCCCCGTCCTACAGCATATTGGGCTGGCATCCAGCAGGATCTCTGACAGCATGCGGCACAGCTGGGTTTCCAAGAGGATGGTTCCTGTGCTGCCAGGCTGGCACAGAGAGCAGACAATCCTGCGAGCAGGCAAGGGTGGACTGGGATTCAGGAGTGTATGCTCACAGTGAAGGTATGTCTAAGGGTTGCACTTCAAAGAAGTGGTCTCCAAAGGGTAAGATTAGAAAATGTGGATTTTCCTGAGCCTCCTCCAGAGAAGGACTCTGTGCAGTTGGGACCATGGGAGGGACTGAAGATACCCTAAACCCAGCAGGAGGGATGGCTAGTGCAAGGGTGGAGGTTGGAGAGAAATACCTCCCTCTTCTAACTGCTTGTGTACCTTGCTTATGGCTGAACATTGGGAAAAGATGTCTAGGGTGGCCTCCAGCGCTCATCTTGCAGTATGGGTGATGAAAGTAGGAAGAAATCCCTGTGCCAGAGCCATGGAGCACAGGACTCCTGCTGAGGACTGCCACTGAGGGCACTTTCTTGCATTGAGTTTTGGCAAGATATTGGCTGAGCCTTTCTGCTGCCACTCCTTGCCCTCTGGCTGCCAGCACAGGTGATGCCCAGGTGCAGTGAACCTGGCTGTGAGGCGCGGCTTCACCTTCACTGTATGCCGGTGATTTATTTTCAGAAATTAAACCTAGGGCTTGAACTCAGGCCACTGCCTGAGCCAGCAACACAGGCTGTCAGCGTACAGACAAGGGCTAAATAAATCTCCCATAAATCTGAAATGCTCTGCCAGTTTCCTGGCTTCCCAGCATCTCTGTGGAGTTGCCTGTTATTTATTTGTCTGAGATCTAAAGAGATGTGCAGTAGGGTTTGCCAAGGCAATGGCCCAGATCCTGTTCCCTCCTGGTGCCAGCACCCTGAGCTTTTCCTTACTCTGGCCACTGATGCAGGGCTTCTTTTCTGGCCCAAGTAGCTTCATCTATCCCCAAGCCTTCTCTGTCCCCAGGTGTAGGAAAGGCAGGGAAGAAGGAAAATTGGGGGGCAGGAAGTCACCTGGCTCTCTCCTCCTTTGGTTTTGGGCAGTGTGGGTTGTTCAGCTCCTTTGCAGGGAGGCGGATGGTGCCCGGGATGGGGAGGCTGTGCAGGCTCACCTGCCCGTGCCCGGCAGAGAGGTGATGGGGACTGTGCTGGCCCAGCCACGACTGGGCACTGGGCTGGCATTTGGAGCATCCCCACTTCACTCCCCTGCCTGCTGCAGGGATGCTGTTCAGCTGTCTGGAGTCTGGGCTTCATGGCTGGATCAAATCCAGCTGCAATTGTCAGTGCTGAGGAAAGGGGTGGTCAGGGTGTAGGTGCCAGAGGAATCGGGTTTTAATTGTTGGGAGCATCACCAAAGCAGCAGTTTCTCTGTGCAGCCTATGAGGGGGTTAAGTGAAAAATGAACTTTTTCTCTATCTCCTTCCTTGCATTTTCTCATCTCCACCAACGGAGAAGAAGATGGGGGAGGATTTTTTTTCTATATTTAGCTTTCGAGAAATTGCTATAACTAATCGGCTTTAGGATACTGGGCTCTCTCTTTCATTTTTTATCTTTTTCTGTCACTAAGACCTTGTCATGTGGCTGTGGACTGTGGCTCGCTGGCTCTCTCTGTTTGCTGGGCTCTTATTTTTTTCAGGGACTCAGTTAATAACACGTAAAAATAACACCTCCAGCTGTTCCTCTTGCAGCTGCCAGGCTGGAGTCTAATTACCGGGCCTTGGACCCCAGATCCTGCTTTGCATGTGGAAGTGCCAGTGAATAGGAACAGGAGGAGGAGATGGCAATGCAAAGAAAGAATGCGATTTGGGGTGCTATTTTTAGCCTTTTCAAGCCAAATGTAAAAAGACCCTTAGGCTGCTTGTGTCCTGCTGAATCTGATCATATGCACAGTGCTGCTCCCATGGCACAGCGCAGCAGCCACAGTGGGTTAGGGTTTATTTTTGGCAGTTAGCTTGCCTACATTTGAAACCTCCTTCTGGGTTAGTTTGAGTGGTGCTGTGTTGATGGGACATGTCCATGTACTAATGGTTTTTTTGCAATCACCGGTGATTCTCTGTGTGTCACTGGACATGGCAGTGCTGGATGTGGCCACGTCAGTGATAGGGAGGGAAGACACACAGTTCCTCACCCAGTACGGAGCTCGCATCTCCCAGAGTGTTGGTAAAGGGGTTCCTTTACTACTAATTGAGACACAGCATTAATTTAGGTGGAGCTCTGGTCATACACAATGATCTCCCTCCCAAGTCATTCTGTCTGTCTTGCACCCTCTTTTGCTTCCCAAGCTGGGTGTCATCTTTGGGTGAACCTGGAGGCTGGCGATCCTGCCTTTGCTCAGCTAATGCTGCTGCAACTTCCATCACCTCCCATTTACCCGGCCTCTTGCTACCTCCTGGGGGATCAAGACCCCTCTCCTTTCTTGCTGCCCATAGAAGTGGTGCAGCAAAGGCCCAGGAAGGTACATGATACAGGGGAGTAGAGCATTAAGGAAGCACTGGGCTTATTTCCAGTCTCTGTCCAGAGAACTGTACTGGAACACATCGGTTCTTATCATATTGGGCTCTTGTTTAATTCAGACTCAGGCTGGTTATGACGGAAGTTAAATCAAATGGGACAGGTGTTCATTAGCTAATTTGGAATACTTAGTGCTCACACATTAGTCTGTACCTACCAGCTTGAAACCACGACGGCAAATTGGCTTCCTATGCTGAAGATCATCCCCTGTGTTAAACCAAGTTATTTTCAGACTGCTATTTGGAAGCCGTCCTCAGAAAAAAACTCCTACACTTCCTACTTGCACAGGGGTTGCAGAGCCAGTGCTTGGTTCAAAAGGCAACTCCCCCTCTTCCTCCTCTGCTCAGGCTCCCCCTGCCCAATGCTGACAGCTACAAGAGCCAGGAGGTGTTAAATTGATCATCTCTCATCCCTGGAGAGATGGAGCCAAATCTCAAAGGGCATCCCTTCAGTGGAGTTCTGCTTCCATTTTATTTATGCAGGGTTAAAGGATGCCATCAATCTCTGTTCAGTCTTGCCTAGCAAAGAGATTGCAAACGTGGCTTTCCATCATGCGGTACATTAGCCAAATTAATTCCAGGATGGAGAGTCAGCCAGTGGTTCTGAGCCTGAGACAGATTAATGCTGCAGCCATGTCACAATCAGCAGAGCTGCTGCCTGCTGCGTGCCAGCTCCCTGGATGCAGCCAGCCTTCCACTCAGCGATGCCCTCTGTCTCACACTCTTCAGGAGCACTGAACTTGCTGGAATCACTGACACAGACAATTCAATTGGAAGGAACATCTGTCTCTAAATCGTGCTCCCCATTCAGGCCGCTGCTGCTGCAGGAGGGTAACATTTTTAATGCATCTTACTCGCTTTCTTTAATCTCCCCAACACAGGCACGCCCGTGGAGCACACTGAGGTTCCTCCCCTGTGACAAAGAAAAAGAAATTAGCAAGCAGATTGAGCGTGTATAGCAAATAATGAGATTGCCTTGGATACAGAACTGGAATTCATGCAAAAAAATCTGCTGATTAGAGAAGATAAGCAGCATTTCTATGGCCTGCAAGTAGTGTCATGAGACTTTCCCAAGTGTTTTCTAAGAGATCCTTGGATGAAGGCTGCCAACGTGGGCCCCATTCACAGAAAGTGTGATTTAAAAAATAAACCCTAAAATTGTGATACTGGTAGTTATTTTGGTGTGCAAGTACCTCCTAATGTTATGCCTCATTTTCCTTCAGGCACAGAAGTTGTACAGATACAGACACTTTTATGCTGTCAGAGCAGCAGCCACAAAGGCAACTTGTCCTGATGGGGCTCCTGTGAAAGGGTACAGTGTTCACCATCAGGGTGCAATCCCAATACTGGTGGAGTCAGTATGTGCTTTAAAAGGAGCTGGATTTGGGCAATGCTTCTAATAATAAGTAATATTTTCTTATTATGAACATTTTACAAGCAAACAGGGACAAAGTCTATACCTGGTGAGTGACCCAACAGCCCGATTCAATGCTAAGTGAAGTAGATGAGAGTATTTGGATTTGTCAGACTCATTAAAAAGAGTGATAGTAAACAGCTTTTGGTTTTGTTTTTATAGGAAATTCACTCATCCCTGCATTTGCTAAGCCTCTTGGCTGAGACTGGTATTTTTCTAAGGATCAAAAGGTGTTATTAATGAAGTGATCAGATCCAGGCAGTCCTTTAACTCACTTAAAGAGATGACCGGTAACAGGCAGTTCCCTGGAAGGCAGGCACCTGGCAGTCCTCAGGCAGTGGTACACAGGCAAAAGGGGTGTTTGCAAAGAAAAGTGA
This sequence comes from Dromococcyx pavoninus, assembly GCA_033558185.1. Lineage (NCBI taxonomy): Eukaryota > Metazoa > Chordata > Aves > Cuculiformes > Neomorphidae > Dromococcyx > Dromococcyx pavoninus. The sequence goes on along the minus strand of JAUMJL010001138.1, from coordinate 3,918 downwards.
GGCATTCCCAACAGCCCCGTTCCTTGCTTGCAACTCCAGCTCCCTGGATGATTAGCATGACTTCTTCAGCAACAATAAAATATCCCAGCAAGTAAGTTACCATCCAAGTGGTTTTCCCTATATACTGGGAAAAAACAAGCTGTGTGTGGGAATTTGCCTTTGAGAATTTGCCACCTCCTGATGTTTGAAGGATAAAATCATCCTGTGGGGTCCCAAAACATTCTTCCCCTGCTCATGGCCCCCCAAGAAGACCGTGCTACCAACCTCTTGTGTGTTACAAATATCCAACATGGATATTGGAATGAGTGTTGGATTTGATGCTTCAGCCAGAATGTAGACGCCGCTGGCTCCTCATGCTTTAATTATTTCTGTACCAGCAGCCCCTCCTGCACCACCTGCTCACTTTTGCTTTAGCACTGCACTCCTTGCAAGCAGTGACGCTGAATTTCATGCAGGAAGCCTCGTATGGTTACGGGTTTTGCAATGAGAGGATCTGAATGAGGACTGGGATGCTTTCCCCATTAATGTATTTTATGAATCAGGGCTTAGTCCTGTTTGCTAACATTTGTCTCTGTAACCTTTGCTATGTCAATGGTGCCTGAGCTGGAGTCCAAGAACTGGCAGCTGGTGTTTCTGGCCGGCTCCCAGCCTACAATTCAATTTTCCTATCAGTCATTTGGAAGAAAGGAAGAAACGAGTTTCTGACTGTTTGTGGCATCAAAACAGAAAGGGCTCCAGGCTACAAGGTCATGTAAGGCTTTTCTGCACTGTGACACATGGGAAAGTTCAGATAAATCAAATAATTGTGTAATACATCTTCACTTATACTGCACTGAACTACAGTTACTTAAGGCCAGTTGAAACCCAAATGAAAACCTCAGCACAAGAGTTTAATGCCTTCTTGGTTTTCTACATTAACATCACCTCTCTGATCACAGGCTAGTATGGAGATATTTTACCTTACTCCCAGTCTTGTCAATGGTGGAAAACTACTGCAGAGCTAAAAGGCAGCAGTCTTTGGGAACGAGGGGATCACCCTGGAAGTGAAGAGCTCTGGTCTGGTTTCTCATACTGACTTACTGCACGACTTTTTGTACAGCATTTTGTGAGACTCAATGTTTATATGTGCATATTTGGATTACTGGTATCTTCCCTGCCTGTACAAAGGGCTTTAAGAGATATGTGGAGATATTTCTCCTCCTGTGTACCCTTTCCCCAGTATGGGCTATACAAGGAGATTTAAAAATATGTACAGCTGTTACAGATGAGCACACTCAGGTACGTGTCTGGAGAACTCAGCTTGGGTGACACAGTTACTTTAGTTTAAAAGTAAAGGAGTGCAGGAATTCAGACCACCTCACATCCAGCACCACCCAATACGGGCTCCCTAGACTGACAAGGGAAAGAAAAATTGTGATACCTAGTCAACTCTCTATAATGCTTTTAGTTGGAACTCTTTGTAAACCAGAATCACATGTCCCCAGGGCAAAACTCTGTCCCATCAGCTGTTTGTCAGTCATCATGCTTATTTTAGCTGGAAAGTTACCGTTTGGGACTCTTTTTCATTATTTTAAAGATTTAGGAAGAAGCCATTTATTTCCACATAGTCAGTGGTACATAAAAAATTCCATTGACTCAGATGAGACTGACATACTAGGGAATGGCTCTTGAAGAACTTGAGTATATCTGAGCTCAAAATCTTATCCATCTTTCACACACTGTTAATAAATGTATAGCCTAGCAGCAAGACTTTGAATGAATGTGTGTTCTCTCTTGTTGAGAACTCCTAATGATCTCCTCTCTTTTAATACAAAAGCTGCAAAGATGAGAGCTGCTGGACAGTAAGAAGCCTGGACCACTTCACTTTTATTCGCTCTCTAGGCTGCAAACAAGGGAACCCAGAGCAAGTCCCTGCCTGCTGAAATTCCAGGGATTTGAAGTGAATCACAGCAAGGCCTGGAGGCGTTTTGAATCTTTTGTTCTATAGTCAGCCCTGTATGGCTCCAAGGCAGTTGTACTTTAAGTTACTTATTGTTAATAATAAAGGAATAACTACCATTAATTTCCATGGCAATATTGCCTGAAACGACAAAAGGCTGAGCTTCGAGTTGTGTAACCCAAGTTCCTAACGTGAAGGAATGCAATCCAGGAAAAGTGTTCAGACTCGGGGGGGGGGAGTGACCCACCTTGTATAACCTCCCCAAGGCCCAGTGTTGCTTCCTATCTAGCAAGCTGCATTACCTAATTTTCTGAAAAAATTGAATGGCTTCCACTTTCAGCCTGTGTCCTCTGGGCTTCAGCCTTCAGCATGCCTTACAGCTTTCCTTAAATGTTTCACCGACTCAGTTATTAATTTATATTCCTTCAAACGATGCACTGCTGGAGCTTCCACAAGAGAAGATATAACAGGAATATAAACAATGTTAAAAAGAATTAAACCATACTACCTTCCTCTTCTGTATCTATCTTGGTAAGATTACTATTTCTGCAGAAAACAGGTGAGACACCTCCCACAATTGATTTAGACATTAAATTATGGACATTCATAATGCTTTCACTTTATCAGTAAACTCCAAATACCTTTAGAAGTCCAGATAAAGCTGTTATGGTTATTCAACCATTTGATCAAGTAGAATAGTGGCAGTCAGTAAAACTTAAAACATTTCCTAGAATCTAAAGAGAGAAAAGTTACAAACAAAGAGGGATCTGCGTGGGCGTAAATTCCTCACCCTGCTATGCTGGTAGGATTATATCTCAGGCTTCCAGAGCAGGAAAAGGATGTTACAGGCATAATGGGAAGGAATATCAATCAGATAACTAGATTTAATTACACAGTTACTAGAGCAACTAGTTAAGAAACAATTTCTCAATGCACTAAACTTCTTGTAACAACTAGTTTCAGATCAGACAACAGACTATTCTTGACTGTCCTTAAAAGACACTTCGTTTGTGCAGGGAAGAACTGTTGCTGAATCACTCATTAATGGCGACAACAAATTCACCCTCTTAGAGGGAGAATTGCACCAAAAGGACAGGATAATGACCCATTTTCAAGTCCTTACTTTAACACAGGTTGTGGTACACCAGTACTGTACAAACCATAATGCTATTTCTTGGGTTTAGTGCATTGTAGTTACCTACCAGCACAGCTAGACATGGACTATGAGATATCCACTCAGATATCCCAAACTACAAAGCCCACCCGACTGGACGACAGAGAGGGCAGAGAGACGCTCAGGCAGTGAGTGGGGCAGGACCCACGCCCAGGCCCTGCACTCCATGGTGGGTGCAGGGTTCCTGTGGGATGGGCTACCTATGTCCATGCGTGAAGGACATGGGGGTTGCCCGTGCCATGTGTGAGGGGGATACCCTCCCCTTGGGCTGCCCGCATGAAGAGTCCCAGCCCTTGGGGCTGCCCATGTGTGAGGTGATGTGCGGGCTGGCTGTGTGTGACAGGTCCCTGCTGTTGGGGCTGCCTGTGCCCCTGCGTGAGGGGACCCCTGCCCTGTGGCTGGCCGTGTGTGAGGGATCACTGCCCTCGGGGCCGCCCATGCGTGAAGAGACTCTGCCCTCGAGGCTGCGAGTGCGTGAGTGACCACTGCCCTCGGGACTGCGCGTGTGTGAGGGGACCCTACCCTCTGGGCTGCCCATGCGTGAAGGGGCCCTACCCTCTGGGCTGCCCGTGTGTAAGGGACCACTGTCCTCTAGGCTGCCCGTGCGTGAGGGGACCCTGCCCTGTGGCTGCCCGTGTGTCAGAGGGCTCAGCCCCTACGGCTTGCAGTCCCCAGGTGTAACGCTCCCCTCTTACACGTACCCGTGTTCCCCCCCGTCCCGCACCACACACCGCGCATGCGCTCCACTCCCCCTCCCCAATGCGCAGGCGCAAGAGCCTCTCGGCCTCTCGGGGGGTGTCAGGCC
>JAUMJL010001137.1:0-124980 GCA_033558185.1 Dromococcyx pavoninus | reverse complement strand
AATATAAACCACTTTAAATTTAACACAAAGGTACGATAAGGATTATTATAACCCTCTGTAAGGCTCTTGGAGGTGCTGTTAATGGCAGTCATACAGGCATCACAGACAGACAGACAGCAGCACACGGTTAAAATGACCAACAACATAAAGCCCACATACATTTGGTCCTTCGAGAAACTCGAACCTTTCCGTTCTTAACGCGGACCTTAAAATCAACAGTCACGGGATACGCCTTTTCTTTTTTGTCTCGTGAAAAGCAATTACTGCAGGTTTTTTTAGCCCAGTGTGACCTCCCAAAGCCTTCCGTGCGTTCCCGTCTGCGGAGTCGGAGCGCGGCGCCAGCGCAGTGGCTGCCCCCCATAGAGCCCACCGGGACGGGGTGGCCTAAAGCGCGCGGCGAGGCACTAACCACCACGGCGGTGCCCGGAGAGCAGGACCGCGCCTCAGCGAGGGAGCCCCTACCTGCAGGCGATAGTCTCGACTGCCAGGGCGGTGCGCCGGCCCGAGCCCTCCCGCCCGGCCTCCGGCGGCGGAGGGCGCCCGGTCGGATACCACCCGCCCGCCGCCTGCGCCCAGGAAGGGCTGTCGGTACTGCCCCATCTTCCGCCTCCGCACCCCTGCCCTGCCCGCCCCGCCGAATGCCCAGCACCGCCCCCAGGTCCGGCCCAGCCGCGCGCGTCCCCGCCACCCCCTCTCTCGCCCGCGGGCTCCTCCTGACGCGGCCGCGCCGGCCCCTCCGCGCAGTTCTCCGCGCGCGCGCGCGCCCCCTATCCCTGCCGCGGGCTGCTACCCGCGCGCGCGCGCGCGCGCGCGCCCCCGCCCCCCGCCGCAGCGCTCCGGACCCAAGATGGCCGCCGCGTCAGTTTCAGGCTTCGCTGCCGTCCGGGCCTTCGCCTTTTGGTCCCCGTCTCCCGTGGGCCTCGGTGAGTGAGCACCGCCGGGACCGCCCCGGCGCGGGTGCCCGGTGCGGGGGTGCTCGGGGACGTGCGGTGGGCGGGCTCCGCGGCCCGGGGGCAGGGAAGGCCCGCGGGGCGCCTCAGGCTCGCGGCCTGTTCCGCCCGCTCCGCGCCAGGCCCGGCCCCGTCGCCCGCTCCCGCCCGGGGCGGCAGCGCAGCCCAGCTCCCAGCACCCGCTTTCCCGGGCCCGGCCGGCACGGGGCGCCGGGCCGCGCTGCCGCCTCCGTGGGACTGGCGGTGCCGTGGCCCGGGAAGCGCTGCCTCCTCGCTGGCTCACCGGGAGCTCCGGACCCTTCTAGCACCTGCTGCGCGGTTGAGCCCGGTGTCTGCTTGCAAATGTGGTCTCCGCGTTGGTAAATTCTTCAGTGCTTACTGTAAAGCAGAACGAGAGGTCTGTGTTGACGATTAAAGCTTCCCTTGCAGAAAATGTGTTTTCCTTGTAGTAAACAGTTCAGGAATCTCCGGTCAGCGTCCTTTTGCAGTACATTTGCTTTGCTATCACACTTAGAAAAAGTCTTTGTTAAAGTCAACCAGAGCTGTGCAATAGAGCCTCGTACCATTCTATCTGCATCTTTAATTAGCAGTGTCAGAAGCATTCCTTCTTTATTGTCTGTGGTCACCTGTTACTTTGTCCTCGAGTGTTTTCAGTATGCCTCATCCAGACGGAAGATTATGATTTTGTATTCTTCTTTTCTATGTTCTCTGAAAGTGGAACATTTAATTACAATCTCCAGCTGCATTTCTTCACTTTTTTTTTCTTGATGTAACAACTGTCTTAGCTTTTCTTAGCAGGAGGGAGTCAGACCTATGATTATACTCCTGGAAGAGCTCTGAAAGTTTATTGCTGTTTGCTGAAGGTGCTTGGCTGTCCCTGCTGCTTTCTGTTGGAAGTTTCAGGCAGCCTCTGCCATGTGCAAAAATGAAGAGAGCTGCTGCTTTTTTAAGGTCTTGGTTGTGTTTTTTTTTCTCCCAAGTATTTATTTAGGTTATGTTCATCAATGATATAAAAGTTGTTGTAGAATTCATACAGGCTTAGATTTGGAATAAAAAGAGCACACATTTTTGTCTGGGTTGCATGGAGTTATTTCCTTGTTAAAGCACGGTTTTGTTTATAGTGAAGATAAGACCTTCAGTATTACTTCAGTATCTCAGAATTGTGGTAGTGGATTTAAACTCTGCTCTGTGTTTAATGAATTAATGTTGGCTGCTATTTTTTTTCTCTTAATTATTCTTTGGAAACATCTCTGTTCTTGTTTTCTTCCAGGCCTGATGTTACAGCTCTTCTGATTGTGAGTGTGTGGACCAGAAGCTGAGGTGAGATACGCTGAAGTCTTTATAACTTTGTGGGAAAATTTTCTTCAAAACTGTTATGAGAATTATTGGAAAGAATGAGAAACATAATTATTTTGCTTTCTTTTCTTAGGTGTGAAAACAAATAATGTTTGAGAAAGGAGGAGTAGTTCATAACAGAAAACGTGTATGCTATGGTTAGCTGGTTCCCATCACTCGAGAATCTGTTTTCTCATTGTGTGAAACTTGTTCAGCATTGGGATAAAGGATAACGACTCTATGGATATACAGAATTCTTCACCATGGTAAAACTCGCCAACCCGCTGTATACAGAGTGGATTTTGGAGGCAATCAAAAAAGTAAAGAAGCAAAAACAGCGTCCTTCAGAGGAAAGGATATGCAATGCTGTGTCGTCTTCACACGGTTTGGACCGCAAAACTGTTCTGGAACAGTTAGAATTGAGTGTTAAAGATGGAACTATTTTAAAAGTCTCCAACAAGGGTCTCAACTCCTACAAGGATCCTGATAATCCTGGGAGAATAGCACTTCCGAAGCCTCGGAACCATGGCAAATTGGATGGTAAACCAAACGTGGACTGGAATAAACTTATCAAACGGGCAATTGAGGGCTTGGCTGAGTCTGGTGGCTCATCCTTGAAGAACATCGAGCGCTTTCTGAAGGGTCAGAAAGATGTGTCTGCATTATTTGGAGGTGGTGCTGCCTCTGTTTTTCACCAGCAATTACGATTAGCTGTCAAACGTGCCGTTGGCCATGGCAGGCTCCTTAAAGATGGACCTCTGTACCAGCTCAGCACTAAAGCAACCACTAATGCTGATGGGAAGGAGAGTTTTGAGTCCCTTTCCTGTCTCCCTCCAGTGTGTCTCCTTCCCCATGAAAAGGATAAGGTAAGACCCAGTTTGCGTGAGCGTTTTCTTGTAGTTGATGAAATGTGTCAATACCGAGTTGCAGTTTGAGGGCCATGATCTGTTTAACTTCTGTCCTGTAAGTCAGAAAAGACCAGTATGTGTTTAGGATCCTGCTGTGTCCAAATGTCAAAGCTGGATGGGGGGAAGTGTAAGAGGTAATTTGTACTTTGGACTTGAAAACTGCCAATCTGCTGCTGTGGGCTTTACCTCTTCACGCTTCTGAACAGTGGAGTCGAATGTATGACAGCAGGCTGGCTGTAGTTGTGTTGCCAAAACATGGGAAGGAAGCCTTTTCACTTTGAGGCGAGGTGGATTTGCAAAGCAGCTTGAGATTATTTCTTATTTTCACATTTTTAACTGTCAGTTCACCTCTTTATTTGGTGTGTTGAGGCGCTGGGTAGCAGTTGCCACCTAATGCTGTCAGAGGCTTTCTTTGTTCACAATGGAAAAATCACTTTCTGTCCCAGGACAGCTTTGTTATGACGTAGGAAGCAAAGGTATATTGGGTTGTTGCGGTTGGAAAGAAGAGAGAAATCAGAGACTGTAGAGAGCGTGGAAATGTTCTCTTGTGGACTTTTGTTCCCTTTTGTGTGCTTCTCCCAACTCTTCTTGTATGTACAAATGAAAGTATTTTTCTGTAGTTTTCTCTAATTTTTATGCTCTTTTCCCCTCCATTCTGTCAGCCTTCTGCATGCCTAAGATCTTTGTGACCCTACACTCCAACCTCAGGATGAAGGTGTTAGAGTGAAATTCATACCCAGTCATCATCTTTCCTGTCCTGGTGCTACTGTGGAGAGTAAAACAGAAGTCTGTCTGTGTTTATGAAAGTCCAGTTTGACAGTAATTCATATCTTTGCACTATTGGTCTGCCAGGACTTTCAGAATGTGGAAATTGTTTTTGCTATCCATAAAAGGTACATTTTTCAGCAGTGTTGGGAATTTTGTTGTTGTTGTAAAAATCCTCTTCAGGGATGAGTTCTTTGATTGTGTGCTCCTATTATTTCAAGTCAGCTTCACTCTCTGGTGAGGGGACTGCATTATGATCTTTTAGGATTTGAAGACTTAAAACTACTTCAGGAGTCATTTTCCTTAAAGCAGCTCTGCAGTGAAGTTTCTCCGAATCTCTGATTTAACCGAGGGAGCTCTGCCGTGGGTGCATAATTTAAATAGTCAGTTGTGTTGTGGGCTGGTGGAACGTGGGAAGCGAGTACTGCTATGCTGAAAACTCCAGTGGCTTCCTCTGTCCATTTGTCAAGTATTCTGTCTACAAATGTTTCCTGTGTCCTTCTCCAACTCTATCTGTGATGAAATCAGTTTAGCTGTGAAATGGTATGAAAGCTGGATGTAAACAAGCCTGGCAGAGGCAGCTGGATTGAGGGTGGTAGTAACAGTGGAAAACATTAGCAGTGCATATTGTTATTATTAATACCATATGTTTTGCAGCCTATTCAGTTGTTTGTTAATAGGCAAAACTCAGAACTAGCTTGATGCTCTTGCAGATGAAGTGTTCCCTGGGGTTTTGTTAAACTGGGATGTATATGCATCAAAGTGGCCAGTGATAGTATGGGCTACTGCAAATACTGGATTTGGTCTGGGGTTTGGGTCTTGTCCCCTGGAAAAATGTGTATCAAGTTCTTGTGTGTACATTTTGGGCTGTTAGATATGCTCCCTAATTCCTTTCCACCTGCTCACATTTGAGCAGCTCCAGCACTGCAAGGATTGTTATTAATGTTAGAATGCACTGCAGCAATAGTGGAATTGTTGCAAGGGATCTCAATAAATTATTCTTTTTTTGTTTTGTTGTGTAACCCATGCCAAGATTCATACTTTTTTTTTTCCCGAATCTTACTTTTTATCTCTGCATTCTGAGAGTATCCCGTTCTAGCGTTCAGCGGCAAAAACCCTGGCAGGTTAACATGGTTTGGCAGGTAGTAGTGACTTGCAACTGACTTTATGGTTTTTAAATTCCTGGCCTAAAGTTACTACTTGGATGCAAACATGCAAACGGGAAAAAAAACCTCTGCTGAAATTTGCTTATCTCTTGGTGGCCATGGCTGACAACAAGGAAGTTGTCTTTAATTTAAATTCTGAGTGCTACTGTGCCGGCTCTCCTGTAGGCTTTAAGGAAGTCACCTTTTCTTTCTTTTCGGTTTCCTGTAGTTCAGAAGCAAAAGTGGGAATTCCAGTTAAGAGCTACGTTTGCTTTCCTTGTGGTGTTCTGGACTAGACACCGGACTTGACTTTGGTGTTGTTTCTGTGATAGGTGACAGGTGGATTTTTTTGTCATCTTTATAAAGGCTAAACAAAATAAATAAAATATCTTGGCTGTTGAGACATCTTTGGGAACAGAAAGGCTTGGCATGACTAAGCAGGAAAATCTTGGAGAGTATCTTCTTGAAATTTTCAGGGATGTGCTCCACTGCTTGGCTGCGATTTGGGGTTTGATTGGGGTTTTGTTGTTAGTGCTTGGTACAGGTGCTGTAGAGACAGTTAGGGAAGGTGATGTTGTTCATCACCTTGCATCTCTGCCAGAGGTTACCACAGCCATTGAGGACTGGTTTCAGTCAAAACCCAGTGAAGGTGTGGGAGGTGGAATGTAGTACTTGTCTAAAAGCCCCCTCATTAATGCAGCAGGGTTTGATCAATGCTAAAGCTGCTATACCTGGAATGCTGAAGTGTGTTGTTTCACTACCCTGCGTGTTCTGTTTATCTGTTCACTGTTGACAAAAATAGTAATAAAGTATTTAACAAACAAATTAACTTACCATTTGTGTGGCCTATACATGATTTTTTTTGACTACAATTAAGAAGTACTGTTTAATAGTTAATGTAGTATGACTGCAATGCAAGAATTACTGCATTCCTGCAGGACTACTACAGTACAGTACTGGTTAGCGCTGTTCAGGAGCAAAGAGCTCGTTCGAGGTACGCTGTTGGGAGGAACTAGGCTATAACTGGATGCAGGTCATAAGGCTGGAAGCTCTAGATAAAGACGACTTGCTCTGCTTTTCTTTTATTGATGCTTGTTGCAGAACGCAGGTTAAAAGGCCTTAAGAATTTTTGTAAAATTGTTATTATTAAAAAATATACATTAACACACCAGCAAGCTTGAGGAAGAAGTTGAACTAATTTGTGTACATGGTGTATGCTTCCAGAGCATTTGAAATTTGATCTCAGGACAATAGGGCTGTTCCTTCCACAATTAAAAGGAAAATACAGATGCTATTCATTGATCTTCATTTGCACCCTTCTTGAGACTGTCTTTTATGTCAGTTAAAAATGGATATAGCTGTGGCAGCCTTTAAGTACGTATCTTATTATTGTCTGCAGTACAGCTGAGAGTACAAAAACAAATTTCTGAAAGTGCTTCTTGGAAAAAAATAGTTGAGGGAAACCCCTGTGGCTGAAAATTAGGAGGACTAGCTATAGAGAGATTCCTTGTGCAGCTATCTCGTGTGCTCCTTGTGGCATGGCTCTTACTGGTTGCAGTCTGTTTGTTGGTGTTTATCAGTCACTTTAACTGCAGGTTGTTATCCTGCAGCATCCTTTAGGCCTTCCCTCTTGCAAATAATAGTCTGGATCCCAGTGTGCCCTAATGTTTGTCACATGAAGTCAGAGTTCTTGTATCTGTTTAGAAAATTCATGATGATACTTTGAGGGCATTTTGAAGGCCTTTAAGCATACAATAGCTGTTGCTGTATTGTGTCTGGTTTAGGTTAATAACAGTTAATTCCATGTCTTAAAGCCAAAGACTGTCCCATTGCTGCTAAGGAGGTTATTTGTGGATTGGTTTGTTTGGGTGGAGTGCCTAAATGATCTGCAACCAGAGCGTTGTAATTACATTTTGAAAGCTCACCCATGCTTTCCGAGGGCACTTCTCAAGCTTTGGCTTCCAGCTGAAGGATTCGTGCTCTTCCAGCTGGTTCTGTGGAAGAGAAGGCTGCAGTTCTGTCTGAAAACTGGTGGTTGGTAGCAGATGGCCTTCGTCTGTACTCTTACTCGGGAAACTCGAGTGCTCAGAAATGGCTTGGAACCGGGTTCACTGGAGTAGCAAGCAGGTGAAGGGATTTATGGTAAATGTGTCAGAGGGGTTACTGTCATGGACAGCTATGAATGATGCGATGAGATTGCAGTTAGAGTGCGATGGTGGGAATGACACCCAGAGGGTCTCTGGGAACCAATTGCAACTTAAAGGCACAGCTTGTAACTGTGGGAAGACATTGGACATGATGAGTGCCTACATCAGTGGGGCAGTTCTGTGGAGGAAGTGTTTAACGCCATTCTCTGACACAGTTTAAGCAACAGCTAAAACCAGGATAGCTGGTTGAAAAAGGAGGAGGTGGGTCCAGTGTCTTGACTGGATCCCTGTTGTTAATCCTTTCTGTCCTGGAGACCATTGGCAGATAAGGAGTGACACATCTCTGAAATTTGGTTAATAAAGAAACCTTATTTACTGCACAGCTTTAAAGTACAGTCAGACAGGGAGAATGCTGGCTGATGGAGGACACTGCTAAGTAAACAACAGCTTGATCCCAGTGTCAGTTTTGTTGCATAGCAAGGGAAGACACAGCAGAGAGAATAAGGGCAGATAATTCTGTCCCTGTCCTGCCTTGAGCTTCCCAGCAATTTCATCTTAAGTAATAGTGGTGGCAGGAAAAACAGTTAAAATGTTATAAATATTAAATAAAGTAATGTCATTTTAGTTAAAATATAGGTTATGTGTTCTTAAAATAAGTACAAATATGCAGTCAACAGAAAATGTGGTAAACAAATGCTACATGTGACAGACTGCTGAGTCCTTTGACCTCTGTCCTCTGTGGAATAGGTGGGTAGGTAGGTTTTATTCCTACTTGCCTTGTTAAAGGGTTCCAAATTAAATTTATCCTAATGAGCTGTGATAAGTCATGTTAGTCTTTGCTCCACTTGTCTACATTTTCTCTTTATTTGTTGTGTAAATCTGAGTGTGTGAACATCTTATCTTGTAACAGCCATGAATACTGCTGTGGGCATTGGATGGGAAATTGCCCATTTCACTGTCCAGGAATCTGGCAGTCATTCCATTTTTACTACTATTATGGTAAGTCTGGACTGTAGTGAGATTTGAAAGGAAAAGAGGGAGGAGGGTGTCCAAAAAGAATGACCCTGGCGCAGCAAACAGAATCCCATTGATAATATATTTGCTCGTTCTGAGTTAATTTTGAAGGGCAGTTACCCAGCCCATGGACCCACGCAGGAATGGTGAATTCTGGGTTGAAAATACTGAAGCTTCCAAGCGTCTTTCTGTGAAGACCTGAAGACATTTAATTATCAGTATCTCTAGCAATTCACTGTATTTATGAAAACTAGATAGAACAAATTACGGTTCTTGGTGCACAGCTAAATACCCGCACAAGTATTATTAAAAATGTGAGAATGGAGCTCTTCTTTTTCTGGAATATTTGCTTTTAAGTCTTTAGCAGCAAGTTCAGTCACCATTCTGTCTCTATTTAGCCATGTGTAAAATGGAGATAATGTCAAAGCTAAAGGTGTTACAAATTATGAAGGAAATCACCATTTCTGCGCTTCTCCCCATCTCTGTTGAATTGTCCCATCTAATCTTAAAAGTCTAAAAAAGTTGGTGATGGACGCAGCTTTTAAATATCTCGGGGGAGGGGGTTGACTTAATTTAAAATTCTTCACCAACGTGTGACCTCTCCCAGGACTTGGATTCCTCCTCGGTGTTAGAGACTTGATCCTGGGCACTTGGTAGTAAGGTGTTTTGATTGGAGTGCTGGATCTCTGCACTTGTCTGGCCTCATAGGGAATTCGTTGAAGGTGTGCATGGAAGGAAAGAAAGAAATTCTGCTGCTCAGTGTTAGGAGGACGAATGTCAGAAGCTGCTAATCATTAAGATGCCTGCAAAATCTCTAGAGCGATCTTGGGAAGAAGTAGATGCCTTTGCTTGGTGCTGCAGCCGCACCAATAGACACCCATAAACATGCAGTGTTATCTTGGCACAGACCGTGCCTGGCTCTGCTGCCTCTGGGTACTGCTGTACGAGCAGGCTCTCGACAGCGTGCTGATTTGGAAAAGATTTGGTCTGTGTCCGTGTGGGGTTTTGCCACTCCACTGTGTTTAGCCTGCTTATGTGGGAACAGTCTCTGCTTGTGCAGACCGCACAGGGTGTGGGAAGGAGAATGACATGGCACAGGAACTGAGGGGCTCTGTGAAATCTCTCTGTCAAGGGTGCTATATAGGGCAGTGGATTTTATAGTGAAGAATTATATGCAGAGAGTTGGGTTTTTTTTGGTCAAATTTCATTTTCAAGGGGGGTAGAGCTTCAAAAAATGAGTAGGATTTGGTCCTGTAGTTGTACTTGTGTGGGTATCCTGAGTAAATACAAATAGCAGCCTTATGTCAGGTATTTTTTATGTGGACCCCTGCGTTGCGGTTAAGTTTTTTACTTCAGTTGGAAAACAAACATGAATTAATGTTTTCCCTTCTTTTAGGGATGCAGCTAATGTTGAAATAAAATGGAGTACAGTATTTAAAGACAGAATAATTACCTACATGCACAGAAATAACTTAGATGTTTACAAAAACGCCTTCCCCAAAGTAATATGTTATTTTTAGAAATCAAAGTCAATACTGCAGTTCCTTATTTTTTGTGAAAACTAAAGTATCCTGGACTGCAAACTGTTCCCAGTGAAAGCAGTCAAAATTTTAGTTTGCTGTTGAGTGGAGGGGTGTGTTTTGCTTTTGCAGCTGTGAAAACTTCTGTATTATTTCATCTGACATGGAATGATGTCATCATCTGTTGCTCCTAAGACTGCATCCTTATTTTCTTGATGATTACGAGGCTGGGGCAAAGCTTGGGAGAGAGCTCACAGGGTATAGTTTTGGGTAAGAAAACTTCAGTCACTTGAACTGCCATGTTCCTGGATCTGTGTCAAAAGAAGGGAGTTTATCCTGCAAATAAAGAAACCGGAGCCTCTCCCACCCCTGTGTGTAGGCAGGAAATCTTGGCGTGTGATTCTGCTTGTGGCGTACAAATCTTGAATTAATTTAATCCTCCGATTAGGGGACTTTTTGGCTCTGGGAAGGTTATTTAATGATTGACTGTCTAAATATTTCCAGTTGACATTATGTGACGTTCTTCTTGGGGCCATGTTTGTTAGTAAGGAAGTTTCATCAGCCTGAACGTCAACCCGAGGCAGCACCCATATGGCTTTTTTCTGTGGGTTTCCAGGTGCCATAACCACTACATGAAATTCAGCCTGTATTTACTGCACTACTATCTGAACTGTCAACCATCGCACCTCAATTTACCCTTGTATCATCATTTCAGACATTCTCTCCATTGCAACAGTCCTGCATCAAACAGCAGCACTTATTTTCAATGTCCTTTGATTTTTCTTTCTAAATCTCTTAGGAAAAGCTGTGTGTTTCATGTTTCTTGTTTCTTCTGTGTACTGCATCTTTTCTCCCTTACATGTGTTTTAATGTAACCTCATGTTTCAGGCCATCACTCTGCTCTGTAAACATTCTGCGTTCTGTCAAGTGAGACTCAACCAGGTGAATTTTAACAAACTGTGCATTCACACAGGCAAACATGCATACATAGGTTATTGTAATAGTTTTTCATGTGTCTGCTAAAATATATTTAGCATTGTTTTCTTGAGCACAAAGAGTATCTTAAGGAATTTGTGGTTTTTCTCTTGATTGCTTCATATTTTTTTCTTCACCAGGCTGACTGGAGAGAACACTAAGAGTTGCGATCTGGCAGCTCAGATAGGAGAAAGGTGACTCAGGTTAAAAAAACTGAACCCGTTGTCGCCATAAGTTGATATCACCAAATAACATTGCCCAAATTATGCTGGTTTCCCTATAAACATCAGAAAACATTATTTGTAAAATGATTTGCTAATAGAAAATTCCATAGTTCTGATACTATCAAGGCATGAAACTGAAGCGATTTTGTTCCCCAGCCACAGAGTCAAAAGGCATGGAATCCAGGCTTTGTGATGCCCTGCTCATTGAAACATGTTTCCTCATGTTTTGAATCACTTTCTTCATGTCGTATAGGTTGTACATCCTCCCCCTGGATTTTCTGGTTCGTCTACTCTTTACAGTAGCTTCAGCATTTGAGGCAGACCTTTATGACAGCATGGGCTGTTTCGAGTAAGGAGAAATACTTTGTCTGACGTTTAAAAAAAAGACACACAGAAAGATGTTACCTGACGTAAATCCTCAGAAGCCATCTGTTGGTGCTTCTGGCTAACTTCCTGGCTCAGGAGCACTGGTACTGTGATGGGGATGGGTCTGCAAGTGCTGGATGTGGTAGATCATCTCTTTGGAGCGCTCACGTTTAGGATGTCTTACAAAAAAAGCCAGTGTGAGCATGTGTTTACACCTCCTCGATTCCAACCACAGTGACTGCTACAAAAGGTGTGTCATGGTTGGGCAAGGACAGTCCTGGTACCTCATGAACCTCTGATGGTATTGAAAAGTCTGCAGGAAATGAAGTGCCTTTGGGTTCTGACAGTTTGGGCTAGAGAGCTGGCTGTGAGTTTTGAGCAGTTTCCTACCTCTCCTTTCCTAAATTAAGAAGATGGATTGGCCAAAACTGAGATTTTAAAATCCTTCTTCCTGCTAATGCCCTGGCTTTTTCCATAGGTACTTCTCTAGTCGTCTTTAGGAGGGGGTACAGTCTGTGAATCTGCAAGAGCCCATTTGGTTTCTAGACATCCTTTGTATATCAAGAACATGTGCTGAGAGGTTGGCAGGCTGCAGGACAGTCAGTCCAATTTGTTCTGGCTCCCTCCCTCGCCGGAGCTGGTGACATCACTTGGATAGATGTGCTTGCGAGAAAAACAGCAGAAGGAGTTGAATGTCTGCCAACAATTTGCAGTATGAAACTGAACTGGCTGCTTCCAGTCTTGTTTTCTCGAATCTTTCATTGTGTGCTTGCATTTTTCGCTTGCCAGCGTGTTCTTTGCTGAACAAACACAGCAGCAGTGAAATCTCTCCATACTTTGCATAACACGGTCTCGTACATAAGCTGTGGAGGAGTAGCCTGATCTCCACCTTCAAAATTATTCCAATTTAATAAATTGTTCTAAAATGTTTTGAATACTGCTAGAATCCTATTCTTTTTCCCCAGGCTGTAGCTGATTTGCTTTTTAAATGTGGTTGTGTGTTTATGGTTTATTGGAGGTGGTAAATGCAGGACACGTTTAAGCTGTGCAGGACTGGCTTTTAATCTGGTTCTTCCAAAGTGAGACGGTGTTTCATGTGGACATGGAAAGTTGAAGAACTGTGGGAATGAACAGGTTGTGCACAAATACTGGCTAGAAGAGATAAAGACTGTCTTAGACTGTTGGCTGTATAGAGATTCTAAAAAAATTCTCTTTGATTAAATAAATACAAAGTTAGTGGAAGCATGTAGAGTAATATAAACGTTTTTCTCATAGCTTTGTTGTCATTCTGAACCCTTCTGCTTCACTGCTTGTTTTTGTAATACCAGGTTAATAATGCCGATACCTCAGCATTCGGTAGTGCAAGTTGAATGTCACATTGACTCTTAACAATGAGTTAAAAATCAATGATGTGTTTGTGTCAGAAAGTAAGATTTGGCCACACGTGCAGGGAAATCGATGCTGAGGAATGTTCTTAGAAAAAGTAGTGTAAAAGTAGTTCCTGAGAGCTTGTTTCTAAAGAAATTAAAGCACCGACAGACCCTTAATACATAGTTTTCCCCTCAGTAAGCTGCATGCTGACTGCAGCAGCTGTCTGGCACCTGGATTCCAGTCGTGAGCGAAGAGAGACCAGTTGGTGTACAGTCAATCCACTCTTGTGTTGTGTTGAAAGAGGATGGGGGATCCCTGGCACCTGACTTCACCCAACATTGCTGTAGCACCTATGCCTGGAAAGATATACTTCATGACTTCCTGTGGAAGAGAAGATGCTCATTTCCCTCTCCCACTTGGCCATTAGTGATCTGTATGCTTGGCATAACTGTCTACAGTTGTTTTGGTTGGTTCCTTCCTTTCTCATTTGAAGGATTCCAGTTTTTACTCTTTCTAAGTACACGTACGAGTGTGTTTCAGACTGAAATAGTTCGGGCAGGTGATTTCATATCAGTTTACACTTCAGCATCATCTGGGATTTACACAAAGGCTAAGATGAATACTTGTGTTCAGAGTGAGGTGGCTTTCATTCCCGAGCAGCCATTCCACCTTCTGTGGCTCAACTTTGAAATAGCAAATTTCTGAAGGTGTTCTGATTGTTTCCATCTAGTGAACATTTTGGGGAACACACCTCAGTCTGAGTGTGCTGGATCTGTACACCAGAGAAAAGGTACAGCTTGAAGCTTCCAGCTTCCATGTTATTATAATATGAACCAACCTAATTTCAGCAAGAAACTATTCTGGATATAGCTTTTACTTTGGCAAAAAGAGTAAAGATTCCTTGAAGTTCTGCTGGCATTTATTTCCCTACAGTAATTAACAGTGTGGCTGTGTAGCTGCATAATAGACTCTGGAAAAGATATGTGTGAAATCATTTAACTGCAACGCAATACGGCCATGCAAAGAATGTGTCTCAAAGCTTTCCATAGTACATAGCATTTTTCATGTTTCCAGTGGTTTAAGTGTGATTTTAGCATATTTTTAAATTAGATTTTGCTTATATCTTTGCTCTGAAAACTATAAATCACAGACTTGACTTTGAAAATGCAGAACTAGATAGGGAAGAATTTGCTAGATTAACAGCTCTTCCTGTTACTGGAGATGAGTCTGTCCTTTTCCTCTCGATAATTGGTCAGGTGTCACTTCAAAACAGTCGGTTATTGCATTGTTACTTCTTTGAGGAGGCTTTTGTAAAATGTTGCCCCTTGGCTTTAAAAATATTCTGCTTATGCCAGACCAGATGTGTCATTGACCAGTTAATATTCATTTGCTATTTTGCCAGTGTTGTACCTAATCTTCAATACAGATTTTTCCCTACATAATGTTTACACCTCCTGAACTTTTTCAGAGAGAGTAAACCTTTCCATCTGCTGCTTTTGAGTGCTAAATAGCAAGAGAATTTTCTTCTATTTCATAACTGTGTTAATGGTTGTACAGTTGTACTTGTCCTAAAACACATTTTATTCCAGGTAATGGATTGCAAGTGCTTTTGACGATTGCACTGCCACTTTCTGGATACCTGCTGGGAGC
This sequence comes from Dromococcyx pavoninus, assembly GCA_033558185.1. Taxonomy (NCBI): domain Eukaryota; kingdom Metazoa; phylum Chordata; class Aves; order Cuculiformes; family Neomorphidae; genus Dromococcyx; species Dromococcyx pavoninus. The sequence continues at coordinate 110,610 of JAUMJL010001137.1, read as the reverse complement.
TTCTCAGACTGCTGTGTTCTGGGATCATCTGGTTTCCACTGCTGCATCTCCTCATACCTTGTTCATTTGTTGACACACGAGGGCACCAACTCTCTCAAACTTTGTATTCCATTATGTATTAATTTACAGCCCTCTTTCACAGCTTGTTTTTCCAAGTTTCCCCTAGCCTTAGAATTCCATTCTCTCTTCCTTTGTACCTAGGATTACGTACCTTGTCTTTGAACCCTTCTATTCAGGTTACGCTTAATGCAGTGCTGCGTGTTGAGAATCAGCTGACATCTGTGAGGCATGGTGTATGTTCCTGTTTACAGTGATATAAATGTCTGTATAATTTTTCTGTGTTATGATTTGCTCCCCTGAAATATTCAGTGCTTTTATTTTCTGTTTTGTGCACAGCCGGTTGCTGAACCAATTCCTATCTGCAGTTTTTGCCTTGGTACAAAAGAGCAAAATCGGGAGAAGAAACCTGAAGAGCTCATCTCTTGTGCTGACTGTGGCAACAGTGGTAGGTGACATTTTACAGCACTGCTGCTGATAGCCTGGCTGCTTGAGGCTGAGGAGCTGCACATAGTGACTGCTTCTGACCCATATGTGTGAGGAGTGTGCATCTATGTCATAGAATACAGTTAGTTCAGCTGAATACCATGCTCCTAGGGGGGAGACATTTAAGTTAACCTCACAAAAATAGTTAACTTGACTCCTGGAAGCTTCTTTTAAAGCGTGATAACAATAATCTCAATTCAGTTCTGAAAAATTATCTTGGTGTTCTTTTGGGCCTGCTGCTTGCTATCTAGGGTGTTGGGTTGATGCTGTGAGTAGATAAGAATAGAAGCACCTAAAGGGGTATCTGGATAACGAAAATTCTGTGTGGGGACATGTAATTAATGAATTAATCTGTGAGCATTAACAGTAGTGGAATGGTTTTGCTGGTATAACTTTTTCCTTTTTCTGTAGGTCATCCGTCCTGTTTGAAGTTCTCTCCAGAGTTGACAGTTCGAGTGAAAGCCTTGCGATGGCAGTGTATTGAATGCAAAACGTGCAGTTCCTGTCGAGATCAGGGCAAAAATGCTGTGAGTACAGTGGAATATAGACTGAATGAAGAGAATATCAGTCTTGTGGATATAGGTTCAGGTTTTGAGTCTGGTAGTCTCCTGGGAACTGTGAAATTTTCTGTCTATAGTTGAAAACTCTGTGTGTGTTCTCTGAGGGGGTGAAAAATTAACGGAGGACTCAATGGTGATATGTATCTAAAGAGAGATCAACTTTCTGTGTCTTCAACAGGACAACATGCTCTTTTGTGACTCGTGTGACCGTGGCTTTCACATGGAATGCTGCGACCCTCCTCTTACCAGAATGCCAAAAGGTGAGGACTTTGGGGTGGAAAGGGTGATTTAAGATGGTGTTGAAAGAGACCAGAGGGTAGGAGGTGCGTCTAAATATTTGTTCCTGTTTTATCTATGTTTAACTTGTTCTTTACAGCATTGCTTTTCAGGCATTAGAAACTAGAGGAGCGTCAGAACTTCACATCCAGATTTTCCGCTGTCTCCTGCTTGCTTTACGTTATTGTCTTGTGAAAGGTTTTGAAAACAGTCTTTGAGGTTTGAGGGAATAGAAGTGATCCTTACAGATTAAAATCATCTGCTTCCATTTGAATGAACAGCCTTGTACAAAAGAAAGAAACGGACTTCTAAGTTTTTGAAGTCATATCCATTTGGACAGTAGAGTGTCCTGGAACGCAACTGAGTTTCTCTCTTCCATTAGAGAGCGGCTTATCTATGGAAGATTCTTCCTTGGCAATTAGAAGACAGTTTTCCCAAAGAAGGTATTTGGAAGTGGTGTAGTCGTAAGCAGAGCATAGCAAAATTAAATGTGTTGTTTTTATGGTTTTCTGATAGCGTGCTACGAATTGAAGAGGCTTCCTGCATGGTTGTGTGACGTGTATCTGGGGGATGGAGGGTGGGAAATGAACTGGACTTGAGTTTAGATTGCTGTAACGTATACATAATTGTTCTTACAGGTATATGTGATGATTTGGGCCTTTGGCACTGTTCCTGCCCTTTCTGCTGGAAGGTCTGGGGCCTGTAATTCTCTTTTTTGTTCTACAGAGATGTCCCTTACATTCAGTGATGGAGACTTGTCTCTTACAGGTATGTGGATATGTCAGATATGTCGGCCACGGAAGAAAGGAAGAAAACTTCTGCACAAGAAGGCAGCACAGATAAAACGACGCTATGCTAACCCAATAGGACGTCCCAAGAACAGGTTAAAGAATCAAAACACACCGTAAGTCTTTTAATATGGAGGAGTAAGGTGTGAGATTTTCTAGGGCAGTGGGTATTCCTGAAGTGTCTGGTCTACTCTGTGAGAAGACTTCTTTTTCAAAGAAGAGCTGTTTGTTTTGCTTTAATACAGTATTTCTGAAGAGTGCTGTGAAAGACTAAAATTAATCTTGGTGCTGATTTTTGCCAAGATAAAAGACAAATAACTTACTCTTTGCAGTAACTTACTGGTCAGTTTTGAACTGTTCCTTATAGTCTTAGATGAATTTTGTTGTTCATCTCGAATCTGTTCTGCTGGATGGCTGCTCTTCCAGTATAAATTAATTATTTTGCTTTGCATTTCTCAAGAACCCTTTATGTGTTCAGAGAAATAAAGTCATCTACAGTGAAGCATGTAAGGCTGTTGCTTGACGTATATTTAAACTGAAACTGCTGCCACAAAATATTCAGTGCCTTTCTGCTTCCATTCCACGTGTTTCGGCATTTGTGGAGTGCTCTGTTGCGCTGGGACAGATTGTGTGGGCTTGTGGTGGTTGTGGGGCAGCCAGTCATTGGATTGGATTTGGGTGGGCAGGAAATCTTGGGATAACTGTTCAACAGAGCTGTTCCCTCGAGTTAAAACTGCTGTGTGGTGCTTGTTGTGATGCAGCACCAGTGACTGTGCAAGGAACAGAATAGGGAAGGAGCATATCACAAGTTCTCGTTTGGGCATCCCTAAAAGAAACTGATTCTAACCAGTAGCGCCCAAGGATGTTTTGGAAAGGAACCTTTTGAAGTTTAATGCTTATAAAAACATAAAGGGAGTGTCTCTCAAACATCCTATTTTCTTCTAGTCTGTGTGATACCTTTGCTTAAATGAGCTCTTGATGTAATTCAGAGGGGCAAAAGGAAAGCTAGCTGTCTGCTATTGCTGCTTTGTCTCTCTTAATTTTCATTTCATGATTTATTCACAGTTTTCTTGCCTGTGTTCCATCATTTCTCTTGCAAAATATGTCCACAGAATTGTGCACAGATGATTGGGTTTTCTTTTTAGGAAAAAGCAGCCTATTTCTATCCTCTGGCTGCAAAGATAGTAGCTAAAAACTGTCAGCTTCCTGAAATGGCAGTTAGTCTAAGGGAATCCTGCTGACTGTTAAATGCTCTGTTATGTACATAGAGTTTTAAAGTTTCAAACCTGAAAGACAGCAGCTGGTTGGAGATCAGCACTGTTTTCTGCTAAGAGGGCCATCAGTGGTATAGGTTGTTAGCTGGTGTGCATGTCCTGCATGCGTTAACTTTCTGTGTAGCTCTTGTGACAATTTCATATCAGTATGAAAGCTTTGACAAATGACAAATGTAAATGTTTAATGACTGCATAAACCAAAACCTTCTGTGCAATCTGTTAATTCGGACTGCTGGTTTGAAAATTTAATGTTGTATTAAAATTGGTGAAATTTTATTGTTTATACTGAAATTAATTGTAAATAATATCCTGTGTGGGAAGAAAGAGTACAGTGCTTCTACTAAGGTGCTTGGAATCCTGGCTCCTGCGTGGTGCGCAGGCTCCTGACTACTCCTCGATTTTTAAATTCTCAGTTGACATTTAGCTTCTCTGTAATTGGTAAATAAGTAGGGAAGATGGTAGTCCACTTAGCAACCCCAAATGAACCACCTTACCAAATCTTCTGACCATATGCTTCCTCTTCTCATTCTTCAGATCAAAAGGCCCTTTCAGCAAAGTTCGAGCTGGCCCTGGTCGGGGTCGGAAGCGCAAGATCACTCTGTCTGGCCAGTCAGCATCATCAGAAGGAGGATACCTGGAGCAGACAGATGTCTTGGACTTCTGCAGAGATGGCAGCACCGCCTTGAAGTTTAACAAGAAAACCAAAGGGCTTATAGATGGCCTTACTAAATTCTTCACTCCCTCCCCTGATGGACGGAAAGCTCGAGGGGAAGTGGTAGACTATTCTCAGCAGTATAGGATCAGGAAAAAGGGTACCAGGAAATCTAGCACTTCAGAATGGCCCACAGGTAAAGATTTTTCACCCTGCCAGTGTAAGTATCCTGTACACCAGTAAAATGTTTGAAGGCTGGAATGGAGAAGTGACTAGAATTGGAAGAGCTGAAACTCAGATGTGGTTGTCTTTGGTGCATTGAGGTAGAATACCGATTGGAAAAGGGAAGACGTCTTAGAGGCCTTTGCCTTTATATATGACAGCAAGGTGTGGTGAGGGATTAAGTGATTACTCTGAGGTAAAATGCCTGTTGACAATGAGGGGCTTGCAGATAGCGCCAGGAAATTTCACAGAATCACAGAGTGGTTGGGGCTGGAAAGGCCCTTGGGAGCTCATCCAGTCCAACACCTTGCAGGGTTGCCTTCAGCAGCTGCACAGGAGCACATCCAGGCAGGTTTGGATCTCTCCAGAGAGGAGACTACACACCCTCCTCAGGCAGCCTATTTCAGTGCTCTGTCATCTGCACAGTAAAGAATGAACTTTCTCATGTTCAGAATAAAGAATGTGCTAAATAATGTCATATTTGAAGGAAGTAGCATAAGGACTGGTTAATGGAAATAAGAACAGCAAGGTAGAGGTACAAAATGGGAAACATAGATAAAACCAGCCTGAGAGACCTGTATGTTTCCAGTTTATGCTATAAGCGTGTATACAAATATTTCCTCGTTTTCTCAGCCATAGAGGAACCTGCTTCGTGCAATTTGACACCTTCTTGCTGGAGAGCATCCCTTCTTTTAAGTGCATTTCTGCTTTCCTTGTTTTATTTGCTAGCTTAAGACATTAATCCATGGCTGGACCTTAAGTTAATCTCTCTATTCAGGTCTTTATGGTCTTGTTGAATAGTTTCATAGCTTGAATTGTTCCTAAGCCAGCAATGGAAAGCATTCCACAATAACATACAAGATTCACAGGTTTAGAATAGTTGTGTGCATTAGCCTGGCTTGTGCTGAAAGAACAATCTGTTAATGCTTTGGGGGTGCCTTGCTGATACTACAGAATCATGGAATGACTTAGACTGGAATAGACCTTAAAGTTCTAGTCCCCCCTGCCATGGGCAGTGATGCCTTCCACTGGGTCAGGCTGCTCAAAGCCTCATCCAATTTGGCCTTGATGCATCCCCATCTTCCCTGGACAACCTGTGCCAGTGCCAATACTAAGATTGTCTAAGTGGTGTGGTGAGTTTTGGACTTCTTACGTGGTTACAAATAGTGAACTGGTTCTTCCTTTGTCATCCCAAATCTGAATAGAAAATGCCATCTTGTCACTTGGCATGGTGTCTGAACACAGCCAGATGTTTTTTGCCGCATTAAAAAGCAAGCACTCCTTTGTAAATGTAGCTGAAGATATTTTTCTGTCATTTACAGACAATCAGGATGGCTGGGATGGAAAACAGGAAAACGAAGAGCGTTTTTTTGGGAGCCAGGGTGTCTTAACTGAAAAAGACATGGAGTTGTTTAGAGATATTCAGGAACAAGCACTGCAGGTAAAGTTAAATTTTCAGTGTCTGGCAGTAAGTGCCAAATCTGTAAAAGAAATGTGCACAAACCCCAAACAGCGTAGGCACTGAAGCAGCAGTCTGCCCTTGAAGGCCTTCTTCTCGTCACTGTTTGTGTTAAGTGGTTGCATGGGAGTCGGGTCTCTCTGCTTATGCTGGACGTTCACTCAGAGGAGGGTGTTGTTGCTGGAAAGGCAGCACCCATGCAGGGCCCGCTGCCACAGGGGCACGTTTCTCTCTTTTCCATAAGACTTTCCAGATGCCTGCAGTGACTGTGTGTGTTACTGACCTATTGCACTGGGCCATAACAAGGATTCCTTTGATCCTACAGTGCTTACCTGTAATTAACGTAGCTGTCCCTTTTCATTGGGACAAAGCTCCTTAAGATGCGTGTGGCTGGGGTTAGATCCCAAGGCGACTTCTGCCTACACCAGTCCTGCTTAGAAAAGTGTTAATTTTAAATGTTAGCCTTTCAAACCCTAAGCCATTGTCCTGAGTATGGCCGTTTCATTCTGCTGGCATCATTTTGCTTATAGGTAACTCACTGGCAGTCTTCACTGCAGTTTCTGACCTCCTGCGTGAAACGTGGTCTCATTTATTCATAGCTTTGCAGTCCAGATGGCTCATTTGATAATGCAAGGCCAGAACGAATATTTCAATTTTTAATTGTGTGAGTGACAGTCTTTTGAGAGAAAATCTTCATGAACTGACAAAACGTTTGTTTACTTTGAAGGAAAGCATTTAGTTCCCTTATTTTTAGTTCCAATAAAATATACAGTTGCTATCAGAGAGGCAGAGGAAGTAAAGTTTTTATAAATAACTTGAAATATTTTATTTTCTATTTTTTTCCCTTCTAATAAGTAATTTGAGGGTTTTCTTTAAGTGTTCTGCACTCGGGATGATAAGCAGATAGCTGTACACTGAATGTTGTTTTTATAGATGCTACATTCACGGTAGCATATACAGTCTTGGAGCTGGGAAGACACTAATGTATTATGTTCAATACTTGGATATTCTGGATCTTAATTTCAGGAGCAGTTGATGTGTTTCTGTTCTTGGCTATTGAAATAAAAAGAAAGGAAATAGTAATGAGACTGAGAAGAGATTTTATTAAATTTTACTGTGTACTAGTTTGTATCTTAAATTATGACATGCAACAGTGTGAAAGTAGTGAAGTCTGTGGTGTGACAATGCTTACAAACTCTTCTTTTTGTGAATCGTGCACTTGTTTGAAATGTGGCTGGTACTGATTTTTAGCGTTAGAAAGCAGTGTCTGCATCTCTGAGTTCGAGTAGGGTGGACTGTGTGAATATTTTAATTTATTTCAGTTTAGAAATCTTTCTCTTGGAAACTGATGATATTTTTTTCCCTTGCATAGAAAGTAGGGGTGACCGGACCTCCAGATCCACAAGTTCGATGCCCTTCTGTCATTGAATTTGGCAAGTATGAAATCCAGACCTGGTACTCGTCTCCATATCCACAGGAATACTCCAGGTACGACCAAACACTTCTTATCCTTTGTTCTGCTTCAGTGCTTATGGGAAAGCTGTACTCCAGCAAGTGTAGAATGATGATTCTACCTGAACGTAGGACAGAAGCAAAGTGCACATTATCCAGTCACTTCTCATAGTAGTTAATAGATGTCTTAAGGTCTTTTTAGGCTGAGTCAAAAAGTTGCTAAGCTCTCTGCAACAACCTGCGTATGCTGTGAACATTCAGACTGCCACAGGGATACATGATTAGATGGATTCCCAAAGAATTGACATATTCCACTCCCTGAGGAGGGAGCAGCCTCAGCTAAATAAACCTGATCCTAGGCTCTTATTAAGCATGTTAAGTGGTTAGAGCACCTGACTCTCAGAGTGTGTTGGTTCTTTACGTGTGATATCACAGAACAGTTTGGGTTGGGATGGGCCTTTAGACAGATCATCTGATCCGGCACCCCTCCTGTGGGCAGCAACATCTTCAACTCAATGAGGTTGCTGGTATTTCTAAAACTAATTATGCAGGACATTAAGTACATTTTTTAGTATGCATTTTTTACAGAATAACTTTGAAAATAGTAAGATGGTTTGGGCCTGTTTAGCACATATACAAGGTCTGTACATACTGGATTGGTTTTCACCTATCTGCAGGAGTAAGAAATTTCATACAAAAGTCTCTGTCTTAGAACTTTCTTTATCTTTGCTTACAGGCTACCCAAATTGTACCTTTGTGAATTCTGTCTAAAGTATATGAAAAGCAGAACTATTCTCCAGCAGCATATGAAAAAATGTGGCTGGTTTCATCCTCCAGCCAATGAAATTTACAGAAAAAACAATATTTCAGTCTTTGAGGTAAGTTAGAAAACTAAGCCACTCACTTTTGTGTATAAAAGAGGGTCTTTAGCACCCAATCGTGTGATGTTTTCCATAACCCTAAAGATCTTCATTCTTGAAGCATTCAGTTGCTAAGAGTGAAGAACAAGCAAGCAGTGGGAGCTGACCTCATGTATAGGTTATTCATCCATGAGAAGGCTGGCTTTGTAAAAATGCTTTTTTCATTTTAGAAAAATGAATTTTAAGATCTCTCTTAAGCTAATGAGTGTAACGATGACAGCCTTTGTGTTGTGGAAGTTTAAGTCCTTTGAGATGCTTCCTGTGGGAGAGAAGTCTTCTCACGTTAGATGTTAAAGACATACGGGGATTCCATGTCCTTGCATGGCACAAATTAAGTGACAAAACTTTTCCTCATTTCCGTAAGGTTGATGGCAATGTCAGCACTATCTACTGCCAGAATCTGTGCTTGTTAGCCAAACTCTTCCTGGACCATAAGACCCTCTATTACGATGTGGAGCCATTTCTTTTCTACGTGCTGACACAGAATGATGTCAAGGGCTGTCATCTTGTTGGCTACTTTTCCAAGGCAAGTATTTGAGTGCTTCAGTCTTGGAACTGCATTTGCTGTGGTGAGAAATGCTGCTTCAGGGTCTTCAAACTGTTGTCATTTAGGCCCTTGCATTTTATATAACACATTCTGTGATGTAGGTATAGACATCTGTCACAACCAGATTTTATTTGTGTTCCATGTGGAGACCATCAGCTGCATCAACTGGTCAAACCAGGTTTCCTCATCGTGTAGAAGAGCGTATATGCTCTCAGGGACTCACACTGCAGCTAAAACACCTCACCTACTCTACAAATGACTTCTTGAAGGTGATGGGTAGTGCTGTTTGTGAGATAAATGTTGTTACCCAGTAGTTCTAGCTCATATTTCCTGTTACAAATGTGCTGCTTTTCAAACAAGTTTGGCAATTTTGCACCTCATTTCAACTTTGTGACTTTCCATCTCGGTTTGTAGGAACTTGTATAGAACAACAGCTTCTTCTGTTTCTCACTGGTCTTTCTGGGGTTTTTTTTTGTTTGTTTTGGTTTGGTTTTTTTTAATTTGCTACTTTTTTTTACCCACAGGAGAAGCACTGCCAACAGAAGTACAATGTTTCCTGCATAATGATTCTTCCACAATACCAGCGTAAGGGCTATGGCAGGTTCCTAATTGACTTCAGTAAGGAACTTTTTATTCACTATTTTAGTCTTTGTCTTTTCATATTTTAAAGAAAGGCATAACTATGGAAGAGGATATTTTTCAAATTTAAAAACGTGTCGAAACAAAGGATTCTAAAGCTCACAAAATCATCTGAACTTCACAGTTTACTCTTCTCGTGGGAAAGCTTCATTTCTAAATTGAAATCGATCATTTTCACCATTTCTCATGTTTCCTGGTTAAGTAGCTTGGGGTGGAAACTATAGGCATATGTCAGTATGATATTTTTAGCAGAAGCTTACCTGGTGTGGGTAGTTCTTGCTACAGAAAGCCAACCCTAAAACTGCATAGTCCGAAACCTTCAGCAGCTTAAGTGAATGAGCATCCTAAGCAGGGGGTAGTCACAGCTATGTTTTAATTTAGCTTTGAGAGCAATAAAACCAGACATACTGAGCCTCTCAAATATTCAGTCCTCAGATTAATACATGGATCTCAACAAGTTCACAGGGAAGCTTGCAGCTGTAACTGTCTCTTACGCTGAATGTACCCTCTAATATTGCCCTCCTTGTGGATGTCCTGATTTTAGAGTTAGCATCCAGAGGAAAAATGCTGCTGGTATAATTACATCAGAATGATTTTGCTGGTAAATGTGCTTGTGTAGATAAATTGTTCTGAAAATATTGTTGAGACAAAGGAACTCCATGATATGTCCTGAGAAATCAACCAATGTGGGCTGTATTGGCACAGCAGTGAGAAGACCCATTGGCCAGCTGGTTGCCCCCTTCCCACTTTGTCATAAAGGGAAGGACCTAACTTCTCAGTCCTTACTGAACCTATGTGGTCTGTCACAGTCTTAAGTGAAGTAAGCTTTTACAGATAGAGCTTGGTACTCTCCAGCAGTTTGACAGTAGAGAACTTTCAATAAAATTGTTTGCCGTGTCAGTTTTAAACGGCCAAAATACTTTTTCCCTTTGTCACCTTTAACATTGCTGATGCAGACTGTGTGCATGACAGGCTCAGTTTAGTTGCTTGGTAGGCCACTGCTGCCATCTCGTGGCATTGCCCTCAGCTGGTGTCTGATGGGAGTGTGGTTCAGAAATCTTGAACTGTACCATTCCAGAAAAGGAATGCAAACAAATTAAAATCAGCCAGGCCACTCAGTAAATCCTTCAAAATTATAGTCTCTGTCTTGTTGCAGCACTCAGTTGCTTTCTGAAAAGATGCCCTTGAAGAAGTTGGGGTGGAAACAGAAGCTATATTTGCTGATTAAAAAAAGTTGTTCATGTATATCTTTAGGCTATTTGCTTTCAAAGCGTGAGGGTCAAGCAGGATCGCCAGAGAAGCCCCTGTCAGACCTTGGGCGCCTCTCATATATGGCTTATTGGAAAAGTGTAATATTGGAGTGCCTTTATCATCAACGCGACAAGCAAGTAAGCATTAAGAAATTGAGCAAGCTGACTGGAATCTGCCCTCAAGATATCACTTCCACTCTACATCACCTACGAATGCTTGACTTCCGTAGTGATCAGTGAGTACAGGAATCCTGTTTGATTTCCAAATAGGTCCAGATGCATTTGAATGAAATTTAATGGTGTTTGAAGACAAGTTATAGCAAATAATCTTGATTTTATTTAAGACTTAAATGTCAAAATACTGGCTGTAGAGATTTGCGATGATCATGTTCAGTGCCAAAGCTGGATCAGATTTCCAGCTGTGTAGCTCTGCAGCTGTGGAGCCTTGGAGAAATTTGCAGCTGTAAGAGAAAGCAAGCTGGTCTCTTGGTCAGCTCCTCTTGGGGTCCCTTAGCATAATCAGTCTGATATACTTTCAAAAGAGCAAACAGCAGCTTCCCTTTTCTAGAGGGAAATCTCTTTCCTTTCCCAGTCACTAAGCAGCCAGTTTTTCCCCCACTTTTCTGTGTGCCTCCAAGATGCCATTAACTGTGTGGATTCACATGGAATGCTTGAATGAGGGAATGGATCACTGGGAGAAGTGAGGTGTTTGGATGCAGAGCAGAGGTAATCTGTTTGCCCCACTAAATGTACTAGTCAGGTGAAATACTAGGAGTTATTCTTGGTTCAGACCATGGCAGTTTGGGGAGCGGGGTTGTTTTCTGTTGCATTTTGTGTTAAACTTGGAACTTACTTGGAAAACTTGTTATTTGAGAACAGTTTTATATCCTAGTTTTACAGCGTACTTGAATCAGTGATATTAATCCCAGCCCCTGAATAAAATCCACTCTTCTAGTGGAACTGTAAATTTTTAAAGCCATTCTTTTAGTACCATTCAGTATCTTTCACCTCCTGTTGCATGTTCCCCAGGTGGCATTTCGCTTGTCCGTATATCCCTTGTCCGTTTAACACAGGATGACGGTGATACTCTGCAGCTGGGTGTTACCATGGAAGGACAACAGCGTCACCATTAACAAGATTTGGAAAGAATTTAACAACATATTCTCAGTTTTAAGATGCTTTCTCTGGTAGTCTGAGGGTACTGCAAATTGTACAATTTTAATGAGCTTTCTGTCCTCTCTGAAGTTATTCATGGCAGCACTGATTTAGCACACAGCCATTTTTTGTAATGTCTTATATCTCTTTCACATGACAACGTATGCAGCATATAGCCTGTTGTTGATCAGTGTTATTACTGTTTAGGTTTGTGATCATTCGCCGAGAGAAACTTATCCAGGAACATATGGCAAAGCTGAGAACTAATGTCCGACACATAGATGTGGATGCAGAATGTCTGCGTTGGACCCCTGTCATAGTTTCCAACTCAGTTGTCTCTGAGGACGAAGAAGAGGAGACAGAGGATGGGGAAAATGAAGAGCAACAACGGCAGAAAGACAAGGAAACAGAGACCAGTGTAAGAGTGAATCTGTTACTTCTGTGTGGCATATAGTTTGTTGTTGGTGCTTCTGCAGGCAATGATAACAAGAGTTCAGATGCGATGCTTGGGCATTTGGCATAATCAGAAAAAGCAATGCAGTCATGATTAGTTTATATATCTTTATAGTTTCAGATTGGAAATTAAAAATAGAGAAAACATCAAGACATAGTCTAGAGAAAGGTTAAAGACTGTCTCTGAAAAGAGTAAGAAGGTTTTTTCTACCCGTAATAGTTTTTGCAGTGTGCGTTAGAGGGGGGGCGGTTAGAAGAACAACCAGCCAACCAACCAACCTGCCTCCCACTCTCAAGCAACTCGTTCTGTCATCAGATTAGTGAAACAGGTTTGGGTTTGCAAGACGCAGTATTTCTCTAAGTGCCAAATAACATAAGTGGAAGTGAATCAACAAAAACTCTTTTAACATTTTTCACCGAAGGTTTTTGCCATAAACATTTGCAAAATTACAAATAGCTTTAGAATTACTGCCCACAGAGCAGTGAAGGCTTCTGAAATCCAGGCTGCTGTTCTTGAAGCGTTGCCCTCTCTCATCAGGCAATGAGCACGAGAGGCAGATGATGTGCTGTCACTGTATTTACGTTAAACTAATAGTGCATTTTAATGAAAAAAATAGCTTTGTTTTTGTCTCAGTTCTTTTTGAAAATTAGACAAATGCTGTGTTTGAAGGTAGCAAGATGATATTTGCGTTCCAGCTGGCCACTGGATAGCTGCTGCTGACTGACATCACTTGTTGGGAAGCAGCTTGTGCTCTGTTATAGCCTGGAAGGGAGTAGAAGTTAACACTATTAGAATCTCATAAAGGTCGATTATTTTATTCTCAGATTCTTAAAAGTAATTCTTATTAAACTTCTCTGACTTCTTGCTCAGAAGCTTTTGTGGAATCAAATTTGGAATAGATGTACATGCTTAAATGTGTGAAATCTGTTTGCTTTTTCTTTCAATCAGATGGTAAAATCGGTGTCATGGGAGAAGAAAGAGCAAGAGCCTTACTCACCTACAGAGAGTGAAAAAAAGCCAGACATTGTGGCTCCAGCCAATTCTACACGGCCAAACAAGCACATTTTTCCCCTGGATAGTCTTCCTGCAAACAGTCAGCCACCACGAAGAGGTCGATGGAACCGCAAGGGCAAAAAACTTCGGGAGCCCTTTTGTGAGAAGGAGCCGATATTGCCCACTGAGGACGAAACAGCAATTCCCAGCAGGCGATGCAGTGAGTGTGAGGAGAAATCGACAGCCTCCCGAGGCCGGTGCAGTGACTGCGAGGAGAAGTCAGCAGCCTTGCAAGGAAGGTGTGGCGAATGTGAGGAGAAGTCTCCAGCCCCCAGAGGCCGGTATGCTGAAGATGAGGAAAAATCTGTCATTTCCCAGGGACAGTATAGCAAGGGTGAAAAATCTGGAATTCCCCATCGGCGGTACAGCGAAGGTATGGAAAGGTGGAGAGGGCAGTTGAAAAAGAGCACGGAGCCACTGAAGTGTGGATTCCCAGAGGATTGCGACAGATTACCTCGCCGCTTCAGTGACAGCGATAGGGCACTTCTGAGGTGTTTCAGTGATAGCAGTGAAGAGGAGGATGATGAGCCTGTGAGTCCTCGATCAAGCTCTCCACCTGTTCTCACCAAGCCAACATTAAAACGAAAGGTGTGTGTCTTCTTGTCTCTGGCTATATTGTGCAGTTTGTTTTCTCAGCGTGTCGGTGCTTTCCAAAGGATTGTCCAGTTCATGAGGTATGCGTTAACTGTACAAGTAGCATCTGCTCAGTGCTCCAGAACTCTGTCCTGCAGGGTACTTTCTGCTAGCTTCTTGTAGTGGTGGGTTTTGTTGAATCAAAGGTAGGGAAGTTTATTAATTCTGACTTCTGCCTTGTGATTTTGATCTTCTTCACATTGGTTATTTAAAATTCTACTGAGTCATGCAAAACAGGAACAAATATGGTCCTACTTCTAAAAGAAGCTTGCAAACACAAATACAATCTAAACAACTAAAATCACAGCATAAAGTCTTTGAAATGATTTATCACGGAGATGTGAATTCTGTCAAGATGAAGAAAATCCTCTCCTCATTGGATGCTGCACTAAAAAGTTCTCTTCTGTATCATCTTTGCAGCTTCTACCAAACTATTCACATCTTTACTGTGTCTCTGAACTTTCGGTTGTCCTAGATGGGCTGTTAGCTTCAGTGTTTTAAATAGTTTATAGTGTTGCACAAATGTCAGTCTATCAATCTCCATGGAAATCAGTTGTCTTGCATTGTGTTTGACATCTGTGGAGCTGGAGGCGGGTGCTCGTCAGTATTTTTAGAGAAGCCTGGATTCCAGAAGGGAGCCCTCTGGTCCCGCTTAAGACTGTTGAACTCTGCTGTTCATGTTCTCTATTTATCAGTGGTGTATTTCTACTGCACGTGATAGTGTCTGATCTACTCCCACCTTCTGCTTTCAGAAACCAATTCTTCACCGGAAGAGGCGAGTCCGCAAGCGTAAGCACCACAACAGCAGTGTTGTCACTGAAACAATCTCGGAGACCACAGAAGTGCTGGATGAGCCGTTTGAGGACTCAGACTCTGAACGACCAATGCCCCGATTAGAGCCTACATTTGAGATCGAGGAGGAGGACGAAGAGGAAGAGGACGAAGAGGAGGAAAATGAACTTTTGCCCAGTGGATACTTTCGGCACTTAGCCCAGCCAGACACACTCAGGCATAGACCCTCTTCTCAGAGGAAGTCCAAAGATGAGGAGGAGTCTGATGACACCAATGGTATGTTGGGTGGTGTGCTGTTAGAAGTGTGATATCGGTAGAGTGTCAGCGAGCATCGGAGGATGCTGGCTCTTGATGGAACAAGCTGCTTACCTTATCTTGTAGCTTTGAGCCAAAATACAGGGTTAGGCCTAAATTACCAATCAAACCAACCTCAAACGTTCCCAAGTCTTATGAAGATGCAGTGCCTGCTTTTAACTGTCTCATTAGCAATGACTTGATCATAGGGTATCCTTTAGATTCAGCTTTCCTAGTGGAAATTTTATGTGTAATTGTGGAAAAAGCTATGCAGAAATTAATTGAAGAGTCCTCATTTTTCCGTAACAAAGAGAAATAATAAATTCTCTCTTTTGAGTTCCTGTGCTTCATCCCATTACATGTCCTGCTCATATCTCTTATCAGTTCTCTGAACCTTCAGATCATAAAATTAAGCTATTTGGTTGGAACTGGTTACTTGGAATGCGCTGGCAATTCCGAAGAAGCATCTGTCACTCAGATGCTCCATTAGTAACTTTCATTATGACTGTCACCTGTTCTGCTCTCTCCATGGTCTGCATGCTGCGAGGCAGTCAGCCGAATAAAAAGGAAGTCTGTGTCAAAGAGAAGTAGATGCTTATCCCACAATAAAACATCATTCCTGAAACTGCTATGATCGCAACCACATATACCATCCATTTAGCACCAGTTACTCTTAAATACTTACAGCAATGTATAACTGTAACTTTAGTGCTTAGTGGAAATACGTACACAGTCAGCTTATACCATTATTTTTTAAATTCTTCTGTAATCAGATTACTCATGAAATACATTTTTGTGGTACTCCAGCACTATTAATACAACTATAGAACTGGGAGAAGATCTGTTAGATAAGTAGTTTTCAGTCTTTCTCAATTGTGCTCTCCTGAATATTTCCGGTGGAGAAGCAGATCCCTTTAGACGCCGCACACATACATTGCTTTTGTAAAATACATCAGTAATTTTTAACCATCTTCTGCAGAGGGATCAAAAATAGTGTTTGGGAAGCCACTGTTGTAACTCACACCCATTATATACTATGAGGATAAATTTCTTACTTATCTACTTTGTAAATACTTTGCTTTCTTACTCTCCACTTGTAATTTAGTGCTTTCTGTTCCCTTATGTTGCTTTTTTTTCCTGAATTTCTGCGAATTTGTCAGAACCTTTGCAGTAATAAAGTAGTAAGTGCACTATTTTAAGGTATTGCTTCTCCTATAATCAAACACTATCCGTTGGCTACTCATGCCTTTAATGCAGGTGCATATACAGTACAAGTGCATAGACAGTAAAACTGTAATGATCTTAAAGAAACTACAGCATACTTTCAGTTACCTAAACATGTCAGCCTGGGGGATAATCATAAACAACTGGCTTTTTTTGATGAGAAGTTAAGCTGGATGGAGGGAGACGGCACTTCCTTATGGCAGTTCGGAAATATAGCATTGCAGTCACTAATACGTGGTTCACATTTAAAGTATTTTAATCCTAACTGTGATTTAGAAATGTTTACAGGAAGCTTGGAGATTTTTTAAGTTTTCCCAGTACTGTGGAAACCAGCTTTAAAAATACCCTTTCAGACTAAAGGCTTTTTGGGTTACGTTTTTCCTGAGCACTTAATCTCCAGGTGGGACAAAGTAAAGGGAGTGGTGCATGATTTCCTTGAGATGTCACACTGTAGTCTTCTCAAATGAGAATTTGAATTGGTTGGTTGCTGTCAGGATTACAGTGAGAATGGACAGTGTGGTATGGTGGTTTGAGGCCAGTATTCAGTAGGGGTTAGGCATTCTGGAAGACAGAGTGTGTTCTGTGGTCTGAAAGCAAAGCTTGTCTCTCTCTATTCTGCGAATTCTGTGCATTTTGATTAGTGCTCTGTGAGGAAGGTGAGCTCTGTACTAGGCTGGGCTGTGTTCTTTTGGTTTTCCTAGGTCTATCTGTGAGTTTTACTGTGAATGTGAATACTGTAAGGATCTTCCGTTGAGGCTTGCCTGCACCCTGACATTTAACTAAGTGAACCTGGAGGAACATGTACACATATTTCAGTATCCTAGAAAATTATGCCTGAGAAATCCTGGGCAGTCATCAAATCCATATTCTTTTGTGAAGACACTATCAAGTACACGTGGTAAAAATCCTAGGATCACAGTCCCTTGAGGCTGGAAGGGACCTCTGGAGGTCATCTTGTCCAGCCCTACTGCTTAAGTGAGTTTGGCAAGAGCTGGTTGCTTGGGACCATGTCCAACTGGCTTCTGGATATCCCCTAGGAGGGAGACCCCACAGCCTCTCTGGGCAGTCTGTTCCAGTGCTCTGTCACACTAAAGATGCTCAGAGGGAACCTCCTGTATTCCAATTTGTGCCCATTGCTTCTGGTCCTTGCTCTGGGCACCCTTGAAAAGAGCCCAGCCCCATTTTTGCACCCTCCCTGTACATGTTGATAAGACCTTCCTGACCTACATCCTCTCTAGTCCCGGCTCTTAGCCTTTCCTCATCAGAGAGACACTCCCATCTCTTCGGCATCGTAGTGGCCCTTCGCTGGCCTCTGTCCCGTAGCTTCATGTCTTGAGAGATGTTTGCCTTAATGAGAGCCATTTGCTTAGTTTGAAATGTTACAGAATCAAGGTAATATATATTTTAAATAAATCAAGCTGCAAACAAGGAGTAATTAAGCAGCTTTGTTATTAGCGGGGTGAAGGCAGTTGGACTGGATCATCGTTGTAGGTCCCTTCCACCAGAACTGTTGTATTCTAGGGGAGATCAGCCTGTGTTTTATGTCTGCACTGCTATTTTATGGATGAGTTAAAAAATAATTTAGCAGCTGACAGAAGAAGAGGGAACTTGATAAAAGAAGTGAAGGGCAATTCACTGACAAAATCCATGACAGAGTATTTGAAGGTCATGTGCAGTAATTAGTGTGGTTTTCTAGCTCAAAGCCAGAGAGACTCAGATGATCCTTCAATATTTGAACAGGGGACTCTCAAGTGCAGGGATATTCTGTCATCCCTTTATTTAGCTTTGGTGAAACCACTACAACCATCTTTGCTTAGTGATTCACACTTGATAAGAGTATTGATACGCTGGAATAGTTCACAGAACAGTCGTGGGCTGGTTAAGACACTCAGACAAATGTTCTGTAACAATAGATTCAGAGAAAGCAGAGGCAAAAGAGCAACTTGATAAATTTACAAATTACTTAGGTGAAAACCGTGATTTGGTAAGAGACGTTTTCTGCCTAGCAGATAAAAGGAAAACTAATGCAAAAGCAGATTAAGTAAATTCAGGGTCTGAAGACAGAATTCGCATGGTGATGTGTGACTACCCACAATGATGAACATGCCAATGATGAACTGTTTCAGTAGTTTACAACAATTGTATAAAATGCCTCCAGCCTTCCCAACTGACAGGTTCAAACCAAAGTTAATTCAGAGAATGCCTTGGTGTTCAGTAGGTTCTCAGTAACCGACCACATTCCTTTCTGGCTGCAGAACCAGAAACTGCTGGCTCCTCCAAACCTGTTCTAGTGTTTGGAAAGTCACTGAAATGCAAAACTTGCTTCATCAAATAAAATCAACTGAGAGAGAAATCCAGCTTCCCCTTAATGATTTCTCAGATTGAAAAGAAAAGCATCTAGACAAATCCAGTCGCCTCTGTATTTCTTTTGGCATTTAAAAGCATAAACCATGAAAAAAGTGGAAGTACTTCTTTTCTTCAGCACATACCCGAAATACAGCTCTAAATGGAAACATGCTTTTATTACAACTTCATGATTTCCCCTACACTGGAACATCTTCATCTGTGAACATATTGTACAAATAAAATTTGTAAAGGGTGGTGAGTCTTTCCAGGACTTTAGCCTAGTGTTTAATTAAAATTTTGTATTAATGGCTTAGAACTTTGACCATGCAAAATTATGAAAGCATTGCTGCCCTTTGAAAATGTAATGTACATTGCAATTGCTAATGAGCAGACCTTGATCCTTCTTGTGACCTTTCACACTAAATCTTTAAGTTAGTATTGATATATAAAGTTGATAATGGGAATGCTTGGGAAAGCTTCCCTGAATGCCCAGGTCAAACAAAAGTTTTTGAACAATATCTTTCAATTTGTGTTTTCAGGTACCCCAACTTTGAAACCATTATCTATGCTGAGAAAATGTGAAGCAAACGATTCTTCACTGGAGCCAGATATTTCTACACCCATGAAAAAGAAGAAGGGATGGCCAAAAGGGAAAAGCCGAAAACCAGTCCACTGGAAGAAAAGACCAGGTCGAAAACCAGGTTTTAAACTGAACCGGGAAAAGGTGCCACCGTCAGTTCAGGACGAAGAAGTCGATGCAGAGGTAGATAATTCAAAACCAGGACGCAAGACCAAAATTTCAGATGAAGAAAGTGTTGAGCAGAAAGAAGAGCTACCTCTTACTGAGGAAAGGAAAGAGGAGGATGCAAGTATGGATGCAGAAGAGGTAGGAGAGGGAGAAGAGGAAGATGTAGCCAGCAGTGAAGTAAGAGCAGTTTCTCCTGTGGACAGCAACAGCAGTCCAGTGCCAGAAGTAAAAGAGCCTGAGATAGAAGAGGAGGTAGAGGAGAAGCCACGAGTTTTGGAAGAGCAAAGGCAATCAGAAGAAGAACAGCAAGAACTAGATGAACCTGAGCATGACCATGAGGAAGAAGAGGAAGTTGCAGTAGAGACAAATCAAAATGAAGATCATGATGCCGATGATGAAGATGACGGTCATCTGGACTCTGTGAAGAAAAAAGAATTAGAGGAACAGCCTGTGAGAGACGGGGTGAAGGAGGAGCCTCAGGTGCAAGAGTGTTTTTTAGAAACAAGCATAACAAGCAGTAGAGAAGATGCAAAAGAAAAAGATGAAGCAGAGGCAGATTCTGAGGAAGAGCAGGCTTCCAATGAGACATCAGTGGGCTCAGACCACGTCCCTGGGTCTGAAGATGGTCACGAAGAAGAGCAAAGTAATAAAGAAGGGTTAATTGAGTTAAAGGAAGAGGAAGAAATTCCTCATAGTGAACTGGATCTGGAAACTGTTCAAGCAGTCCAGTCCTTGACACAGGAGGAAGGCAATGAACATGATGTCGCTTACCAGGACTGCGAAGAGACTCTCGCAGCTTGTCAGACTTTGCAGAGTTACACCCAGACTGAGGAGGATCCTCAGATATCGATGGTTGAAGATTGCCAGGCCTCAGAACACAACAGTCCAATTTCCTCTGTTCAGTCCCACCCCAGCCAGTCTGTGCGTTCTGTCAGCAGCCCAAATGTGCCCGCTCTGGAGAGCAGTTACACCCAGATAAGTCCTGAACAAGGATCCCTGTCCGCACCCTCTATGCAGAACATGGAGACCAGCCCCATGATGGATGTGCCTTCAGTATCGGACCACTCTCAGCAGGTGGTGGATAGTGGCTTCAGTGACCTTGGCAGCATTGAGAGCACTACGGAGAATTATGAAAACCCCAGCAGCTATGACTCCACTATGGGAGGCAGCATCTGTGGGAATAACTCTTCCCAGAGCAGCTGTTCCTACGGAGGACTGTCCTCCTCCAGCAGCCTCACCCAGAACAGTTGTGTTGTCACGCAGCAAATGGCAAACATTGGCAGCAGTTGCAGCATGATGCAGCAGAACACGGTCCAGCCTGCAGCAAACTGCAATATCAAGTCACCTCAGAGCTGTGTGGTGGAAAGGCCTCCGAGTAACCAGCAACCAACAACGCAGCCACAGCAGCAGCAGCCTCAGTCGCAGCAGCCACAGCCCCCACCTCCACCCCAGCAGCAGCCTCCGCTGTCCCAGTGTAGCATGAACAACAGCTTCACCCCAGCACCTATGATCATGGAAATACCGGAGTCGGGAAGCACTGGCAACATCAGTATCTACGAGAGGATTCCGGGGGATTTTGGTGCTGGGAGCTATTCTCAACCATCAGCCACGTTCAGTTTAGCCAAGTTGCAGCAGCTGACAAACACCATTATGGACCCTCATGCCATGCCTTATAGCCATTCTCCTGCTGTGACATCCTATGCAACCAGCGTTTCTCTGTCCAACACGGGGCTGGCTCAGCTGGCTCCCTCCCATCCGTTGGCCGGCGCTCCGCAAGCACAAGCCACCATGACTCCCCCTCCGAACCTGGCATCCACCACCATGAACCTCACCTCGCCTCTGCTCCAGTGTAATATGTCCGCTACCAACATCGGCATTCCCCATACCCAGCGGCTGCAGGGGCAAATGCCGGTCAAGGGGCACATCTCCATCCGCTCCAAGTCAGCGCCGCTGCCCTCGGCAACTGCGCACCAGCAACAGCTCTATGGCCGCAGCCCGCCTGCGGTGGCCATGCAGGCCGGCTCTCGTACCTTGGCTGTTCAGCGGGGCATGAACATGGGGGTCAACCTAATGCCGACCGCCCCGTACAACGTTAACTCCATGAATATGAACACCCTGAACGCCATGAACAGCTACAGGATGACACAGCCTATGATGAACAGCAGTTACCATAGTAACCCTGCCTACATGAACCAGACAGCACAGTATCCTATGCAGATGCAGATGGGAATGATGGGGAGCCAGGCCTATACCCAGCAGCCTATGCAGCCAAATCCTCATGGAAATATGATGTACACTGGCCCCTCCCATCACAGCTACATGAATGCTGCTGGGGTGCCCAAGCAGTCTCTCAATGGACCGTACATGAGAAGATGAGCAAGATGAACTTGGATCTTAAAAACTGAAATATATATAAATAAAGGAACCTTTTATACTGACGAACCGGAGAAAATGGACCTTTTTCCAGTTAAAAAATTGCTGTAGATTTAGAGGGATTTTCTTTGGTTTATTTTATTTTTTAGGAAGCCTGGTCTTTAATTTTTGGATTGTTTTTTTGTTTCATGTTTTTGTTTTCTTCACAATCCTGAAACGTTTTACAGCTGAAATCATTTACAGATGTTTTTTAGAGGGGAAAACATGCACAAAATCTTTTCCTAATTTAAAGAGAGCCTTACTTTGCTGACAATGTGGACAGAATATGTGTGACAGTAAAATCATCCTTCTAAATTTTTTGTTCAAATGTATGTCCTTCTCCCTTCCTGTGCCCCTCTGTGTGCAGCTCCTCGTGCTGCAGTCATGTGAAACGTTTTGACATCTCAAAGAGTAAGCAACCTTTCCTTCTGAACCCCACCTAGCATTTCCTACTTGTAGCAGGAGGCACTTACTGGGAAGACTTGGAAGGGGACACGGGAGGGTAAATGAAACTCTTTATTTCTGCAAGTCAGGAAAAATTTTTAATCTCATTAATTTTCCCTGACTCCCTCACCCTCAGTGAAATTTGCAGTTGTGTGTAAACAATAAATTTCACATTGGTGTTTTTGTAGATGAGTTAATTGAAATTGTATGTTTCATGCTGAGAATATGATGTACGTTTCCAGTGAGCCGGTTCACCACCCAGACGTGCAGACGCACAGGCATGCGTGCACACATGTTCTGTCACTCTGAACCACTGGAAGCATCTCGAGAGAGAACTGCTTGTATCCTTGATGTGGTCGTGAGGATAGGGTGGTAACTGGTCTGGTAGGACAAGAAAATGGTTGCAGGCTCTTCTGGTGAACTGCAAGTCAGCCACGACTCCGCGATCCCAAACTCTACTCTAGTGTGCACCGCGCGGTGCTGAGGGTCTTGGTTCTGAGCCTTGAGCCTGGCTGAGCTCGGAAGTGGTCTGCCTCTCGGTCTCTTTCCTTGGGAAACCTTGGATGAGGTTGTGTACGTTTTCAGTGATGCGATGAGAACCCTGTGGTGTCCTTGTCACTCTTCCATTCCTGCTGTGGGGTAGGAAGTCACGTTTTCCCTGATTTTTCCACTGTGTTTGAGACCCATTTTTTAGGAACAGCCACACACTTGATCCAGTGTGGGAAAAGAAGGGAATCGGCCTGTTTTATAGGGGTGAAACAGTCCAGAGACCACAGTAGGATGCAGGCGGCAGGATTTTGCTGTATAATCCAATTTACATTCTTTTTGGCTACACTGCTGGCATGTCACTCAATACAAAAAGGGACACCCTTTAATGTAAAGTTCTTTTTTTTATTGTATATGAAGTAGAAATACAGGCACATTAATAAGACTAATTTCTTGTTTTTAAACCAAAAGAGTCTAAAAGAAAGTTGGGGTTTCTTCAGATGCACTAAAATGGACCTTTCCTCCAATAACTGCTAACCATAAAAGGCAGAATTCAAAAGACTTCCACTTTTTATTTCTTTTTAGTTTTGAGCATGTACAAGGCTGTGTAGGACCCTGTTTCCCTGTATATACTATTCCAGTTCCAAATGACCCCTGTAGAAAGCGCACTGTGCTGCCCTCTCCTTCCTTAGATCTTCAGCTGTGTCGCTGCTTCCCATGTGCTGGGGGGGGGCTGGGACAGGAGGAGAAGCTGTTGGAGTGAGGGCTGTGAATTTTGTTTGTTTGCCGTTATGTTTGGTTTGGGTTTGTATGGTTTTTTTTTAATCAATTGGGCAGCTCCCTTTTCCACAAGCCTTTGTGACTGTAGAACTATTGTAGAAAAAAAAATGTTCTTTTCTATATATAAAAAGAAATTATCCAACGCAGTAATATTGGTACCTACCATTTTTTCACTTCTGTTTAAAAAAAAATGTATTTTTAGCAAGATAACTTGGGTAATCTTCTAAAAGAAATTAAAAAAAAATCTCACGGTTAGTGACTTTGATGCCTTTTAAAAATAAGAGCTTTTTCATTTCATTCCATCTTTAAAATTTTTTATCTTTGTTGTAGAATATTAAAAACTATTTTAAGAAAGATAAAAATTCTCTTTAAAGAGATCTCTAGAGTGTGTGAATAGGAGCTCCAGATGCCTCTAAAAGCCGCATGTACAAATGAAGCTGAGTCTATTCCTGTCTGTTTATATTTGCTTTTCCTGTTTTGTAACCTCTTTGTACTTTGTTCATGGTGACTTGTAAGCTAAGGGGAAGGGGTACCTGGATGCC
This sequence comes from Dromococcyx pavoninus, assembly GCA_033558185.1. Lineage (NCBI taxonomy): Eukaryota > Metazoa > Chordata > Aves > Cuculiformes > Neomorphidae > Dromococcyx > Dromococcyx pavoninus. The sequence continues at coordinate 86,665 of JAUMJL010001137.1, read as the reverse complement.
TTTGTAATTCTCCATGTCATACGCTCCTGGCTGGATGGTCTCCCTTCCTCTCCTTGTATGTAATATCACTTTTTTTTCCCCTTTCTAGCAAGTACTTTCAAAAGACCTCTGTACATTTTAACATAAAAAAATAAATTATGTTGAGCCATTTTGGATGTCAGTTGTGCATGTGGGTTTTTTTCTTCCATTTCAGCAGTGAACTTTGCCACTGGTCCTTGGTCCTGGGAGTGTGATTCCCTGTTGGCCTTTTGATCTGGAAGAGAGGTGAAGGTACATGAAATTTTCTTGTTTGTGTTACTTTTTATCTACAGCTTCTAATCAGAGAAGGACTAAAAGTAAGAAGGAAAACCAAAAGCTTGAAAAGCTTCCCCAAAAGCCATCACTTTTAATTCCGCTCTGCAAGGGCTGTCCAAAGCTTTAGCCAAGGCACTTTGGTTGTTGTCAGCCCCTCTTTGTGCAACACCTGAGTTTGGACTTGTGCAATTAAAAAACTTGCCCTGTGTGCCTCAAGCTCCCCCTGCCCCCCTCGGCTGCTCTCTCATCGTTGTAATTAGTGCTTTGGATAGGAGAGGCAGGGGTCTTACCCAGCAATGTTTACCCTGCAGCTTCAACCAAACTGGGTCAGTCCCGAGCTGAGGTGCTGTCCCTGTCCCTGCAAGTCCCGGCGTGGGAATGATGACTGCCCAAGGTAGCAATAAGCACTCTCAGCACCCCTTGGCGATGCAGCCAGCCTGGCATCCCTGGGCCTGGCGATCCCGGGCTGCTGCAGTCTCGCAGGGGCTCCGGAAGGTGGGAAGTGTGAGGAGGGGCTGAACGTCAGCAGCAAGTCTGCAAGGGAGCAAACCATGTGTGTGCATAAATGAGAAGGACCCTGAGGACGAGTGAATCATTTGGTGTGCTTTTTGTGTCTCCAGTCCTCACCAAAATGGAAGGCAGGGTTGTGCCTGGTGAAGGTGCTGATGCATCTTCCTTTGAGCTGATAGCTTTCTTCCCTGAACTTGTTACAGTGGTTTTACCGAGGCACCTGCACTTTCAGGTCAAACATGTCAAGACATAAACAAAAGTTAATCATGCAGGGGTGCTCCAGGGCGATCACTTCATTTATTTTCTCCAGTTTTTAGGTTATTCAGGCACAAAGAAGAGAGAGGCAGGGTGACCTGTGATTAAGGTCTTCACTACTGTAATCACACCTGAATTACCATGAGCACAGGCAGCAGTGGTACAGGTAAGAGTCACCAGGATCTCTGTAGATGCGCGTCCCGCGGGTTCGCGTGGATGTGCGCAGCCTTCCCACAGTGCATATGTTTAGGCTGGATTAACCATTCTGTACCAGAAGGCTGTGTTCAGCCGCTCGTGGCTTGCTTCTAATTCAAGTTGTTCATTAAAGGAGTTTTGGCACTGTCGAGTAGCAAAGTAAGGATGTGGCGAGTGTCACCCTGGTGTGCCCTGTGATTTCTCCATACTTAAACTGTGGTTTGGGGTCTTTTAGGTTTTGCTTGTTATTTTCTGTAGACATTGAGTTTAGCAGATGTGATTTGACAGTTAAAACGTGCTCAGCTTGAATTGTTATCTAACAATGATACTGTTGGAGCCAGCTTTTATTTATTACCAATTTTCAGACACATCTCTCATTTTTAGGATACGATATTGGTTTTTAAAGTAAAATACCAATTGAGAACAATTGCATGTCCTCCAGAAATTAAAAATGGCTTTGAATTCCAGAATTAATGTGCTGAGTGATTAGACTGGAGTGTAATTCTGCTTGGATAACACCAGAATTTTAAATGGTCATGGCAAATCACTTCCACGAAATAACAGCATACAGCTATGTTCTAGTAAAACGCTTGTGTCATAAACTGACAAACAGGGCAATTCAAAGTCTTTATCTGATGTCCTGACACCAAATTATGGTTACACGTGCTGATATGAAATGCTTTTCAAATAACTGTTTGAGATCTTTGCAATGCTTAATCACAAGCTGTCGAGCTAGGGGTGAGCAGGGTCAATGCTCATAATAATTAAAATTAAACTTCTTGCACATTTCTCAGTTCTTAGGGTAGTTGAAAGTATTTCAAGAAGAAAAAGCAAATACCTAGTTATGAATGTAGTAATTTTTAACAGCTTTTATCTTAGTAGGCTAAAGAACAAAGGTAAATGTTTATGAAAATCTATAAACAAGATCATGGAAATAGGATTCCAGAGTCAATGAACTGATAAACAGTAATGGCTATTTAATAAATATTTATAAAAAGCATGATTTGATCAAATAGGCTGCACTGTTAATAATCTCCACTTGTTGTGTGTATATATATCTATATATATATATAAAGCCTGTTTGCAATGTAACCTCGTTTAGGAGCCATGAACAAGGTGACCTCTTTTTTAGAATCTTGTCGTACAAACTATCATATCCAACAGTCAGAGAATGACTAAATAGGGAAGGGTTTTTTTGAGAGCTGACAGGCTATAGCAGGGCTGAAATCAGACCAAAGTGCAAGAACCATTTGTACCTTACAGTGTGGGGTTGAGCAGCTGCTGCTGCAGCTCCACATTGCCAGAGCCAGAGACCAAACCATGGTTGTGGTGAGAGTTGTTCTATTCAGTGCTGTCAGGTTTCCTCTAAATTAGTTGGTATGTGGACCAAAATGTCTGTTACCAGCTCTCAACATGCAGGGAAGAGTTTGCATGGAACCTACACACACTGACAAACTACTGCCTGGGAGAGTGGTGGTTCTGAAAGAGGCTAAAGGAAAGGAGAATGATCTTCATGGGGCCTGGCAGTTCTGAAAGCTCATCAGTGAGATAATTAAGAAAATGCTAAAAAAGAACAGAACCATCTTAATTAGGTTCCCAACTCAGGGAAAGGATTCCTTGCTGAGATCCTGTCTCTGCAGCAACAGAGGAATGCAGATAGGCTGAGGCAGACGAAGTTTACAGCAGCTAAGGTGGGGCCTGCAGCATCTTTTATCTTTCCAGCTTGTCAGCCAGAATAATTTACCTAAAAATAGCTGCCTGAAGTTGAGCTTTGAATGTAAAATCCTTTTGCCCCTACCACAGAGAATCCCAGCAACTTCACCAAACACTGATCATCACCTCAAGCAGAGGAGGACTCTAGGTAAATGTTTAATAATCTCTTGAAGCAGCTGCAGTGCCTTGCAGACAGCGTCACAAATTTGTTTCTGTGCTTCCTTTCTTCTGGGAGATTCTATTCTGTAGGACAGCTCTGTGTGTGGAATCCGCACATAATGACCTCGTTCATTTTGTGTGATTATTTTCCCAGGGGTTCCCCTGTCAGTATCTGTGTTCTCCCTTGCCAAATACTGTACCCTGTGAGCTCTTTGGAACAGGGACGCTGTTGTTGGCATGTTAGTGTCACATGATAGCGTACATCAAATCTGTGATCAAGGTGCCAGAAAGTTATCATGGTACAAATAATCTGTTTTCAAGGAAGAAGTGATAAATACGATGCTCTGTGCCAAAGAGTCAAATAAGGTTCTTGAAAAGTTTCTTTTCTACTACCATGTTGACTAGTTAATGCACATGGTACCTTTCAGCTAAAGGAAGAAGTCTGTTTACTGAAATTCTGTCATCCTCTGTTTCCCCATTTTATCCAATAGGAGCAAGCAGCAACAAGATGACACATCCACTGTTCAGATATTTCCCAAACAACCTCTCCAAAGAAGAGGAAAATCACTGTTGGACAATAAATGGTGTGGAGAGTTAAGTGAACCAGAGCCTCAGTCAGTTCTGCTGGGAGAAACAGGTTCAAGATGCTTTGTATTCCCTTCTGGTAAAAAAATCTGCAGTCTGAAGTAGGCAAGACTGCAGTTGCTTTTGTAGTGTCCTTGCCCTCCTTTGGCTTGTGTTAGTGAGCATGCTCTCGAGAGCAAAGCAAATTGCAGAATTCGGTCCTCAGAAAGTGATCAGAACTGCCTGGGCACACACAGCAAGAGCTCAGCAGGCAAGGGCTGAAAGACTGGGGACAAAGGAAAACATTTAAAAAACAGTGTCTTTAACGGCCATTGTAGACACCCTTGATTGTCTATTTATGAGGCAGGCGCTTTGATCTACTGGGAAACAGGACCACTGTCCTCAAGATCCTGTGCCACAAACTCTGCGCAGGGCTCAGTGAGGCCAAGCAACAAATGCCGGCGCAGGAGGAAGGCAGAAAAAGAATTGTGCACTGTCTGGAGGCTCTGACATTGCACGTAGAGCTGCAGATGCTGTGCCCTAGTCAGGGTCTGAATAATGCGATATTACTCTGGACAAGGTGGTGAGGAAAATGAGTTCTAGGGAAATATTTCTGGCCTTGGAAACGCACAGGTGTCCCTCTCAGATGCACTGGTGAAAGCAGTTCATCTGCTGAATTGCACCCTCCTTTTTTGGGGATGGCAGATGATGTTTTCGGTGCCCTCTAAGGTGTACCTGAAGGGTATTGATTTACAGATGGAGTCTGAACCTGGGGCTGTCTGCAGTCTTGCTAGGTACTTATTGGCTCTGCTTTGTGGGTGGGAAGGGCCTAGGGGTATTTTGCAACTCGTGTTGAGTGGTTTTCCAGTCATGATCCACCACACAGTAATGCACAGGGCAACGGGGAGGGGGAGTGGGATGAATGCTGTGGCCAAGAACAGTCTTTTCAAAAGTTCTCTGCGTCTCATCTTCCCTTTATCATCCCTTCCCAACATTCCCATCAAGCTGTGCTTTAAGGGCCTCCAGAGAAGGAGACTCAGCCCAAACCGTCACGTCCGATAGTCTGTGATGGACCTACCCTTCCCAAATGTACCCAACTCATGTATGGTTTGGTGGTCGCAGCCTCCCATGGCAGCGAATCCCACAGTTCATTTTTATGCTGGGTAGAAAGAATATTGATTTTTTTAAGTTGTTTTAAATATGCTGCTTTGGATTATTCTTTTGTATGAAATAATGAATTTTATTTATTCATTTATTTTGTGTGTTACCTGTGTCAGTCACAGTTTTCTGTGCTGCTTAATCACCATCCTTCCAGTCTGGAGATTCTGTGCTAGTGTGTGCTGTCTGTTTGTGCATCACAGAATTACAGAATGAGTGAGGTTGGAAAGGAGCTCTGGAAGTCATCTATTCCAACTGCCTGCTCAAGCAGGGTCGCCTAAAGCGATGTACAATTCTGTGCTGCTTGGCACAGCTGCCTCCTAAACTCTCTACCTGCTGGTTCTTGAGAGATTCCTTCAAGTCTCGCTATAAGCATTTCATGTCTCTTCATCCAAGCATTAGCATCTGTTCCCTATTTTTATTTGAATGAGTGTTTTACTCTGTATTAAACAGAATGGCAGCTGAGCATCCACAGAAAGGTGCCTGAAGGCATTATCAGTTGTAAGCCTGCAGATAAGAGTGCATAACACTAGGCTAGCTGTCCCTAAACATATCCAGGCTCCAAGAATGGCTACTCCACTAGTTGTTAGAAGTCTGCACTGGCAGATTCACCTGACCTCGGTGTGAGATCTTTTGTAACTTGGCAGCTAATGACTCCTACATTAATGGAACTTGCACCTTCCTTAAAAAATATCTCCCTTATGGTCACTCCAGGCACTTATGTGTGTATCTGAGTTCTCCTGAACCCTACTAAGGTCTGAGCTGTGAAGTTAGCTTGTAATAGTATCTCCCAGGTCCATTACGTTAATAATAAGTTCTTTCATAAGTGGCTTTTGGAATTCTACCCTCTGAGTTCATTAAATGTCCCTGTTCTTTAATGCTGCTGCTTTTTTTGAGCAAAGCAGCCCTTTGTTAGGAGCATCTGGCAACGCTGCCAAAAGCTGTCTGGAAGAGGAAAAGAGAAATAGAAAACTGAGGTCTCGCACATTCTCCTTCTCTTTTCTCACTGTGTGGAAAAAGAAAGAACAGTGCCTGATGCACAAGCCAGCAAATGGGTTAGCAGGTTAGAAGCAGCAGTGACAAGATAAAAAGGTTTCCAAGAGACTCTTAGGCTGAGCAAACTGGTTGGTGAGGGCTCTTAGCTCATCTGCTGCGCAGTCTTTCCTTGGTCATCAGATGAGCTGGTGCCCCAGCCAGCACCCTCTCCATCCTACTTCCCCTCAATGGATGGTGTTGCTGTCGAATGTGCGAGCAGGGCTGGCTTTTTCCTCACATGCTGCACACAGCTGGTGGCAGAGGCTGCCCTGCTCCTTGTTCCCAGAACACAGTTAGGAATTTTCCTTTGAGCAGTGGAGAGGCATCTCCTCAGAGACAGGCGGAGTCCTCTGCAGCTGTGGGCATGCTCGGCCTGACTTGCCTCAGCTTGTCATTCCCCAGTCCCAGGTCATTTGGCAGTGAAGGAAAAACTGAAGAGAAGCACTATAGAAAGAAATCCTGAGTTTCACCTATGCTTTTTGGCTTTTCCCTGCAACGGTTTGAAGCCATTTTTTAATAACTTACATTCTTCTGTTTTCAGAATTAAAGGCTTTTGTGAAATGTAGGGGAAACTCTGTAACTTCTGGTTAAGGTTAAGGTCCCAGTTCTTTGCTTGCCGTCTCTGACCCTATCTCTCTTTCCTGACTGCAGCTTTATGTAATCAGTGGCAAACATGGGGTATCCTCAAAGACTGCTGCAGGAAAACAGCAGAGAGGATGTGAGGGGGTCCACTCTGCTCGCTGCCTCGTTGACTGTGACAGAGTTCAGCCTGTGGGCTGTAGTATGTCAGGGCAGAAATCCTGAATTCAGAACCGAGTAGCTCACGAAAACATTCTTGTTCCTTCTCTAAGATTGAACCTCCGTCCTTCTGTGCACACTGATGGGAAAGCAGGGTTTCAGAGTTTTGGGAAGGGGATATTCTGTTCTGTCCCCTGGACCAGCAAAAGCAAGACCCCACTCACTCATCTGTCTCTTCTCTTGTATCCCAGTTCTCCCCTGATGGCTCCTGTTTTCCTCCCGTGCTCCCTCTGCTCTGGCTTCTAAGCAGTTAAGGAGTGGAATCTGTAGGAAGAGGCAGTGTCCTACAAGCACACAGGCAAAGGCCGAGTGTGCTGCCGCTGACGTTTCACTGCCTGTATAGCGGGTGCTTTGTTGGCATCAGGACAAAAGCGATGCCTGTGCCAAGGCCTGGAGGGCAGCACCGCTCCCCCCGCGCAAGAGTGCAGGCCCTGCCCTGGAGCGTGGCTGGGTATCTGAGGTCTGGCCCACCCTAAGCCTTGGAACCTGGAAGGCAGGACTCAGGTTAGGGATGAGTCGTAAAGTCAGAGCAGTGCCTGGATACAGCCTTGCTAGCCGTGCTTGGAGCTCTATGTGCCCCATGGCATGAAAGGCTGGTGCCCGAACACCAGTGGAGTGGATGTGGTGGGAGCTGACGCTCTTGTACTCAGCAGAGCTTTGTTTCATTCCTGAGCTCCCAGTTTTGAAAAATTAGAAAATTCCTCAGGAAGTATTCCAAACCAGCAGAGAGATGGTTCAGAATATACAGAAGTGAGGAGGTCTCAGTGTATTACAGTTAATTATGATACCTCCTTTGCATCCTGTGTGCCTTTTGTTGAGCACAGGTCAGTTCTTTTGTATTTGGCCCCTACCTCATTTGGCCTGCAAAGTACCCATGCGGAAGAGGTGTGATTATGGTGACTTTGTGGCTCTGCTCCTTTCACGATGCAGCTTCTCTTTAATTTTGCAATTTTTTTTGCATGAGCATTCATAGGATGCTGCTTTATAAAGATGTGCAGCTGTATTGAAACTCGAGTGTGTTATTTATCCATGTGGGTACAGTACACAGAACTAAAGCTGTCCTTAGGAATACCTTGTAAAATGTGATGATTTACTGTTCTTGATATTTTATTAGGACCTTCTCTATACCCTCAGTTACCATATTCTTTAAAAACTGCACAATATGCCAGTCTTTTTCCTGTTTTCAGCATCTCCTTGGTCTGTTGGTGGTAGTGGAGGAACTCTAAAGAGAAAAAAAAATGCAGGAAAACTTACTCAGAAAAGTGACCTGTAGGATCTGTACTCTTCAGCTTTCATCTCAGCTTCTTGCCTGTAAATGGCTGTCAAGTAGCTGCTGAGAAATGGACATTAATCCCTACTTCATCATCTTTTGACACAAAAGGGACCCTTTCTGTCTAGAACTGGGAGGACTGTGCCACAAATGTGTAGTGTGTGCAGGGCTTCTACCTGGGCAGATAATTTTCCCAGTGCTTTGCCCATGGATTTGCACACAGGGAATGGGTTTTCTGAGGGACAAGGTCTGAGCTGATAAAGGCAGGGCTGCTCAGAAGTGCCTGAGTGGTAAAGCACACTTTGCTGCAGGTCACGTCATGGTCACCACCAAAGAGTCCAGCCCAGTTTTATCCTGGCCCCCTCACACACTGGTGTTGGGTGCAGGAACCAAAGTTACACCTCCAGTACTGACTCCTGGCTTCCAACATGGAATTGTTTGTGCTTTTGGAAGGCAGCTGTGGGTGAAATGCATGGATGTGTGTGGAGAAAGACTGGCTGTCTTTCCAGAAGCCTTGACTGGGGATATTTGGAGGGGACCTGAGCCCTGGTAATGCCTGGATTGGCAGGAGCTGTTAGCTCAGGTTTACTTTTCTGGTGCTGTGTGGTCAAAGAGCAGACTGAGCCCTTGGTTTCTGTCTCCCACTCACAGCCAAGATCCCTCCCCTCCCCTTGCTGCTCACTCAGTGGAGAGATGCGAGGAGGAAAGGATGCTGTTAAGCTGCACTTTGCTCCAGTACTTGGCACATCCTTTGCAGTATCGGCTGTTTTCTGAGCAGAGATGCTGCCTGCCTCTTAGCCGATGCAGTGACTGACGATTGCTCCCCTTGAAAGGAGATGGAATCACAACCCAGAGAGTGAGCGAGTGATGCGGCTGCTGCACAGAGAGTGACTGAGAGCAAGAAAACTGGAGAGACTGGAATATGTGCCTGCCTCAGCAGCACTGCAGTGGTAAAGCCACTGACTGACTACATGAAGGTTACAGTTCTTTATGCATTGCTACAGAGAACCCAGAAGTCAGGATGGAATGTATCAACCTCCTTTTTCACCGCTTTTCTATTATCATCGTGCTTTAATTGCTGAGAGTGATTTTCCTTCCTGTGGCTGACTGCCTGCATCTCTTCTTGTACTGCAGGAGAGACAGTGAGGGAGACAGCACAGCACCAGTCCAGTGTCCTGTCCCACAAGGAGGATTCTGCATGATGTGCCAGTGCAGTCAGGGGCTGCTGCAATGGTGCGTGGAACCTCAGGAACAGCTGGATTTAGGGTTATTAATGCTTTATGAAGGTATCCCAGACTTCATCTAGCAATCAGCTGGAGACATCGGTTGCCCTGTGGGGCTCTCTGACTGCTTTCTATTTTCCTCTCATTACTGGTTTTGCACTTATCTGGCTTGACAGCTTTTGAGCTGAAGGGACTTTCTTGGCCAGGAATTGGAGGGTGCAGGTGCGAGCTTGGAGGGAACTGCGGTCTGATCGGCCATGGCTCAAGCAGCTAAGCAGCTGAAGAAAATCAAAGATATTGAGGCTCAGGCTCTGCAGGAGCAGAAGGAGAAGGAAGAATCCAATCGCAAGCGCAGGAGCCGCTCTCGGGACCGGAAGAAAAAGGTCAGTGGCACTGGGGCAAGTAGCCCTGTATCCAGATACCTGTGCTCATGGTAGTGAATGCTGGTTGCATTTCGGGGTCTGGGTGCGGGGGGGTGAGGTGACAGAAGGGCAGTCTGGTCCCTGTACAAACCTGTATGCAGTCAGCACAAGAAACAGTCTGCCAAACAGAGGACAACTTTGGGGGACAGGAATCTGCTGCTTGCCCTGGCAGCTTAGGGAGGAGGGGTATAACAAAAGGCTGGAGAAGAGAGAAAGGAAGTGAGGGGTTTATTAAGGCAGCTAGAGAGATTCTCTCAGCTCAGTAACACATTTGATCCCTATGAGAAAACTGTTGGCTTCTAGCTTCATGCAGTTTCCCAGAGTTGCTCCGTGTCTGCAGAGCAAAGGGGCAAGAGATTCCCACCTCTTGCTTTAGTGAAGGAGCAGTTTTGATGTCCAGTTCATGCCCTGCTCGATCTCTGCCAGAACACTGAATCCAGGGTACAGCAGGAGCAGACCACTAACAGAGAAGGCAGTTCTGTGCAGGGGACTGTGAGCTCTGCTGCTGATTAGGGCAAGCTGTGTCTGTGAGTGGGACACAGGTTCCCCCTAGCAGGAAAGGCACGTTCCCTGCTGGCTGCAGGTGAGTGGGAGGCAGGAGCAGGGAGAGGCATCTTTCCCCTCTGCTGACACTGACATGCTGGAGCCTTGGGTTCGACAGCTCTTCTATGCTGCAGCTCCTCTCTGGAAAGTCACTCCAGTTTTTTCTTGCCACCGGCTTCCTACAGGAGCAGGAGTGCTGCTAAAACAGCTTTGCTGCCCCTTGAAGACCTCTTGAACTGAATGTTCTTCTCACAGCAGGGCCTGAGGGTGTATGTGTTATGCACCAAAGCAGAGAGGCAGTGAGGGGAGAGGTGAAACCAAGGGTAAATAAGGATATATGTCAGAGGAGATTGCAATACAGGGGTATGTTAGGTGGTCTTCACCTCTGCCTTTGGCAAAAGACTTGGACACTTCCACGTGCCCCCTCTGAACAAGAGCCTCACAGCAGAGCTCTACTGCTTAGAGAATCTCAGTCACTGCACCTTGAGGGTCCTGAGATGCTGGGGACAGGCATCGCTAACCAGCCCTCAGAATTTATTCTTCCTGCCATGCTGCTGGAGAGCTGCTGGTTCAGGCTGTCTGGGCTAGTCCTGGACACTGGAATTCCTAGGTTTCATTCATCCCTGTTTCTGGTGAACACTCACTCTGCGAGTCTTTACCAAAAAAATCCTCTCCCCTTCTCCCCCCTTCCTCTTCCCCCAAGCACAGTGTGCGTGTGTCTGGACTTCCTCATGTGGAAGGTACTAGAGAGGGCACCTTCTCGCCAGCTCCTGGTGAGAGACTCGAGTTGCACTTGCTGCCAAGACAGGCTGTGACGCAAGCGAGAGCTGGAGAAGCACCGTGGAATACCTGGAGGGGTCTGCTGCCTACAGCGATAAACAAGCCTTTTGTAGTGTGCTGTTTGGGATTGTCACAGCATGGGGAGCACCGAGCAAGGTCTCCTTGCAGAAATCAGCAGGGCTTCAGGGTGCTCAGGAGGAGCTGATCTTCAGCTATTAGTTCCCAAGCAGTGAATCCAGGGAATGAGCTGCCTGCCTCCCTCTCAGCTCGGTGACTGTGGTCAGAGTGGGCAGAGCCCCTCTTCACCCTCCTGTTCTTCTTGGGACCAGAGCTGGGTGCTAGGATGCTGAGTTTCCTTAACACCAGGGCAGCCCAGAAAGGGTCTGTGCCTGCAGAGAGCAGCTGATCGGGAGAGGTCAGCAGACGTGTTCAGGACAGACATGCAGTCTGCAGGCACCAGCTGGGAAGCTGAGTGTGGGGTCTTTCAGCTGTCACAGGGCTGTGTCAATGCTGCCGTCTTCACTGCTTACTGTGGGCAGGCTCTGGACTTTTCCCTGCAGGGCCTCTTTTACTCAAAGCTGACAGAGCAGCAGCTTGTCTCTTACGTTGCCAGAGGGCTGTAAAGGGGTTCTGGTGTGGGCAATCTCCAAAGCAGGAGGTTTTGCTACGGGATCAGCTCTCTTCTTATCCCCTGCCCCCAAAACCTGAGTGTCTCTAGTGGTACTGGTTTGTACAAGTCTCCTTGGGACCAAGCTACAGGAACGTGTTGGAGTTTCTCATTCTGTTTTGTGGCAGCAGTTATGGGGGTTTAGTCTGTATCAGCCTGGGTGTCTGTTAGCGCCCTGTGAGGCTGCACAGGACTCAAGTTATGTCTATGTGAAAGTTCCCTGTTTTGAAAGGCTTCTGTACTTGCCACTGGAATGGACTGAAAACACTGCTGTGTCCCTGGGACATTCTGCTCCTCCTCCCGTGCCTGCTTGTTGTCTCCTGCTTTGCAGACAGATACATGCTTATTTTGAGCAGAGGCTGCTTGTTTGCTCTGTGTTTGTACAGTGCAGCGTTTCAGCAGCGATTTATGGCTGAGCCCACCGTGCACAGCTGCCATGCAAGTTATTAGTAGAGAGGTAACCTATGATCCAAGGAAGTGCTAGCACGATGTAAAGTAGTGGAGATATCCAGAAGAAGGAGATGAAGGCCCTGGAATAAGTTTCTTCTCATTCCATGCAAGCTGAAGTTACTTCTTGGGGCATGAGAGCTTTAGCATTTCCAGCCATTTTTTTTTTGTGTCGCATGAACTGCACGATTGAATCCTGCAAGAACTTTGTGTCCTTTGATATCTGGAGGCAGTGAGTTCTGTTATTTAATGCTGTGTTGCCCCAAAGCCTTCTCCTTGGACCATGACTATGTTTGTTGCTTTTTAGTTTCCATGGCAATTTCTTGGCTTTTGTGTTAAGTGCCTGTGATGAGAACATGATTGACCTTGTACTGTCCATTTTCGTGTCATGTGCCTCCCATTTGTCTCTCGGCACAGGGACAGTCCAGGTGTATAACCTTGTCACTCCTCCATCATTCCCTTCCCCCAGCCTTTGTAACTCAGAGGTGAGAGTTGATGTTTCACTTGGCAGGGGCTGCATCGAGAATTTAAGGAATGGTGCCCTGTCACTCATCGTTGCTCTCTGGTGCAGGCCAGCCAAGTTTTGGGCTGAGCTGTGCATTAAACCGGCAGACATGTCCCGACACTGTTGCTGATCTGGGGACTCTGCAGCATGGCCGGAGGTTGCATCACTCTGAAGATGACTCCAGGGAGAAGGCTCTCAATAGTCCTGTCCATTCCCACATCTAGTGCAAGTGGTGGATTGCGAGGAATTATGAGATCTACCATAACATGTTGACGGCTTTTCAGGTGCCCTGCAGACAGGCAGGTGTGACAGAGAGCAGCCGGGGAGCAAAGGAGGGAGTGAAATGAGTAGAAGTTCACTGTCAGTAGAGAATTTGGCAAGCGTCACCTTGGTTGGCTCCTCGATGTTCCTGCCGCAGTATCCTAGCTTCAAATCTCTGTGCATTTTGGGCAGGGACACCTCCCGCTGTATCAGGGGGCTCAAAGCCCCATCCAACCTGGCCTTGAACACCTCTAGGGGTGGGGCAGCCACCACTTCTCTATGCCAGGGCCTCCCCACCCTCACAGGAAAATTTTTCTTTCTGATATCTCATCTAAATCTCCTCTCTTTCAGGTTAAAAAAAATCCCCTTGTCCTACCCCTGCACTCCCTGGTAAAGAGCCCTGATAAAGGGTAAGACAGTCTCTTGTTATGGCTTTGTAGAGCATCTCACACAATGCAGTCTTGAACGGTAAAAGCAAATAATTCCTAGTAAGAAACTGTCTGCATAAAACTCCTTACCCTTTTCCTAGTTGTCCATTTCCTGGAAACAGCCCACAGACCAGTCTGAGGGTTCACGACTCTCCACTAGGCTGACACTCACGCTTGGTGCAGTTTCTCCTGCACCCTGCAGCGGGAAATGTTTTAATGCTCACTATTACCCACTGAAATGCATCCCAGCATGGGAGGCTGGGAGGGTGCTTCAGGGGAGGGAAAAAAGAAATTTGAGAAGAAGGGTTTGAAATAGGTGGGAATGAGAGAGGTATTTCTGTTTGGCAGGAACTGTCAGAGAAAGCCCTTCCACCAGATAGAATTAAATGGTGGGAAAGGATGAAGGAAGCACACAGGATTGAATGACCCCCCTCTGTATTATCAGGCATGGATAAGGAATAAATGTGAACATAACTGGCTGACATCAACTATCAGAAGAAACTGAGGTATATGAGGTGAGCTGGGAGAGGAGCTAAATCCTGGATGGGCAGCCCTCAGAAGATCAAGGCGACACAAGATACTAATGAGAACGCTTTTGCATGGAAGAAATTTTCCATGCTTGGGAAGTGTGGGCAGTGAAATAAGTCAGGTAGAGTTTGGAACAAGAGCCACAAGCTCAGTCAGACAGAGGAGCAATTGCAGATGATTGCTTAGTAGGACAATCAAATGGTCACAGAGGGTGACTACGTTTGTGCTTGTTGTGTGACAAGAAAAGAGCTCCCTCGCTGTTCACCAATGAGCCATCATATCAGAACAGAACATAGGTCCATCCCTGAGATGGAAAATTCAGACACCTCTGTCAGAATTATGCAATCAGCACATGAAAAACTGGGGTGAGAAATCACTTCTGGAGTGCTGCTGAGAAGAAGCCACTGGGGCTCATCGCTCTGCTTGCCTGTCACCCTTTCCTAGGGCTGACACTAAGCAGCAGCCTTCAGCTTGTGCTGAGTTTAGAGGGGCTGCAGTGAAGAGAGTGATGGACAGAAGGAGGGCAAAGGATTTCAGCAGACCTGGGCTGCAGATGGCTCAGAATATCTCCAGGATAACTGAACTTCCAAGCACCATTGTGCACTCCTCCCACAGATGTCTGGCTTGGTACAGTTTCTGGATTGGACTACCTGGATTCTTGCATTCAGCGGCAGCAGATCCTGCCAAAGATGTGATGTGGCTGTCGGCCACCCAGGGCTTCACTGGCTGCTGGGAGCTGTGTTTAGTATCTGACCTGCAAGCTGGAGCTTATCAGCAAGAGAAAGGACCATGCCACCTGCAGAGCAAAAAGCTGTCTTGTCTCCTGTCTCTGCCTGCTCCCAGAGCCTCAGCCCCAGCTGCAGCTTGTGTTGTCTTTCACTGCAAGTTTTGTGCGTTCTATCAGCCAAAACTCCTCCTGCCTCTCCTTGCATTGCAAGAATAATGACTATTCAGACACCTTCCCCGAGATGTTAACCAGCTTGTGGTGGGGCACAGCACTGAAGAGGCACCTTCAGGACCATGTGAGATCAGTACCAGGTGAGACCATGAGGACGCCGGATGCGCCAGCCAGGCTCCAGCCCTTGGCAGCAGCTCTCTGCAGCCAGGATTGGGTGTCTGGGCTCCAGCACTCTCTGACCGAGGCACTTTTTCTGCAAAGAAATTGGTATCTTCTGCCTGGAACATGATGCTACTGTGCAGTGGCAGAGAGAAGGGGCAAAGCCTTTGAGACTCAAGCAAACCCTCGCTTTTACCACTTTGAATGTAACCAGAGGGACACCGTAGACAGAGAATTAAACTGTGTGACTTTGAATGAGATCAATCATTTGCAATCTGGCTACTATGCAGGCTTTCAAAAGGACTTTGCAAATCAAAGGGCTGTCTTAAATCTTTCCGTGTGTGTTGTTTGCGCTAGGTTGAAAGCAGCAGTGCACTGTTGAATTTTTCCTGCTGTAAAGGATCAGTGTCATTCCCATGCTGGGAAGGTGTTTGTATACACAGCTGCTGGCAAATTGGGGCAGAACATGAGCTCTTTTACAGGTGATCGGGTGCACTGAGGGACAGAGCATTTGTGGAGGATTTTCACCCCACCTCTGCCTGGTGTGCCAATGTGGAACTGCTTTGTGTGACTACAAGGTAACTGTGACCCTCTGAGCTCTGTCAAGGTTGTTGGGGAAGCAAGTCCCATCAGGATTTGGGGAGGATTACGTCAGCTGCCTGCACCGCCAGGAGATTCAGACCTCTGATTCATAGAAGCCTAATAAATATTTAGTTCTTGCTTTAGGCTGGATTGGGAAGTACAGGGGCTGTGTGTGACGATGACTTACTCTGATGCTGTTTATCTGAACCGCCACTGGAGTCCTGCACGAATGCAAAGGCTGTCAGGATTAAAAAAAGCATCAGTGCTATGCTGTCTTGTGCTGCTCTGCTGTCTGAAGCTTATAAGGGGGCTTTTTTCTCACAAGCCGCTATGGTTTCCACTCCATTGCTCTCTGTGTCTCTCTGGTATGGAGTCAGCAGGAAGAAGAGGCTGTTTCAAACTTACTTTTGACTAAACTGTGTCCGATTTCACTCGCTGCTGCTCACAATTAGCCTCCAGCATTTTTCTATTAGGTTGCAATGCAGCTCACACTGGTTACAATGGGAGCATCTGCACTCCCAGCATTTATACTTTCTTTCCAGTGTTTGCATTAAGTATTGGGGAGGGATGGCAGAGGACAGTGCATGGCATATTCGTGTGCAGGAAGGAAAAAGGCAATGCGGAAATTATACTGATCTCTGTTCCTTCACAGTGGGGAGGTTACAGGAGGTTCTGGCTGAGCACAGTTTGTTGTAATAGGCACGGACAGAGAGCTCTCTCAAACGGCCCAATTAGAAAAATCAGAACATTTATATGGTAGCAGTTCCTCTCTTGGTGTTTACCTTTTACTTCTTTCACTGCCTGCCTTGCCCTTTGCAGGACGTGGAGCCAAGAGAGCCCAGTCTCTCAGATAATGTGAGCTAATATATAATAAACTATGTTTGACTTGGGAAGTCCATCCCTTTCCCAGTGAAGAGTTGTCCACAAATACTGAAGCCAGTTGTAGGTGAGGAACAGCTTGTACAGTACGTGGCTAGCAAGGCATTTTAGAGCCTGTGCCATTGTCCTTTCCTGACATTTCCAAGCAGGAGGGAAAAATGCAACGCTGCGATGGGAGGGGGAGCAGCTGGCGGGCAGAACACGAGCAGAATACAGGCATCTGGACAGGAGGGATGTCGGGTCAGAGCAGCCCCTGCTGCTGCAGGGACTCATGGGGGATGGGGAGGAGGCTCTGAAGGGAAGTTGGTGCCATTCCACGCTGCTGCTCTGCAGGCTCTTAAATTATTCAGGTAATAACGGCATATATGTTATCAATGTACTGGGATGAGGTGAGAAAAGTCTGAAACCTTGCAGCATTCAGATATCTGTTTTGGGAGCAAGTTCTTTCAAACTGTGCCCTCTGCTCAGCGCCTGGTCCCTTGGCCAAGGTGTCTGCCCCAGCAGGGCACTCACTGTGTACAGGGAGTGAGCCCTGTGTAGAGCAAGCACCTTCGGGAGAATGAGAAGCAGAGGACGGTGCCCTGTGAAGAAATCTGTGCTTGACAGCCTGGGGGACTCAGTTTATTCATGGCAAGAAGTTGCCTGGAGTGCGCTGAAGCTGAGGTACAGCAGGCTAGATCTGAGCTCTAAGGAAAGCAGCTTTACAGAGTGCTAAAATTAGAAGTTTAGTCTGAATTATGCTAATTTGTTTTAATTGTCTAAGTATGTCAAGGTTCTTTAGAAATGTACCCTCTCTGTGCTGGTCTGAAAGGTGCGACATCACTGGGGGCGTGATGGAAGGATGGATCAAGGATCGCTGAGATTTTTTGGGTTCCCTGCCCTACTTTCTCTCTCACAGTTCTCACCTCTGGCTCTCAAAATGCCATGAGGGTCAATTCTGAAAATGTTAACCCTGGATTGGGCAGTCCAGCCTTGTTAAAATCTTTCCTGGCTGCAGGAAAGTTCCCAACACCTTCTCTCTCTAAGTGGGCTACTCAGAATGGCAGAGCCATCTGTAAATTCACATTTCCATTTGCAACTGAACTGTGTCACGTTTTGAGCCACAATGCTGCAAACAGCAGCAAAATTCAGGCTCCCTTCCCATTTGCAAACCAAATTTTGCTGACTGAGTGAAACGTTAAGCCAGAGCCATACATTTCTCTGTAGGGGCTTCAAATGTAGGGGAATATGTTAAATCTATGGCTTCAAAATATTGCAGCCTCAGTGAAAAAATCCACAGCAGAAACAAAGCAGCAGGTATTCACTGAAGTGTCTTGGGAGGCGGACGGAGAGAATACAGCAGCAGGAGAGCACTTGGAAAACAGACGAGATTTCTATATTTATACAGAGATGAGGAAAGTAGACAGTGTGTGCACGCACGTGTTTTTGAATGTGTGTGTGTGTCCAGGTCACTGAGAAGACTCCTGTTCGAGCAAAAAGGTACTGCAACAAGACAGCAAGCAGAAATGAAGGCTGTGCTCCCTCATCACGCTGTGGTGACAGGACTTTTCAGAGCTTGCAGCGTGCATACATGAGCACATGTTGGACTTATTAAATGGGAAATGCAGAGAACAGAGTGCTCAAAACCTTTGTAGAGTATAAACTATATTAGATTTTTTTAACTAATCTGATGGTCTCTGCAAATAATAAATATTTTCACCTTTTTACAGTACCATTTGTTCAGAAAAGTGAGGCTTCCAGTTACTCTGTAGGAAATGCATAGGGTATTCAGAGTCCATTTAGTTCTGTCATGATGCCATCCCTGGAATGGGGAGCATTGTGTCTTTCCCAGGACTTGCTGATTACAGCACAAAGCAAAGAATAAGAAAAATGCTATGAGAGTGCTGTTTTGGTGGGTGAGATAGACAGGTGTGGAGTCAGCTAAGGACAGCTTCAGCTTTAACACTGTGCTTTCCAACTTGCACAGAGCATCTCTGAACATAGAGGAGGTAGTGCCCCTTTCTCTGGATGCCCCCACAGGCACCATGCAGATACCTGAATGCTGGCCATGGGCAGGAAAGACAGTGACCTATCAGTGTGACTGCTGCTTCCAGACCTTGTTCCAGTTCTAACCCCACATCATCTGACGTTCATGGACCTTGAGGCAGTGAAGATGCCCGGCATCCTAACACACTGGATGGGATGTACTCTATTTTAAGGGACGTACTGGAAAAGGGAAGAGGGTAATGTCTGTGCTGTCACCTCACAGGGACTACGCTGTCTGCTCGACTCTCTGATAGACTGAATCAGCCTGTGGTCACGCAGGGTCTCAGAACCTTGCTGTGGATGGGTGTTGTGGGAAATGCTGTACTGGGCTTTCCAAGCATTTGACCCTAGTGAGGTTCTTGTGGTGAGGTTGTTGTGCTGTTTCCTGGAGTTCACCTTGGCTGCGCTGATGGACCTACCCTCTCCTGCTCTGCTGCCTGCCTGGGCTCTCTGACTTAGAAGTTTGCAAAGAAAGAGATTTGCATGGACATTGAGCATGACTGGCTTTGCTGTTGGAACTGTAGAGTCCAAAACAAACCAGTCCCTTTTGCTCCAGTGTTTCTCTACAATCTTTAAAAAACAAAGTTAAGCTGGTTTTATCAGCACGTGGAAAGAATCAGAAACTACCAGCTTTTTTAACACCTCATATTAGTTGGCTGGGAGAAGCAAAATCTTAGCATGTAGCATATCAAAACTGTGAAAATATGTTGCAACACAAGGCAAATTCTTGCAAGGCAGTTGTCTCTCTTTTTGCAGGTGTCACATAAGCTGTGGTTGTGGAGCAGAGAAATGGCTGCTTTGGGCTTTACCTTGCTTCTCCTGGGTGGCATCTGCCAGAGCTTTAGGCAGAGATGAGATAGCAACCAAGCTATAATTTTCTAAGCTTTTTCATTCTTCAACTCTTTTCCTGCCAGAACCATCTCAGCTCATAGTGACAGTAGATTTGGTCCAAGCAAGAATTGCTCAGCAGAGCATGGCAGGGCAGCTCTCTTTACACGCAGCTTGGATATGCCACCGCACTGATGTGTAGCAATGTGCTCCTGTTAAAGAGCAGCATGATGGTCAGCACGCTGAATGCCTTTCTGTGAGGGCTGTGAAAAATGCTTCCTGTCAAGCCTGCTGTCAAATGGCCCGGGAGCTGAGATTGCAGTAAGAAGAGCGGTGGTATCACAGGACAAAAGTATAAAATATCTGCTGCCCATCAGTACTGTATCAGCAAAACTCCTCAAAATTCATGAACTCATCCCTGCCAATGGTGAGATATGCCCCAGGGACCTGCCAGAGGAGTTCTTCAAGGCCAGCAGCAGGTCAATAAGGCATAGACAAGATCACCCTCTCTGCACCCAATATGTTAGGCAGCAGCATTCGCTGTCTCCTGACAACATTTTGGCAATGATGAGCAGCATCTGCCTATGGGGCACCACCATCAGCAGCAGAGAAGTGCCCAAGGGAGGTTTATTCTGCACTGTGGGCAAAGAATAGGTATTTAGGCAGAGGAGCTGTTGTCTTTTATGTACTCTCTTTGCTTTAAACTCATGCTTTAGAGCTGAGAGTACTGTGAGGACACTTGGAGCAAGCTGAGCCAGAGGCTCTGTTCACAGCTGCAGTAGTGCAGCAGGTTCCTCATGAAGCTTGGAGATAAGATCCATGCACTGGGAAGGGGTGTTGCATATTTGGAGTTTTATCTCTGCCTGAGGTGGAGTTTTTTGTGCATTTTGCTGGAAATAAATGCATCTTTGCACACAGAGGAGCAGAATGGAAGGTGTCCAGTAATAACACATGAACCTGTAGTCTGTTCTTGGCAGAAAGAATCTGTTGTCATGTACTGGGAGACAAAAGAAGGGCTTATCAGAGGAGGAAGCTTCAGTTTCCTTTATTGTTCTTTTGAAATTTCTGGAAAAAAGCAAACCAAGTAATGCACTTTTCATCTTCCTTCTGCAGCTGCAGCCACTGCAGTTAGGGACTCACCCTCAAGCTGTCTGCTGTTTACTGCCGAGGGTTGCTAGCAGGTGACTGGGATAATGTTAAGTTTGTTTAATGATGAGAAGTGCCTGAAAAATACAAATATATAATTTTTATGTTTAAATTAAAAGCGGTACATGACATACCACTGACGTGCTTGGGAAACAACAGAGGTTCAAGGAATCTATTTGGGTGCCCAACCATGAAAACTAGGACCTAATTTTGGCTACATTTTCAAAGCCCAACATGAACGACCATGCATACAAACATATTGTTTGGAGGATGCTGCGCCTCTTGCAAAGAGGCAGGAGAACACACTACAATGATGGAGGCTTCCAGCAGGCCCACATTCCCAAACATGGTCAGCAGGCAATGCAGCAAAGCAGCTGTAAGAAATCCACTGTGCCCTCATGTCTCTGCCACAGTGGAGATCCTGGCGAAAACATGTTTCTCACTCTACCTGCTGGCAGGTGAAAATAGGCCCTCGCCTTTTGTTAAGAACTTGGGGAAGCCAAAAGAGGAAATAATTAGTAGGATTTTCTTTACTGTTTCATTCCATCCACAAGCATGCATAGCCAGAGTATTCACTGTAAAAGGCACTTAGACTCCTCCTGTACTCCGAGAAGTTAAAAGGAGGAAATCTAAAGGGTTTTGATTGAACTGCCTTTGTGAGCCTGCTCTCCAGCATTCTCTATGCTGTTGAAGACCCTGTGATGCTTTTCCCAAGAAAGTGTGTGTGAGTACGTGCATGTGTGTACATTGACTCCTCTGTGCAGCCAAAAGCTTTTTGAGGTAATTGCATTCTGCTTCCTCCAAGTACCTTCTTTCTCCTGTTCCCTGAGTTCTCAGTGGCATTTCTGTAGTCTACGGAAGGCTGTCTCCTCTTACTCTGAACACTAGTTTAGTGAGAGGACTAATAAATATAGGGGGAAACTTTATGACTGTGGAGTAGGCTGAATCTTGAAATTGAAGTGATGGAGATGGCAGGACATAGATGTTCTCTCTACAGAGACTACTTCAGGTTTCTGTGTTTTATATTGCAAAGAAAATTCTGTAAGATGTTTAGTATACCCCCCCCCCAAACGTTTCAAATCTTCCTCTGTGCCCTTACACATCAGAGCTTCTTGGATTGTACTGAATCACCCCAACCTGGCAGCTCAGGAAGGGCCCATGGTACTCAGGGGTTGGTGTCCAGCATTTCCTGGCTCTGACAGCATTGGTGTTTTGCAGAGCCTTAGGGAATCCTAGTGCTAAATGCTACAAGAGTGTTCACCTTTGAGGGTGCAGAACCTCTGAGCCTGAAGATGTCCTTGCAACGCAAGGAATCCCTGTGAGTGCTGGAGAGGGGATCAGGCAGCCATCTCTTCCTGAAGTTTGCACAACCTGGTTGTCATTTGGCATTACTTCTTCTTCCACTGGCTGTGATGCAACGGGAGACAGAGACAGTGGTGGGGTTTTTTGCTGAAAGTTACTTGGCTCTGCTGGCTTTTCTGTGGCCTGTAATGGCCCCTCCTGATTGCCTGTTAGCTGCTCTGTGCTTAGCGCTCTCATGGTGCTCAGCTCCCTGCGCCTGCTGCCAGCAGTGATCACTGGGAGTAACAGCATCTTGTGTTTGAACCACTGGAGCAGGGGGACATGGACAGATTTTTTTATTAATAACCCAAATTACCCTGTGAAACAGCAGCTTGTCTGATATTAAATATTCAACTCCACTAAGTGGAAGAGCTGGAGCACAGAAACAGCAGCGTGCTGGTAACGACTTGCTGTGGCAGGAGACGGCAGCGGTGCCTGCCAGTGCGCATTAATCCTTTCTCCTTGGAGAGTCTTCCATCTTCAGGGCAGTCAGGTGCTCCTTCATGCATCTCCCCAGCTTCTGAATGGCATTTTGCATGCTTTAAACAGATCAGCACATCAAAGGCTGGCAGATCCTCTCTCTGGTGTTGCCATGGCAGCAGCAGCTGAGAGGATTTGGATGTTTCTGGGATGGGATTGTGCTGCTGGATGTGTTGGGGCACAGCAGGGCTGCTCTCCACACTGGTGTTCCAGTGTCATCACGGTCGTGAGCACGCCTGGTACTGCCAAGTGGCGCATGGCTCTCCTGCCGTGTGACGGGACGGTCTGCCCCACTTCAGGGGTGCTGTGATGCAGACCTCTGTATCTGAACGGCTCACCTCAGCTCCCTCTAATCTGGGAGAGAAGGAGGGAGTCCTTCCCATGCTGCACTGCACATGGAAGTAGGTCAGCTGAATTATACCCTTAGAAATGCTTGTTTCTCTCCCCTGGCTCTCATGGGAGCCGAGTTAGCAAGCCCTGATTCAAGTGTTGACTCTGTAGGTGCCTAACGCTGTTAATGGTGAGCCAGCCTTCAGGACATCTGCCTCAGGTGCCTCTTCTGTCCCCTGCAGCTCCGTGCATGCTGGATGCAGTGGGTTTCCAGGAGTGAAGATAAAGCCGAGCTTTAAACATCGTGAAAATATGGCATTGGTCTGGTTGGGTAGCACACCACAGCAGCATGGTCAAAGGGTTTGCTGCTGGCCCTCGCTGCCAGTCTGTCAAGCTGTCTTTCCCTGGCAGAACGCCCCATCATCCTTATGGCATCTTGTGAAATTAATTGCCCCTGGGAACTGAGTGCTGCTTTGTGAGCATTTCTCTTTTGGGCGATCCTGACATCTTCAGCTGATGTCTGCTGAGGGACAGGCACACGTGGGACTTACTCTGATGTGCCCATGGCACCTGTTCTTTGGGGAAGCGGTGTAGGCACTCAGGAACGGCAGGGTGGTTTAGTGAAGGGAAGCAGGTAATTTCGAGCATGCTGACTGCTCCTTGTGCTGCCACAGCACAAGTCACCACCAGTCTTGTGGCCCCAGTGCTGTTGGCTGCTGCAGGCTAAAGCGGATGATAAGGTTGCGCTGGGGTGGCTCTCAGCAGGGGTTACAGGCTGACACCAGGCCGGTGGGTTTCATCGCATTCCAGAAGGATGGACAAAGCATGGGGACTGGCTCCTGCAATCTCTGGGGGCAGGCTACACCCCAGTGCCGTGCTGGCAACAGCTTACAACTGGGAGGGGCAGCGAAGGGGAATGAACAGATGTCTTCAGGCTACCTTCTGTGTTGCTGCTGTGTCCTTGCAGCTACCTTGCATCCTCCTGGATAGCCAAGCCTAGTGTGCTCGCTGGAGCAGTTGGAAGGGCCTCAGTATGGCAGGACTGGTACTCCGGAAAGCTGGCTTGGCCTCTGTGGATGCTGTGCTGGACTCACTGAATGTCCCAGCCGGAGGAAATTTCAAGCAAGCGTGACTCTGAGAGCCAAGCCTGCTGTCCTGAATCCCTCACTGCAAGGGGGCTGCAGGGCATGTCCTGGCCTGTCTGATCTGTCTGCAATGAACTGCAAAAGTTCTGAATCCTGCCTGGGGCAGCCAGGGGGGATGTGGACAAAGGCAGTGTGCCTAGAAATCGGAAAGCTCACTCCCATCTCTGTACATGTACTTTTACAGGCACATTAGGCTGCAGGGCAAGCGTAAACACCAAGCAACCTGCCTTGGGAAACACCATGGAGGGGTGAGCTCTGCAGAGGCCTCTTTGCCTCCTCGGTTAAGAAGGGTTTGTGCGTGGTGCGTAAGTACACATGTCATTGGGATTCCTCCATCTTTTCTCACAATCACTGTGCTTTTCTCTGAACTTGACCCCTGATCTCTTTTGGACGTCAGATATTCCTTTGAAGGAAAATATGGAATTTTTTCTCTTTTGTTGTTGCCATCTGGGCTGAGCCTGCAAATAGCCCCACTATCCTGCTGGTGAGTTCAAAAGAATTTGCCAGATGTTAGGGAGGGGAAAAGGCTATTGTTCCCAGAGCCCAGAGCTTGTTTTCCAGTATTTGGGAGACATTCGAAGAAAAGAACAGTACATAATTTGCTAAGCAAGTTATAGGAAGAGTCTCCTGTTTTCTTTGGCCTTAGTGCAGTGTCCTGAGTGCCCCACAATGTGGAGCTGTGTTTTTACAGTCCATGTTGGGGGAGGCATGGTGGGGACTGGGACAGGGAAACAGTGGTAAGAGAAACTGTGTGGGACCTCTGTGACTTCTAAAAAAGAGCTACCTAAGTGAGGCTCAATGGGATAGGTTTGTGGGAGAGATTTTTGTGGCTTGGGGAGAGTTAGAACTGGTGGGGGTACCTAAGCGCCGCAGCACAGAGCTTCAGCCTGCCCGGTGTAGTGTCTTATCCTAAGGCAGGGTGGAATAGGTAAATGAACCATTGTGAAGCTGTTGCAGATATATCAGAGCTGCTTCGTGGTCCTGTGCTGCAGAGTGCTCAGCTGATGTGTCCAGCAACAGGACAGTTTTATGTGTACCAACGGTGACTGCTTGAAGCTTTGTCCTGCTGGCAGATTTCAAGCTGCAGGTGTGTGGTGGGCACCTTTAAGAGCAGAGCAGGTCTGTTCAGATCCCATTCTCCAGAGAAGGATACATCTAAGGCTGTGAAGAGAAGCAGTTGCACTGTTTTTTTTACAGGTGATAAGGAAAGATCACTTCCAGCAGTAACACACCGCCCTCTCCGCCCCCCCCCCCCAATCTCCTGTAGCTGACAGAGCTTTGAGGGGCAAGTTCCACAGAGGCTTTGTTCCCAGATTTTTACTGCTGAGGCTGGGGAAAAATGCTGATAGTGCAAACAATCAGTAAGAAAGGTACACTGAGAGAAATGAAACAGTTGATCTCCTTCAATTTCAGAACAATAATGAGACTCCCATTAGCTCTGCTACGTCAGTGGAGCTGTATCCTCACTCCTATTCTGCAGAACTGCTCTATTTCCAAAGCAGTGTATGAGGAGCATTTCTGGGACTCTGGGACGCTGCTTCTCTCATCCAGAGGCATCTTATGTAATTGAATTAGACCTTAGGAAAAGCTACTGTGAGCTGAAATCATCCTAAATGTTGATCAGGGAGAGCAGGGCTGTAGGCATACAACAGAAATGTGCACATCTCTTCTGAATCATTCATTAATTACCCTTAAATGGAACTCATGGCTTCCGAGATTTCAAGTGGATTTTCTGTAGATCTGCCAAACTATTCTCCAGAGCATGGCAGTATCTGCAGAAAGCTGCAAGGCTGCTGCACTGTGAGCAGGATGCTGTGGTGCAACGTTCGAATCAGATCATCCAGGCAAGCCAAAGGTGATCAAGAAATAAATGAAATAATGGTATCTGGAAGAACTAATCATGACAAAAAGTTTCATGTAGTCATCAGAACACGGATGGAGGTGCGTCCAAGGAAGCATTTGGCTCCCGTGCTTGCTCAGCAAGGTGATGCACACTCTTCCAAGCTCTTAGATGGCTGTACAGGATTAGGCTCTGGGGACGAGTGGGAATGTGCAGTTGCACTCCAGACTTCAGGGTGTTAACTTTTCAGATCGGATGGCTTGGATTAAGCCTTCAGGAAGAGCCAGGACAGCCAGATTGAGAGGCTGGAAATGTGTTGCAGAGCTGCTCTGTGCAAACAATTGCATCGTTGGGGCTGTTAACATTGCAGCATTTGTTGTGCTGGTCAGTGTGCCTTGCTGTTGCATCATGCGGTCTCTCAGGAGGTGATTACTGCTCCGAGTGGATTTCTTGCTGGATAGAAGCAGCTGCTTTGAGTCAGCTGCTCCACCCTCGCAGAAAGTGCCTTCCCCTGAGCCAAGCACTGCGGGTGTCGAAGCCGTGTGCGTGCCCTGCCCGCTGAGGTGCAGCTGACACCTACTTCTGCTGCCTGCAAGGTGTGCTAGCAGTAGGCGTTTGGGGCTGAGGATGAACATTTCCATGACTGCTTACTTCATTTGCAGCTTCCTGTGCTGGTTTAAAACACAGCCTTGAGCTCAGATAATTACAGATGAAGTGCTTCAATTATAGTCTTAGAAACAGGAAAACCTAAATGTTTTTCCACCTTCATCCCTCTCCAAAGTCTCATGAAGTTGGACTTCATTCTGTTCCAGTGTTAACTGCCTCTGGGTACAAAAAACCACACACACGGCACATGCTTCTGCTAAATAGTAAAACATCCAAACGGCTTTAGAAGGAAGGGAAAAGCAGACTCAGTCCAGACTTCTGTCTTGTAGGGGCCAAGATGAAATCTGCAGCCTTTATTTTCTGTATCTGTGGCTGTGGCTGTGGAGGGCCAGACCTTGGCACACTGACTCTTCCATAACCAGAAGCAATATTCAGCTCTGAGTGCTGCTCAGGGCCCAGTTTCCACTCCTGGAAACTCTTTTCCCTGGCCCTAGCCCTGACAACGGTGGTCTCCCTTAGAAGTCTCTTCTCAAGTGGTTTTAGTTAAGGGAGCCCTTGTGAACCAGAGCAGCTCTACACACCTTGCAAGGTGGTTCCTGGGGCCAGGGATTGCTTACAGAGGGCAGCTCTGTGTCCGTATCAGTGTATTAACTTTATCAGATCCTTTAGACTCAGCTCTAGAAGAGAGAGAGGAGCAACCTTGTGAATGTAGAGTTTGCTTTTTGGTGGAACCTATGAGAAAGTTAGTGCTTTGTTTGGGCTGGGTTGGTTTTTTTCTTCTGTTTTTTTTGCGGAGGGGAAAGAGAGCGTGTTGTTTGTTTTTAGGTGGTGTTTTTGCAGGGAGGGCAAGTCCTGCTCTGTGAGCTGCTGCAATGTAAATATTTCATCAGAATCTCAATGACTCTCTTCAAACAATCCCCAGGAGCAAATATTAGTGACAAATGGGTTTTGCTGGCACTTTATAGTTTTCACACATATTCTTTGCAATGCCTATTATGAACTTTGTTGTTGATGGTGTAATCCAGTTGTTGTTGCTTATCCAGCTCCTAGGAGGGGGGTGTCTAAAGATCCAGATCAATTATAGATATGCAGAGAATGTAGACTTGTTTTCCTTTGACTCTGTGACCACAGATTCATGGTAATCTGCAGGACAGCACTGCTCTTGTCACAGACGTTGCCTACAAATGGCTGGACTGCAGCTTCTTGCAGGTCCTCCTTGTTTTGTAAATTGTGCCCAGCTACATGTGAGGTCTGTGCAGAGGCAAAAGCTAAAGGAGTTGCAGCTGACTGCGGTGGGGACGTTGACTGAATCAGGTTAATTCTTGGTGCAAACATTCCTGCCCTTCATCAAACTCCAGAGAACGTCTGTGTCAAATCACAGGAGCACAGCTGGTTTTGTTGTGAATATTAAAATAGCATCTTCCTCCTCTCCTCTGTGAGCTCGGTGCAGAACTCTGGAAACCTGTCAGGTCCACTGGAGAAGCAGGTGACAGGATTGCTTAACTCACAGAGTGCCTGGAATTTGAAGGCTTTTTTTTCACTGGTCCAAGCCCAGAAGAAAACACTTTGAGAAATCTGAAGAGAAGTGTTTTACAGAAATGGTTTCTAAGTTCTTGTCACACTGCCTGAACTAACAAGACTGAGCAAGAAGGTCTTGGGTGCAGACCATGGCATCTCAGCAGGGGACTGCTGAGAATAAGGGTTCACTGGAAGTGTGGGATGAGATCCGAGTTCTTGCTCTCCTGTTTGATGCTCAGCAGCAGAGCAGATTTTTATCCAAGAGAAGCAGTGCACAGCCTGCCAGGCAGGGACTGTATGTTCATCTGCTCTCGCAGGAGGTCAGTCTGTGCTGCCTCCAGGCATGCGCTGCAGCCAAGTGCTGGGTATCTTTCCATCCTGAGATCCCCAAATGGGTGTAGCATTCAGGCATCTCAGTGGTTGATCCGACAGGATCGATAACTGCAGCCTGGTAAGGGTCTTGTTACATCTTTCAGATTGGTGCCTGCCTGAGTGAAAGCAGAAATCTGCACTGTAAGCGGTAATTAAGGAGTGATTTGCCCTTGGCCCACACTGTGGGCGTAATGCCAACCTCTGAGTTCCCAGAACTGGGATTTTTCACATTCAGGTGGAGTTAGGTGATGCTTTCTGCTCTCAGTACTGCCCCGTCCCTAACAGAGGGAAAACCAGTGGTTGTTAATCCTGTGGGCGAGATGTCTTTTGGCGCGCTGGATAGGAGAGCTGGATGCAGAGGCTGCTGAACACTTTCTACCTGTGCAGAAACGCTCTTTGCAGCCAGGATTGCTCAGAACTAAGACGTAACATAAACAACGGGCCGTGAGTATTCCTTTCCTTTGGGAACTCCACAGCTCTTTCATGTCTATACTCTGTAAAACTGAATTCCTGATTTTTTTGTGCCTGAATGAATATAAATAAGATAAATCGGTGTGATGAAATTTTCAGTTGCACTGCCTGGCTCATCCAAATGATGAGCAAAAAGAACACCTTATGACTCATGTAATAAGATACTAAGGAAGCACGTGCTAGGAAGCTGTCTGTCTGCATGCAGTGAGGGGCAAAGTGATGCTGATTTTGGGCTCAGACTGCTTCCTCTCCAGGAACTAAACTGTGGTTATGGTAGCACAAGGTAGGTGTCTCTTGGAGTAAGAAAACAGGCTGCTTCGTCTCCATAATCATGCCTTTGGAGGCAACAGTTTAAGAAACACAATCTGAAGAACATCTATTCAATTTGTGTTTCTGGATTTCCTTTGGGAATTTCACAGCTCAAATAGTTCTGAACTGATGGGTGTCAATGAAACAGTTTCTTAGATCAGGGGTACGATGGGGAGAGATTTCTCATGTCTATTAGCTGCTGAGTTTTGCAAACAGTCCATGGGGTTTCTTGCAAGTTTTCATTCATCCTGTGCTTCTGGTGTTGGTTTTAAGACTGATAAATAGCCCTGCCCTTCCTCCCCCCAATCAAGAAGGTGGAGAAGTAACTAGGGGAAGAACAAGGGCTGGAAAATCTGTGCACAACAAATATTTGTCCGCCTCCCACCACGTAAAACTGCGTAGCTCCTCCTCTGACAGAAAGCTGAAGAGCAAGTGTCGGTGTGGACCTTTCACGTGCTCCCTTGGTTGCTCATGGCTGATGATTCCAGCACTTTGGAAGCTGAGGAATTTGCCATCTGAGAGGTGAGGCACTGGCAGCCCCTATGGGACTTCCTGTGAAACTATAGATCACTGTGCCAGAAACCACAAATGCCAGAGGAATGCAAGGTAGAGGACTGCCGGCTTGGAGCAGCAGCGTGTCTAGTTCAGCACTGCAGAGCATCGTTATCTGCTTATTTATGCCTACATCACTGCTGTTCTCTCGTAACAGGAGGAAGCAGCTCGACAGTGGCACTGTTTTTCATCCCAGCTCTCTCTTTGCGTAAATCTGAGCACCTTCTGTCATCCATGGCTGGGCAGCAGAATTGCTAAGGGTTTAAATTATTCAGCTTCTGTTGCTGACTCAGCTTTAAAATTGCATTCACATTTCCTAAGATAACAGCTTGTTGACCGGAGCCAGGGAGCCTGGCTGCTCCTGGGAGCCTCAGCAGGCGAGAGGGAGAGATTTCCTCTGGAAGCAGGAAGGGAAAATGTGCAGTGATGTGAACCCCTAGCACACCTTTTCCCTTGTGCCAGGGGGCTACAGTGACTCCCTCAGTGAGCTCAGCCCTGACCTGTCCTGGCAGCATTTCTCAAACTGCTGAATGCAGCAAGGGCTGTGCTTCATTTCCTGAGCAAAAGCATGTGCTGTTTCCTCAAAATAAAAGCCCGCTATTAAAGAAAGTTATTTACTCTTCTCCAAGGTAATGTGTTTACAGTTCTCTGCTGTACACAACGCTCCCGTTCCCTTAGGTGAAAGGAAAAGAACAGCTGAGGACAGACTATCAGCAGCCAGTGCAGTGCCTGGTGCCGGGAGATCAGTTCTCTGGTTACATGGAAGACAACAACACAGAGGAAGGAGCCTTGCGTTCCTTCACAGCTACATCATAGTGCGGTTCAAGAGTTTCTCCAAAGGTCACAGGCAGATTTTTGTATCTTGAAAAAACAGAACTCTTTGCAGCTGAAGGAGTAGTTTCCTTTAGAGACCTCCTCTTCCTTCTAAATCTCCGAGGGAGAGCTTCTCTGCACCCCACCCTCTGCAGTTGCTGCTGGAATTAAACATATTTATTTCACGTGTGAACCTGAAATGCAGTGGCCCTGAGGCACCAGGGCTGCTGAGCCTCATTCCAGAAGCCATCTCAGGACAGCAGAGGGAGAAATTATTTTTCCCGTGGGTATGACAGATACTGCAGCAGCCAGGGAACAGCACTTTAGACTTGCAAAAAAACCCTGAAGCCCGGGGGGTGCACAGCATCCTAAGCAGGGATTGGCAGCTGTTGTCTGCTGTAACTCTTGGCCACTTTTTCTCAGTATGAGTCTGCTCTTTCTTAGGGAGTGTTCCTGTTGTGTTCATTATAAATAATTTCTCTTTGCATAGCTCAAATTTAACTCTCTGTTAGTTTTTTTGGGTGCAGCATGGCACTGACCTGTACAGTCTCAGAGGCCTTGCAGGGCACAGTCATATGCTCAGATGTCACTAAGAACAGGACATGGTATAAAATCTTGGGGAATGAGCAACCCAGCCAATCCCAGTTGTGTCAAAGATGTTACTGCAAGGTATAACAGGCAGAATAAAGGTGACAAACTGCTAGTAAAGCACATTTCTCTAGGGTATGAGAATTAGCACTGATACGTGCAACTCACTTGTCTGCAGTTAGACACGGAGACTTCAGAGATGCCTCAGGTGAGATGGTAATGAGTGAATGAAATCTTGTAGAGGGATCAATGGGAAGTGTTCAGAAAAATATGTTTAGCAAGGGACAGCAATTAATGCAGCAAAGAGACCAGTTCTCTTAGAGGTTGAGCCTGCACCAGCTCCACAACCAGCTGAGGAAAGAAATGGTTATGAGTGTATTACACTCTTCAAAGAAAAGTACTCTGTTATCCCCAGTCTGCAGGGAAGGGAGGAAGCAGGCACGTACCTGCGCCTCACAGGACCCTGTTCCTTCATGCTCCTGCAATCACCTTCACTCCTAGAGCTATAGAAATAAAGAGCTATAGACTGGTAGCAGAGTTAACCCTGTGTGCTCATACAGTTGCCTTAAGACAGATATCCCGCACCCTGTGATATGCCCATCTGCCAATCCAGGTTCTGCTACAACCTAGAGTCTGCCAGCCCATATGAATGTCACCCATAGCCCGGGAAACCTCCGTGACCTGAGCTCTTCCTGCCTCCAGGCACCTGGTCTGAGCTATGGCGAAGCGGCTGGAGGGCTGTTTGCAGGCAAAAATCCGGATCTCAGCTTTATGGCTTGGCCAGGACCAAATGGATTGGAGGGCGCGGGCCTTGTTCCTAAGGCTTGGTCAAGTGTTGATGCCATTCTGGTGGCTGCAGGACCCGGAGGAAGTTTGCATTATGCTGAAGCAGCATATTTGAATAAGCTCTGGCTGGTAAGGTCTTGTCTTCCGGGTGCAGAGGACTCGGATCGGCATTCACGACATGCAGTTATGCAGGGTGGGGAGGGCAGCAGATCTGAGATCCTGGTGATGTTGCTCTGTAGATTCAGAGGAACAGTTTTTGGAGCAGATGTAGCGTGCCAACCTGCGTTTGCAGTGCCCATTGTTTTGACAATTAGTATTTGAGCTCTACCTGAACCAGAGGTGGAGTTGATTATAGCTCAACTATTGGAGGGATCCCAGACTTGCAGGAAGTGCTGAATTGCATTGGACAAGGGGAAGGTGTTTTCCTCAGACTGAGGTAAGGACTTTGTGTTGCTGTAATGCTTCAATGTGGTCTTTGCTCAGTGTAAAAATCTCAATTTCTATGTAATGCAAAGCATTTTCCACCTTAACAGGTTCTCTTAATCTACTGTCTATGCCTCTCAGCTGATACAAGCTTTCTCAGTGGTGGGCTGTGCTGTTTTGTAGGAATTCCCTAGGGAGATACAGGTGGCAGAGCAGTAGGGTTTTTTTTCTCTCTGAAGCTGCAAGTGTCACAAGCCATTTTTATCTGTACACTGCCCAGGCCTTTCTAAGTGTGATCACCTCATGGCCATGCCTTCACTGGTTTTGCCCCAGTGCCTGGAGGAAGGACCTTGGCCTTCTTGAACCTGTAACTGACGCAAAGGCCAGGTGAATGGTAGCTGGAAACAGAACTCAAGCTGTGTGTCTCCCCTGCAGTTCCCAGTGCTTTGTTGAGATGGCCCCAGTTTAACATCTAGAACCAAGATGGGGTCAGCAAAATGCTGGCAGAAGGATGCCCCCTACCAGCAAGGAGTGTGCATCGATGGCTCTGCGTGTGTCACCCTGAGCACGAGGAGAGGGTGGGATGGGAGCGGTCTCCAGCAGGTCTGTTCCTTTGGACAACTGGTGTGACTCCCTTGCCTGTCTTTCAGAGAGGGCAAGCATCAGCCACTGTGGACCCCTTGCCTTCTTGCTGCAAGCAAGGATCTCCTGAAGGGATGCTGGAGCAGGAGTCTGCAGTGCAGGTAGAAGGGGGGAAGGGGCGCGTTCATTGTATTGCAGTAGAATCCAGGCCCTACAAAGGGCCTGTAGCTGCTGTCACTAGACCTCATTTGCTGCTTCAGTTCCATCTCGGTGTCCTTCATTTGGGACTGTGCCCAGCCAAGATCTGCAGAGACTGGTGAACAATCTGGGGTCTTCTGCTAACTGCCTCTGGCCCAGCCTGCCCTGTGCAGTGCAAACCAAGAGGCAGTGCAGTTATGGCCACAGAGCTGCCTCATTTCCCTTTGTATTTCTGAAGTTTCATCTTCCCTTGTACTGTGTGAAGAGCAGGGTTCATGCACGTAGGCTCCTCCCTGTTTACAGCTTGCAAATATGTTTATGAAGTGTGCCTGAGGCCTGACACTCACCAAACACTTTGTGTCCAGCCTGGCAGCTCTCCCCAAGCCCCTGATGTGGGACAACCTGTAATCTCCAGTCTCCAGGCAGGAGCACCCCCCGTTGTGCATGCAGGCAGGCGAGTGTGAGTGGTGATAGGGTGCAGTCCTGCAGCTGATAAACCTCTTTCAGACTGGCTGCTCGCACCCGGTCTGACTGCAGCATTCCGTGTGAGTGGGCTGTGAGAGCTGCAGACCCTGGCTGTCCAGGGTGAGCTGGCTTTCTCCTGCAGCGATGCCATGCCTGCATTACTTGAGGGTGAGTACTTGGGCGTGATGAGGGGCTTGCTGGGCAGCACCAAGGGGAGAGGAATCACGTTGGTACTCAGGGTGTTGGTTTGCACATGGGAGTTCAGGTATATCCTGGCCAGCAACATAGACTTAAATCTGCTTCAGAGAAAATGGCCCTTGTCCCGAAAAGATTGCAGCTATATGGACCACAGAATGGCAGGAAGGGTTTGCTGCCCTTCTCAGGTCACTGGGAAGTGTCCGAAGGTCATGCTGAGAGCCAGTGGCAGAACCTGGCAATGTGCCCAGCATGGGTGGGTCTCCCTGGTGCTGAAGTCACTGTGTCCCTCTCACCACTGCTTTGTCGGCAGAAGGTTGATGCCCTCAAGTGTTTTTTTCCTCTTGTTTGATGGCAAATGTTGATTTCTGTGCTAGCATCACTCTCATTTTGCCCATGGAAGCCCTGGGACAGGTGCAGAGGATGACGTTTCTTTCTAGGCTCAGTGCTGGCTCTGTGAGGAGCAGGTGGCTGCGCTGCTATGGCTTTGCTCGCATGGCCTCACCAGGGATCAACTGGCAGAGACACTTTGCCAAGCCTGTGCTTCAGGTGCTTTCCTGTCAAAGCTTTCTTCCCCGCATGGCTTCCGGAGGCTGCATCCCAATTGCTGGCCAGACCAGCCTGGCTTAACACTGCTGGCAGTAAATCTATTGCAGCCACGGCACTGGGACTGTGCTGCCATTCCTCACAGCGTGCAGGTCCCAGCAGAAAGCCCCCTCCTCAGCACTTTTGCTCATGCAGGCAGGCATGGAGTAACTCCACTGAAGCAGAGGCAGGGAGTGACTCAGAACAGACTGCAGAAATCGGAAGCAGTTTATAAACATCACTAGAAAAGAGAAAGAAGTTTCTCCACAAGGCACCGGGGCAGACCTGGTCTGGGACCCAGCACATCTCCTGAGCACAAGGGCAGTGCCTAGAGCCCAGGGCAGGCTGGAGGCTGGTCTGCAAGGTGTGCCTTAGTCCCTGGCTTGCATCAAGCAGGCTCAGAGCACATCTCTGCTTTCCTCCTGTCTCTGGCAACATGCTAGAGGCCTCTCAGCTCCCGAGTGTTCATTGTACACACTGGCCTGAGCCATGTCATGGTCCAGGGAAGGAAGTGCTTCAGGAAAGTAGAAGATGAAAAGCAGCTGCATCTCTCTCAGCACCTGTAGACCCTGTTACATTGTTGGAAGAGGAGTGGTGCCTAAGTGAAAAGCTCTCTTTGTATTGTCTTCAGTCAGAGTCTATATATTTTCTGGTGAGGCAAAAATAGCTTTTCTTTTTCAGGATATGCAGAGAGCAGAGGCTCCTGCTAATATCAGAGGACAGTGACAGCTTTCCCCTAGGTGTGCATGGCCTCGGCAGGAGCAGTAGCTGTGTTAATTCTTGCCTTGCTTTGGCTCTATGTGAAAGGAACAATGTCCAGTTGTCCAGCTCCCTGTTCAGGACCCCATTGCCCTCTGCACTCATTACTGCTGGACCCAGTGCTGTACTTCATTGTGGAAGTCATGATTTGCAAATGACAGAACAAGATCTTGATGCTACTACTCATAAAATCCATTAGCAGCAGGAGGGAACTGACAGAGGGAAGCTTTCATGGAGCTGCAGGCTGTAGCAGCAGAGGATTCTTATCAGAAGGATTGGTCTGCTGCGTAGGGGCAGCTCCCAAGTCCTTGCTCAATGCAGATTAAGCTGTTTCTGATATCCACCCTCCTCATAGTCCTGAACCTGTTCCAGCTTCAGCAACCAGCAGAGGGGACCTGTGAGGGGGCAGGGAAGAAGCAAATGGCAATACAGATGCTGTCTGTACCTGAATATGCTCATTAGGGACCAAGCCAACTTTGGCCCTGAACTGCACCACCAGTGACAGTCCAGAACTGCCTCTCCTGGTAAGAGTGTGTAAAAATGTGCTTTCCAAAAGCTAGTTACTTATGATTAGGTAATGATGGAGGATTGATTCTGATGGAAAGGGGCCAGTCCAATCCTTGTTGTGCCTGAAGATTTGCCCTCTCTTCACTAGTTTCAAAACTCTAGTTGAGTAGTTGCCTCCCTTCCCACAAACCTGCCAGGGGCTCTTTTTTCCTTTTTCCTTTTGCTTTGGGAGTTCTCCTCTGCCAGCTGTGCTGAGTTCTCTTCTAGCTCTATCAACACCTTGCTGCAGGAACATGAGTAGATCTTTAATTTCCTGCATGCTCTGATTCACTTGCTGCAGGATGGGTGGAATCCACCTTACGTTCTGGTCTGGGGGTTTCTGCTGGATGTATGAGCTGTTGGCTTCTGTGGTAGAGGGCCTGGGGAGTCCTGGGGCTGTTATGAAATCTCCACTCAGTGAAAGAAGCATGGGCAGGGTTTACTCATGCTGGTGCATGAAATGAGAACAAACTCACTTGGCAGACGCCTTCCAGAGATGATCTCCTGTGCCTTGATTCCGATCAGTCCTGTTAAGATCTGTGGACCTGTCCTAAATCATATATGCAGAGGTGAGGATTAGAGATTATAACTTGGGCATATAGATTTATCTGTCTTCAGTTGTGTGGGCAGAGATGAGGATGATGAGAGATTAGAATTTGGGCATAAGGATTTCTCCTTTTATCTGATGAATTTTCCTGATACTT
The DNA here is from genome assembly GCA_033558185.1 of Dromococcyx pavoninus. NCBI lineage: Eukaryota > Metazoa > Chordata > Aves > Cuculiformes > Neomorphidae > Dromococcyx > Dromococcyx pavoninus. The sequence goes on along the minus strand of JAUMJL010001137.1, from coordinate 50,785 downwards.
TTTGCTTTCTCTTTGAGCTGGGTTTGCGGTTGTGCCTGGTGGCCTGTTCTCTGTGCTCTGCTGGCTGCCTGCCTGAGGCTTTGCTGCCACAGCCTCTGGAGATGCTGTGCTCTGCTGAATGCCGTCTTTTGCTCAGAAGGCAGAAATCTGCCAGTAGGCTTTGTTTCCAGTGCAGGGACGACTGAAAGTGTCAGGTTTCTGTGAATACAGATAGGAGAAAAAGTTCCTGTAAGGCAGACAGTCTGATTTCTGTTTCTGGACATTCTGAGTCAAATCTTGGATTCAGTTTTCCTGATCTTCCCAGATCATTTTTGAGAGACTGCAGATGTCATCTCTGACTGCTTTTAATCTTAGCAGCTGTTTTGGTGTGTTTCCAGGACTGACATATTCTCTCATCTGATGAGAAAGGATCCGGGCTGTCACCTGCAGACAAGGAACTTGATGTCTGCGAGGCAGGGAGGTCTACATGAGCTCTTGCTCCAGAGAAATCCCTAGGTTGGGCAGTTGCTTAAAAGTAAACCACTACACTGATGTAAGGCTTTGCTGTCTCTGCTGGAATCATGCGTCAAAGGTGAGGGTCATGCCCACTACTGGACACAAAGCCCCCTTGAGCGAAGAAAGGCTCTTGCAAGGTTTATTGCACTACCTCCCCAGCTGGCAGAGTTGACCTTAGGTTCCAGCACCCTGGCATTAGCAACTGGAAGTGACTGGTGTGTTCTACACACCACTCATGTAGGACATCCATAGCAATACATGGCTTTGGTGTCCAGATTCAGGTTTGCGTCTCTGCCAGTCCTGGGGCTCTTCAGCTGTTGAGGTGACTGGGTGCTGCCCAACCTGCCAGGAGTTTCCTTGCTGGACCTCCTCTGCCCTCCACTCCACGAGCCCGTGTCAGTCTGACTCTGCTTCTCTCCATTCCCTGGCAGACTGGCTGTGTACGGGAGGAACAGAGCCAAAAGCTGCTGCTGCCTCCCCCGGGTAGGGCTGATGTTGACGCTGTGCCTTCCCTTATCATCACATGGCTTTCAGAAGGGACTGTGGCCCTTCTGTTGCTGTTTCTCTGCTGTTTGCACAGTTTGCACTGCTGTTCCTCACTGGCAATGTTTTCCAGTAGCTGGACCCGGAAGAAACAAAACCGACTGAGTGCCAGGGCTGGCAGGATGGTGCCTGCCCTGAGAACAGTGGATGTGGCCTGGTCTGCATCCTCCTGCCTCTGGCATGCAGGGGCTAAGGCAAAACCTCCACACAGCCAGCTTCCCTCTCTGCCCATGCAGGCATCAGCCATACAGCTCAACAGCAGAGCAGACCCAAGCTTCCTGCCCACTAGGTCTGATTGCCATTTGGCAGCAAGCATTTTGTTCCCCAAGGCATGGGAAGTAATTTGTTAGTTGAAAGCCTGTGTTGCAATTTCTTTTCTTTGATGTGAGAGCAGCACTGTTCTTCAGTGAGACCCAAGGCTGAAAAATGCAGCAGAGACCAGGGAAGGGAAAAATGCAGGAGATGAATGATGTGACTGAGAATCAAGATTCCCTGTAGCTGTGCATGAGGGCAGATCTGGCTGCACAGTAGCTGTGGGCTCTCTAGGGGCCCAGTCCCTTTCTTTTGGCATCTTTGGCCCTGTCCATAGCAGTTCATGTTTCCAGGCAACCCTACAGACCAGTGTGTACATCCTTGCAGTGAAGGGGTCCCACCTCCTCCGGAGCTCCTTAGCAAGAAGCCAGCTCAGCCCTTCCTCATCCCCGGGTGCTGTAAAAGCAATGAAGGAGTTGCAGTCCCTGCTCAGGCTGCCTCATCACTGCAGACCTGCAGATAGCAGAGACAAGTGAGCAGACAGGGTAAAGAGGGCAGTATAGCAGGATGCTGGTGTGTCTTTTGCCAGTCTGGAACAGTGTGGCAACTTGCTTCTTGCTTTTGTGTCCCAGAAAAGGCTGTGAGATCAGCACAAGTTCCTGTACTCATCTGCACTTGGGAATCATCTACTTGTACCATTTAGCAGCTGGTGCAGAGTGGGATCTTAACAGATGTGACCACCTTTCCCAGAAGGAGGCAATGTTGAGACCCTCCCTTCCTTTATCGGTGATGAGCAGAAGGAGCTGGTGGAGGCTCCTCCCTGGGTTGGACTGAAGAGCCAGGCACTGTCAGAAGAGATTACAGCAGGATTCCAGCCACAGCCAGAAGACAGAGCAGGGTTACTAAACCTCTGATGGCAGCCCTTGAAATCCAGCCTGAGCTTCTAGTCTGGCAAAACTTCCCCTTTGTTCATTGCCTTTGCCATGGCTACAGTGTGATGGGCTTGCTGAGGTCCAGGCTTCTCATTTTGGGGTGAAGGAGCTAGGACGTTCATCCAGGAGCAGTAATGCTTTGTGGGTAAGGCTGTGAGAGCAGGGAGACACCTGTGAAAAGGAACAGAGGAAGCTACCAGTCAGGGCCAGGAGAGGGAAAGGGACTCGTTTAGATTGTCAGCAGACAAGGGGTTTTTCCCTGGATGAAAAGAAGGGGAAGGAGACAAAGGAAAATGGAAAGACTACAAACTCCAAAGAAAGGAAATGCAGTAAGAGGCAGCCTCTGCATCTGGAAGCAGTTGCTGTACATTCTTGGGTGCATGGAAAGCAAGTGATGGTGAGCGCGCGTGTGCGCAAATACCGGGGTTGCACGTAGCCCACGTGCTCGGTGCTTATCAGTGGATGGAAACTGTGCAAGGAGTGTGTGTCTGTTCAGGGATGTTGGCTTTGTGCTGACTGGGATGTGCATGTCTATCTTTTTGATATGCACATATACATGTGTCCATAGGGTCTCTGCCTTTCTTGCTGTCACTGCTCCCTTTTGCTGAGATTCAGGAGATAGCAGTGACCCAATAATTTGTACCTCAGTTCCCTGGCTGGTTTAGTGTTGCCTTGATCTCTGTGACACCCCAAAGTAAAGCGAGCTGTTGTGAGGGAATGCCCCCTGAAGGACAGGTAGTCAGTCCCAACATGCACACTGACATCAGAAGGGCTATGTGACTGCAGCTATTTCTTCTGCTTTTACCATTTGACCTGAGCTATCCCCTCTTCTCTGGCTGCGTGTGTTGTCTGACTGCTGGTGTCTGACATCCTGCATCTTCTGGAAGGTACATGCTGAGCACCAGGAGCAGAAGGGCAGCTCCTCTGAAGCACTCAAGCCTCAGCACATTCTACAAGGCCCTGGAGCAGCATCCAGAGGTTCAGGAGGGAACCATGGCAGCTGTTACCTGTACAGTGCCAGGCTTCTGGGCATGCCTGTGAGGCTGCTCTGTCTCTGCTGTTCCCAAGGTGGTACCTGCAGCTCTGACCCACTCCCTGCACTTGGCAGCAGGCATCTGCTTTCCGGAGGCGGCTTGGTATTAAATATCCTGTCTGACACAATAATGGAGAGAAAATGAACAAATTCCATTAGCGGCTGGCGATCCCTGCAGGGTCTGCGTTGGAGCGAGGAGGGAGCCTGTATTTTTAGATAGAATGCAATGTAACTTACTGGCGCTCTCAAAGCTGGGGAGTCGATAACCAAGGAGGGAGAGAGGGGACACCAGGCTCAGGTTTCAGCTGAAGTGCCGGGCTATGGCAGCACGAAAGGGCAGGTCCGGCCCAGACGTGGCTGTGAGTATCCAACACAGTTCTTCTTCATGCCCACAGAGACCTCTGCTTTGCTTTTCCGCTTGCTTTCTGCCTGTATTCTCTGCTGCTGAGCGTGCTGGGGCTTTGGCAGCCCCTTTGCTGCTGGAGCCTGTAGAGTTTTACCATTTTAATCTTCTCTGTTCCATGTGTGTCCCATGGGTGGGAGAGCCTGGCTGAGCTGTGCTTTGACTTTCCCAGGGGTTTGCAGTCGAAGGTGGGTGCTGTGGCTGGCGTGCCAGCAGTATTGCTGAGGTGCTGCGTTGTCATTGATCCTGACTGGAGATGCAGAGGTTTCTAGCAGGGTCTGGAGTTGGAAAAGCTCTTTGCATTCAACTTGCTCCTTGAAGCTGTCAGTGTTCTGTTGCTGGAGCCCAGAGAGCACGCAGGGCTCAGAGCACAGACTTGCACTTGTAAGCACAGCACTGGTGTTGTCTTCTGCCTCTTGCAGTGGATCCTCCTGTACGCATGCAGCACAGACACATTGCACCTCCTCCGCGCTCGTAGCCCTCCACAAAGCCGGCAGCTCTGCTGTGAATCTGGGGACTCTTCCCTGATGGACAGAGCTCTCCTCTGAGGTGGCAGCACATGGAGCCAGATGGCAGAGGAGGTCATGCAATCAGCACGTGTTCACCCCGCATGCGGAGGCGGGACACCAGGCCAGGGCATGGTGGTGCTGCCCTCCTGACCTGTTCCTCTGACTCCAAGGCTGACCCAGAAGGGGCTGTGGCACCCAGCCAGCACCGCAGCAGCCTGGGCTGAGCTCTGCAGGTTGTGCCTGGCACACTGGGGGCCAGGACACCCAGTCTGTGGGTCTTCTTTCTGCAGGGCAGTGGGCCCAGGACATGGCTATGTTCCTCTGAAGTAGGAGCGTTGGGCAGAAAATATGGACCGGAGGAGGCAGATGGAGGAGTGCAGAAGCCAGCCCAGCTCAGCTGAGCTACTCCAAAGTCCAAATTCAGATGGCTAAGGTTGCAAAGAGAAGCCCCCAACCTGTGTGATGTATCATCCTGCCCAGGTCTACCTCCAGTGCTGTCCTCTGGCCATGCGACTTCCAGCTCCGGTTCAGGAGGTTCCTAACCCTGGGTGGTTAGCAGGTTGTAGGCTCTCACAGCACAGGAGGTCCCTTGGTTAGTATCAGTGCGAGTGGTACAAGAGGGGTTGTGGTTTTCTATTGGAGCTGAAGGCAGAGGAGTGTATCCTGTGCTCTTGCCATCAATGCATCATGGCTCTTCACTGCAGGGGACCCTTTTGCCTGGACGCAGCAGTTACCAGTCCAAAGTCCCAGCCTCACTGAGCCACGTCACTGCATTTCCACCCTGTTGTTCTCCACCTTCTGGTGAGCCATCCCATGGGCTTCACTTGCTGCCTTACACTGCTAAATAGAGTTGCTCAAAGTATTGCTGTGCCTTGGCTGGGGTGGCTGTGTTTTAGTTGTGCAGGGAGGCACTGCCTTGCTTCTGTCAGCAAAGAGATTTGCGACATTCCAGGTGTGCTCAGCCAGGGTCGGTGTCCCTGGTGCCAGTTCTTGGACCCATGGCCACAGCTGCCCAGAGGTTTCTGGAGGACAGCAGGGACAGGTGCCCCACAGCTGGAGTCCAGGCTTCATCTCTCACTGCCAGGACACAGAGGTTTTTCCTGGGCCGGGGGGGCTGCCATGGTTGCGGGAGTCCCCTTAAGTCTTCTTCTCTACCCTGCCCATGGTGCTGGGAGAAGCTGCAGACCTCAGGTGGTTCTCCTACCCCATCATCTGGATGCTCTCCTCTCTAAGTCCACACCACAGCCCTGCTTTTTCCCATCTGATTTGGAGCACCTCAGCCTGTCCCGTCAGTTCCCACTTTGACCTGTCTGGCCTCTGCCTTTTCTGCCTGGTCTCTGTAGTCACGTTCTCTATGACCAAGTGAAGAGCTGGCCCTGTGCTGGGGATGAGGGAGAACAGGGGGACTCCAAGTCTCATGATTTTGTTTTCTTTCCCCAAGGCTGATGCTGCAACCAGTTTCTTGAGAGCTGCAAGATCCGGGAATCTCGACAAAGCCTTGGATCACCTCAGGAATGGGGTAGATATTAACACCTGTAATCAGGTAGGTGAAACCCACTGAGCTTCTGGTTCCATCTCTAATTCATGTGACAATGTGCCACGCAGCAGCTCCCCCAGGCCCCAGGACAGTCACTGCACCCCTTCCTTACACCAGTCCCATAGAATCCCCTCTGCGTAGCTGATTGGGATCACCTGCCCTGGTCCCACAGCTCTCCCTGCCACGGAGCACAGCAGAAATTGTCTGGGATTAAGTTGTCTGGCAAAGGAAGTTTAAAAACTTTGTGGGAGAGGCTGCCTGTCCTGGCCCTGCATCCCTCCTGTGCCAACTGTACCTGGCTCCTGATGGAGCATCTGGGGAGATATAAAATAGGTGCTGTGTTCGGTGGAAAGCAACGGCCACTCTGCTGTGTGGAGGTGATTCCCTGGGGATGATCTGCTCTGCAGAGGCATTGTGCAGTCTCCAGGCACACATCTGCAGAGCTGTGGCAGGCCCAGCTGCACACACCCGGGCAGAGCACAGATCCATGGCCACCAGCACGGTGGGGTCATGCCTGGCATGCCGGAGTTCAGCATTCCGGCAGACCCCATCCTCCTCTCACCTGCACCAGGCAACCCTTTTCCCTGCATGTGCTGGGCAGCTGGCACAGGAGATCCTAACCAGAATTGAGCTCAGCGAGAGGCCACACGGCAGACTGCAGCATGAGAGCGGTCCCTTACTGGGGAAGCTGCCACAGCTGAGCTGAGTGGAAACAGGTCCTATGCTGGGGAGGAAAACAGCTGAGCAAAAGGCAGATCTGGACCAGTTGTCTTTGCGGCAGCAACAGCTATAAAGATATGGGGAGCCTGGCAGTACCGTCTGGAGCACAGCAAAGGGTATTCATGGGTAAGCAGAGGGGAAGATCTGCAGCTCCTTTAGGGTGACAAGCAACTGGGACAGCTGGAAGGGGTTCAGATGATTATCAGAGGTCAGAGCAGATAGCTGTGAAGAGTAGCGTGGTGGCTGGGATGTCACAGGCATCACTCTTGGGAGTATTCCCCTTGGCTGCAGTGCTCAGGCTTTCAGATTTCCAGAAGCCGCAGCTTAACACAAGCAGCGGATGTTTGCAAAATGTCAGTCTTGGTGTCCTGGGAGGTGCTGTGCAGGTGGAGCCTTTCCTAGCCCAGAGCAGAGACAGGTCTGCCCCAGGAAAAAAAAAAGCTGCAGGCACAGAGGAATTGGTTGCACATAATCAACAGAACATTTTGTACCTGTGTAGCCACCAAATGCAAGTGGCTCAGCCTGAATCCAGGGTAGGTGCTGTAGGGAGAGACTCAGGGGGCTCAGGCTGAGCAGGGGGACAGAGAGACAGACTGCACTGTCGGCTGCTTTCCAGAGTGGTGGTGATGCTGGGGAGGCTGTCTCAGCAGGTAGCACAAATATACATTCACCTGGTTCAATATCAAGTCCCCAAACCAAGTGTAGTTCAGACCTGATTTGTGCACTGCAGTGGCCCATGCAGTCACTGCAGACGGGTTCCCTCAGGAAATGCCACCGTCTCCTTCTCTTTTCTGACTGACGGTACCGTGCGGGGATGCTGGGCCTATGCAGGGCCCCTGCAGGGCCCTGGGGCACATTGCAGCTTGCATTCTCTTCTCGGGGACAGTAGATGAGGTTTGAGGAAAGCTTGGAGATGCTAATTTTGTTCATAATTGTATTATCTGGATTATTAGTTCTTAATCAACATCCAGCTACTCTCAAAGACTTCCTCCTGGGCCTGTGTGGGAACATAGGGGATTTAGATCAGAGGGGTCTTGTAGGGAGAAGAAGTAGAAAATTTTCAGTTTCAGAGTCTTTTGAAGATAAACTTTTCCATGGGGGCCTGTTGGTGGGTTAGAGGCTCTGTCTGACCCCATAACCGTTTTGGAGAGGTGCAGGATTCGAAAAGAGGAGCAGCCATGTGCCATGCTCTTAGCACTGCGCTCATGTCTGTGTCTCTCTTCTCTCCCTTAAGGACTGGGCATGCTGCCATGTGTGGCATGTTTGTGTGTGGCCACTGTGTGCAGACGCTGGAGCAGAGCCTGGCAGGGAAAATCATCTTTGCCTGTTCACAAGTGTCTCGGAGAATTTCCTCCTGCCATTTCTGTGGGTGTTTGGAGGAGAGGGGCAAGAGTAGGTAGGGGCTGTATTTGCCTTCTGAGATGGGAAACTCCACAAGCAGAGCACACCCTGGATGTTCACTCATTTCTGGTCACAAGCCTAAAAGCAGAGGAAGGGTTTCTGCACCCACTGCTCTAGTGCAGAGGAATACGTGGTTCTGAAGAAGGGTCTGCAAAGAACTGAAACAGGGAGATCCAACCATAAGCTAAAGACGATGGCTTTGAACTTCCCGCTTGCCCAGAGACATGGCCAGTCATCAGCTGTCCCCACTGAATGGCTGCGAGTACTGCTTCCAGCCATATTTCTGGTGCTAGTGAGGGTCTTCTACTCCTTGACGGGGAGCGTGTGGCTACAAGAGTATGAGAAACCTCCTTCAGTGATGTCTTTGTGCTGGTTCCTGCCATCTCCCTGAGGTTAGATGGCACTTTAGGGTTTCCTTCTGAGGAATATCAGACCTGTGGGAAAGGTCCAACCTCACATGTCCTGTATAGAATAAAGAGGGATATATGTGGTCAGACCTATCCCACAGGCCCTGTATTCTTGCTCAAGTCCAGAGACCTTGACATGCCATCTGATCTTCATCCAGCTGATTTCATCCCCTTCATTGCTGCCATCTGCATCGTTGTCTTCATCATCCACCTCTCTCATGTTTTGAACTCTTGCATGCTCCTGTCTCATCCATGAAGAGCTGAAGGCCCGAGGATAAACACACCTTGCTGCCAGGACCTTCACCAGCAGGGAAGAGCACAGTGCGAGCACATGGGTGCCAGGAGATGTCTCTGGTGGGGTGGCTGGGCAGACCTGATGGGCAGTCCCAGGCAGAGTGCTGCTTTGCTACAGGTGAAGGGCAAAGTCCTGCCTTTTGTGTTTTTCTGTAGGGCTGTGTTTGTTGCTTTGACAGCCAGCAGCTGGGATTTCTGGGAAATGTTTGCAGCACTTAGTGAGTGGAGTGCAGCACCTTTCAAATTAAGCACATCCTGTGGCGGTTTTGGGTCAGATGAGCTGTCAAGCCAAAGCAAACGTGCAAAACAGACTGTATTGTTCCTGGAGCAGAACTATCGATGGGCCACTGGGAAACGGTCTTCTGCAAACATTGCGCTTATTGCTGTAAGGCCAGAGAATAATGATTCATCACAGGCTTTCCAGCATTCAGAAGGTTTTTTATGGATCTCTTGTATAAAAAGGCATATGTGGCTGAGGAGAGCAACCGAGCGTCAGTGGTCATGTACTCCAGATGTTGATTGCATGTGTGGAACCAAGAAAAAGTGTGTGTGTCGGTGGCCACAAATCCAGCTTGTGAGCTCACGAAGGTGAGGGTGCCAGTGACCATCTGCAGAGGGTTATGTAGGTGTGTCTTAGTCAAAGAAGGCAATGGACTCAGCATAGCCAGACCTAGCTGGGGAATGGTGCCTTTGATGACTCCATTCTGCGTGTGTTGCAGCGTTCCCACTTCACTTTCCCTTGGAAGCAGGCCTTTTGTGCTTGGGGCTCTAGGGGACTTCAGAATTGGTGTGCTGAGGAAGCCTGTGGATTTTTAGGCTTTTGCTCTTTGTGCTGTGATCAGAGTTGAGCAGAAGAACTTGTGACTCTTCAGCTGTGGTCCTAGATAGCTGTTGCTTTGAGTGAGAGAGGGTGAAAAACTTTTTTCCAGTATGATCATGCTCTTGAAGCTGTTCTAAATTTAAGTGGAGTGTTGAGGGCTGGAACTGGAGTCTCTCTGGGCGTTTTCTGCTACCTTACCTATATTCAGCTAGGGATGAAACAATTCTGTGAAGTGACCTGCCAGTGCTCTACAGGAGCCGAAACAGATGGTTGGGGCTTGGAGTACTTGGGTAGGACTGTGTGCTCCTAGGGAGCTGCATTCTCTGCCACGTGACAGCATTGCACAGGGGTAAGTAAACATAGTGCATCCACCTGGGAGATCTGAGGGATGCTTGCCTTATGGGGAAAAAGACATTTGAAATTGCCTGCAAGTATATAGTCTCTGCCAGCAAATATCCCAGCCCTAAGGATATTTTCACATCTGGGAAGTGGAAGAGGGTGTCAGAAATAATGGAACAGAAGCTGTCTTAGCAGCCTCCTGGGTGCTGACTGGCCCGACACCTTCTGCCAGCCCAGAGATGCTAAAAGGCCACTGGTCAGCCCTTTGCTCCTAGAGTCAGGTTCCATGTATAGGAAAAAGGTGAGCTAAACTGGAGCACAGGCAGAAACATTTCTGAGAAGTCATTTCAGTTGTTTGGGAGCTTCCTGGAACTGGCAGAGCTCAGAGTGGCACAGCCAACACTTTCTTTGCGCCCTTAGCTCAGCCAGGCTCTGAAGGAGAAAAGCTGACACTCTGCTGAACGTAGGTTGTGGGACGGGCCTGCTGGTGGGCAGTCTGCAATGGCCAGCAAGAAGCTGTTGATGGACTGGAGCCCCTGACCTGTTGTAAATTAAATTTGGCTGCTGCTTGATAAAACTGTCCCAAGCAGAGCTGCTCACTGTAGTTCTGTCTGTGTAAATGTTAGCATTTAATGTTTGTATGCTCATTTATACAGCAGCTCTGGTGCAGCCGCACCTTGGGTCATGCACGAGGCTCAGCTCTGTGCTTTAGATTTGAAAAGTCGGACTGCGGGCAGGTGATCACAGGGAGGGGCCTCCCAAGGAAAGTCACTTGAGCAAAGACAGGAGTTGGCATCACGGATGTGTCATCAGCAGGGAGGACGAAAACAGTGCCCATGGTGCCAAACACACATGCTGAGCTGTGGTGCCACCCGGCTGTAGGAAATCATCTATGCGGGCTGCATGTTTTGTTCATGGAGAGACCTCCTGCATTAGTCAGCAACTCAGCACCAGCTGCGTGCAGTTGCCCTGGCAGCACAGAGCTCACCATGGCTGTTATGCTGGATGACAGGGTAGGGCACGAGGGCAAGGCTTCTGCTCACATCAGCCTGGCCTTTCTCCCAGCGTGGGGCAAGTGCCCATAGTCGTGTATGCACAGGAGCTCAGAGTAGGGGGTTCCCCAGAGAGCCCCAGCCTGTGACTGATGCCCCTCTCCCACCTTTGCTCCCTCCAGAACGGGCTGAATGCCTTGCACCTGGCTTCCAAGGAGGGCCATGTGAAAATGGTGGTGGAGCTGCTCCACAAGGAGATCGTTTTGGAGACAACGACCAAGGTGAGGACAAGGGAGTCTGGTCACATTAATCACAGCTCCAGCATTGGTGCCAGACACACCAGCGGTAGCTGAGCAGTGAATCACGCAGTTTGCTTTCGGCCCTGGAAAGGCTGTGCTGGTGGCGCTGCTGAGCACCGGGCTCTGGTTTCAGCACAGCCGGACCTGTGCTGGGCGCCTCCGGGTGGGTGGGGGTGTCCTCTCCGCCTATGCCTCTCCCCCATCAGGGGTGTGGGGGGCCACTGTGGGCTCAAGAGGGGAGTAAGGGAAACCACAACGTGTGCTATCACTGTCTTTACTCACATCTCCCCCTGGACTGGCTGCCGGCTCCAGTGAGCTCTCCCTGCCCCAGGGCAGACCCTGCGTGCTGCAGCGCTGAGATGGCCTTGGTACCATTGTCAGAAGTCTGCAGAGCTCTGGTGCTCCACTAATAAAGGATCTTTCTTCCCTTGCATCACCACGGTGGGGTGTGGTTCTTGCTTGCTGACAAGAGAGAAAAGGGCACAAGCAGGCAGGGCTGACAAAAGAGCAGTCTCCAGCACCATCTGAAGGGCTGTGGGAGCAGAAGGGGGCCTGGCTTGCCACCTCCCAGTGCTCTGGCAGGGCTCTGGGTGTGGCGTTCTGCCACACCACCCAAAGACAGAAGTCAGAAGAGCCTGCGTCTGCGTTTTCCAACCTGCTTATCATCCCCTCGCTCTGCTGAGATGCCTTGGCTACCAGGGTGCACGCTGCAGTTTTGCCTGAAGACTGCCAGCTCAGCTCCCCCATCCTCCCTCCCCTCCACATCTCTCCGTGCTGGAGATACACAGAGCCTGATGATGCACATGGCTTCTGCTGCCAGTAACTTCATGGGAAGGATGAAATCACTCTCTTCTCTGGCCAGTGAATGTGAAGGGTAGCTGCCCAGTTTGTAGCAGGGATCGGGCATGGAGCAGGGACTGCACAGTCTCACAGGCTTACCCTGAGCAGGTGCTCTGCTTCCAAGTGTGTTAGCACAAGCCAGGACCATCTCTCCCAGCATCCTGGGCTGCTGCAGCCCCTGAGTGCTGCCCTGTGGTGTCTTTCAGAAAGGAAACACAGCCCTGCACATTGCTGCCCTGGCTGGACAACAGGATGTGGTCCGGGAACTGGTGAACTATGGGGCCAATGTCAATGCACAATCACAGGTAGAGTGACCGGGGCTGGGGTGGGAAAAGCACCCAGTGTGCACAATGACAGTGTCCTCAGGGTGAGGACTGTGCCCAGTGTGGGCACTGCAGCAGCCCATTACAGATTCTCTCTAGTCCTGTTCAGGGGCAAAGACTGCTCTGTCATACTCCTGAAAGAAGATGAGTGTGCGAGAGGCTGGGAGGGAGTCTTGAGGGAAGTGGGGATACCAGCACAGTCTCTCTGCTAAGGGAGTCCATGGCAGCACACATAAGCATTCTGAACTCATCCTGGGAGGGCTGAAGGCCGATGCCTCCCTGGCACAGCCATGAGGTCTCCAGAAACTCCTGGAGCTCTGCACACTGTGCCTCTTTCATTCTCTCTTTCTTGGGCCTGGTAAGGCTGCAAGTTCTTCAGCTTTTGCATGATGGGAGAAACATTCCTTAAGCAAGGGAGAGTACTGGCAGTGTGTTCTGGGCTGACCGTTGTTTTGAAGCATCCCGTGGTTGCCCACTCACTCTTGGTATGCTTTGGCCCGGTTCAATAAGCCCCTGGGGATGAAGTGTAGGTCTGCAAGGAGCCTGAGAAACTCTAGGAAGAGTTGTGTTGATGTGCATGGCTCTGTGTTTGCAGAAAGGCTTCACACCCCTCTACATGGCAGCACAGGAAAACCACTTGGAAGTTGTCAAGTTCTTGCTGGAAAATGGAGCCAACCAGAATGTAGCCACAGAGGTGAGATCCTTGGGGAGGACACTAGGGGGCTTGTTGGGGCTGCTGATAGATGTTCCAGGTGCTGCCACGGCTCCTTGTCTCCTACCCTCTCATCTGCCTCTCCTTGGCAGGATGGCTTCACACCACTGGCAGTGGCTCTGCAGCAGGGGCATGAGAACGTGGTTGCTCACCTGATCAACTATGGGACAAAGGGGAAGGTCCGTCTGCCCGCCCTGCACATTGCAGCCCGCAACGATGACACTCGCACAGCTGCAGTGCTGCTGCAGAATGACCCCAATGCTGATGTCCTCTCCAAGGTGCGTGGCTTTCCCATCCTGTCTCTGGGAGCTGTCCCACATCCCCAGGGAGAACAGCAGCTTGCTATGCTGTATTTATCCATCCTTTCAGCAGGGAGCATGTGTCTGGCTGGGCTGATCCCTCCTTCTTTCCCCTAGACTGGATTTACCCCCTTACACATTGCAGCCCACTACGAGAATCTCAGTGTGGCCCAATTACTGCTGAACCGTGGAGCCAGTGTCAACTTCACACCCCAGGTGAGTGCAGAGTGGGAAGGCTGCTGGGACTGGCACTGCTCCAGCCCCAGAGGAGGATGCTGTGCTTCCTTTCCATGTAGGTGCAGCAGCAGCTGCCAGGGCATGGTGGTGAGGTGGGACCATGCAGAAGTAGCACGTGATGCATGTCTGGGGAGTTGCCATTAATAACCAGTGCTATGTGTCCCCTCTGCTGGATGTGGTCACGCATCCGTGGAAGCTCTTGTAACCAGGATGAGGGAAAGCTGGTGGTGCTGTGACTGAGGGCCAGAGCTTCTAACCCTTGTAGCTGGTGTGTCTGCTTCTTCCAGTCCCATGGGTGCAGCCCAATGCGTGGGCTGCTGCTTTCCTGCGAGCTCTGTGCAGCTTCTGTCCAAAGCCTTTAGCTGCAGGCAGGAGCAGGCGCTCACCCTCTCTTCCAGCCCTGTGAAACAAGCTTTTACCCTGCACTGTCCCTGGGCAGGGGTTTAGCTCTCCCCTGCCTTCTGTCCTTTGTCCACCCCATGCCACCTTGCAGCCCCGCAGGGGAAAGAGAAGGGGTTGCTTGCTCTAACAGACTGCTGCTCCCTCTGTCAGAATGGGATCACTCCCCTGCACATCGCCTCCCGCCGGGGCAACATCATCATGGTACGGCTGCTGCTGGACCGCGGCGCCCAGATAGAGACCAGGACCAAGGTGAGACAGCTTCTGAATCACCACCAAGTACACGGGCCATCTTCCTCCCCGAGCTCCTTGCGTCCAGGGTGCACTGCAGTTCATACCCTGTGACCATCTTGCTGGGAGTGAGGGAAGGTCCCTGGGGAATTAAGGGGAGGGACCAGGTTTTTTGTTGGTGCGAGGTGAGAGGAGGCCCCAAGGCCACAGTGGGCGTGCCCTCGGGGCTGAGGGCAGGATCAGTTTTGCCTTGTTTTGCAAACAAGTCCGAAGATCCTGTTACTTCCTTGCCTGAAGGGAGCCCTGCCCTCCCCTGTGCACGCTGAGCCCTTGAACCCTTCTCTCTCCCCAGGATGAGCTGACCCCTCTCCACTGCGCAGCTCGCAATGGACATGTGCGAATTGCAGAGATCCTGTTGGACCACGGGGCTCCCATTCAAGCCAAAACCAAGGTACCATGGGGTTCTGTCGGGTCCCAGGGCAGCACAGGGAGGGTAACAAACTGCACTGCTGGAGGGTGCTACCCATGGCTGGGCTGGGGCTGAGATTTTGGCGTGCAAAGGGGCAAGGATCTTCCTGACCTCCTTGGCCCTGGCTGGAGCTCTGTGCCTGAGGGCTGCATCCTGAGAAGGGGATGGCTTGGGGGCAGCTGCTCTTCAGGCCCTGCTGCCTTCTAAGTCTCGGTGAGGGATTTAGGGGCTCCTCTCTGGTAGCGCCCTGGGGAACATTGCATCCTTCTGCCCCAGAGCTGTGGCTAGGAAGCGATGCAGGGGCCCGGTGGGATTCCTGGTCCCCCTCCTGGCCCAGCCCTGAGGTCCTGCTCCGCGGTCGCAGAACGGATTGTCGCCGATCCACATGGCAGCACAGGGTGACCACCTGGACTGCGTGCGCCTGCTCCTGCAGTACAGCGCCGAGATCGACGACATCACCCTGGACCACCTCACGCCTCTGCACGTGGCTGCGCACTGCGGGCATCACCGGGTGGCCAAGCTGCTGGTGGAGAAGGGGGCCAAGCCCAACTCCCGAGCCCTGGTGAGTGAGAAGCGGCAGGCAGGACTGTGGTGGGGAAGAGGGAGAGTGTTCTCACAAATGACTGTCCATCTCTGTGTCTGCAGAATGGCTTCACGCCCCTCCACATCGCCTGCAAGAAGAACCACATCCGAGTGATGGAGCTGCTGCTGAAGACAGGTGCCTCCATCGACGCTGTCACGGAGGTGGGTGAGGTGGATTCAGTGCAGCCCCAGCTCCCCTACTGCAGCCTGGGCAAAGCAGGCAGTGCTGCAGGGGATGATGGTCCTGTTGTCTCTGCTGGGCTTCCCAGGGAGGGCGTGGAGTCTTCCATCTCTGTAGAGATCCAAACCTGCCTGGACACACTCTTGTGCAACTGCTGGAGGTGACCCTGCTTTAGCAGGCAGTTGGACTGGATGAGCTTCAGAGGGCCCTTCCAACCCCAACCGCTCTGTGTTTCTCTCCACAGTCTGGCCTGACCCCTCTTCACGTGGCTGCCTTCATGGGGCACCTGCCCATTGTCAAGACCCTGCTTCAACGAGGAGCCTCTCCCAATGTGTCCAATGTGGTGAGTCCCACCCTGGGTGGGGCTGTGATTGCTCAGCAGAGCAGGGTCGAGCAGGAGGTGGGAACTGCCCGAATTCTGCTCTCTGGAGCAATGCCAGGTAGCCCCCGGCTTTGTGCTGGCAGAAGGAACTGGTAGGGGCCAGAAAAGGTTGTGGGCACTGCTCTCCTGTGCTCAGACCAGAGGAACGACTGCAGGAAGGCGTATCCGTTGCTTTGGCCTCACCACCTTATCCTGTCCTTGGAGCAGAAAGTGGAGACGCCCCTACACATGGCAGCCAGAGCTGGGCACACAGATGTGGCAAAGTACCTGCTGCAGAACAAAGCCAAAGCCAACGCCAAGGCCAAGGTAGGTACAGAGAACCTGTGTGTCAGTCCAGCTCTGGGAACAGCCAGTGCTGGTTTCTTTGCCCTCACCTGACCAGAACCTGGCCTGCCAGGGGCTGTGTAACAGGAGGAGTGGGGCCAGAGCCCCTTTGGAGTGGCAAGCAAGGGACTGGTCCAGATCTACCAAAACAGCTTCTGTGCCTCCCTCACAGGATGACCAGACTCCTCTGCACTGTGCTGCACGCATCGGCCACACTGGCATGGTCAGGCTTCTGCTGGAGAACAACGCCAACCCCAACCTGGCCACAGCAGCAGGGCACACACCCCTGCACATCACTGCCAGAGAGGGGCATGTGGA
This sequence comes from Dromococcyx pavoninus, assembly GCA_033558185.1. Classification (NCBI taxonomy): domain Eukaryota; kingdom Metazoa; phylum Chordata; class Aves; order Cuculiformes; family Neomorphidae; genus Dromococcyx; species Dromococcyx pavoninus. The sequence continues at coordinate 34,512 of JAUMJL010001137.1, read as the reverse complement.
CACAGCCCTGGCCCTGCTGGAGAAGGGGTCCTCACAGACCTGCATGACCAAGGTGGGTGGCTGTGGCCACTGCCAGCAAAGGTGTGACCTGGCTGGGCGGGCTGGCACCACCGTGTCCCTGTCACAGGAAGGGCAGCCTCCTCCAGTGCCGCAGCATATGCCAGTGCTCTCCCTCTCTTCCCTGAACACTCTGTGATGGGCTGCCTTTCTCCTCAGAAAGGATTTACCCCTCTCCACGTTGCAGCCAAGTATGGGAAGGTGGATGTGGCAGAGCTGCTGCTGGCACGTGACGCCCACCCCAATGCGGCAGGGAAGGTGAGTGCTGCTCCTGTGGCAGCGAGGAGGTGGTGTGGTATGGAGAGAGTCTCTGTCTCACCTGCCCGTGCTCTCTCCCCCTCCCCAGAACGGCCTGACCCCGTTGCACGTGGCCGTGCACCACAACAACCTGGAGATCGTTAAGCTGCTGCTTCCCAATGGGAGCTCGCCTCACAACTCAGCCTGGGTAAGGTTGCACTGGGTTTTGCTGGGGATGTGAGAATGTCCTGTGTCCAATGCATGCCAGCCTGGAGCTGGCATTGCCCCTCAACCCTGACACTCAGGGAGCATACAAGGGGCCAATAACCACCAGCCGCTCTCCTGTCTGCCTACCAGCATGTGGGGCAGGCAGGGGTGCTGGGTGGTTGTCTTGTTCCAGCAGACAGGCTGTGTCAGGGATAGTCCCTGCTGGCAGCTATGGCAGTTGTCTGGGGACATGTTTCCATGGGAAGCCTTGTGGAGCAGCGCTGCTGTCTGGCAGCTTGGGAAACCACACAGCAATGTTTGCATGCAGCTATGATGCAGTGAGTCAGAAAACCCACGAGCTCATGAGAGTTGCCTCTCTCTGTCTGAGCATGGGGAACATCTCCCCAAAGAGCAGAGCAACAGCCACTGTTTCTGCACCGTTCGCAGTAGCTGCATCCCCAGAACAGACAGGCCAGGGGTGCCGGCCCTCCCCATCTGGTGCTCCTCTTCCCCCTGTGCAGGCTGTGGCAGACGTGCTGGACAGACATCAGGGCAGCCGGCACCAGCACCAGTCCCTCGTCGGGCTGTGTCACCGACAGCCTGCATGTCACCCGGGGAGAGGGTGGCTGCCAGCTGCTTGGCTGCTGCAGTGTGGCGGCACAGGCAGTGCCCAGGGCCCTGCAGGCTCTGCCTGAATACTAATACTGCATATTGCGAGTTCTCTCCAAACCTCAGCAAGACACGTTCCAGGATGTATCTGTCCTGGCCTCTAACAGCATGAGGTGGCAGAATACACTGTAGAAATTCATGTGTGGAAAACTCCAGGACACCAGCCCAACCTGAAGCAGGTGGTCTTGGAAACCCCTGTGCTGACTTGGCTGGTAGAGCAGGATTTGGCCTCAGCATCAGGGCTAGCTGCTGTCAAGGAGGTGGCTGGGGTGTGAGCCTCCATCCCTGGGTCCTGGGAGCGACTGGGAAGGGCAAGCCTGGCCTGGAGGTGCAAGGTAGCACCTTCTGTCCCTGCTGGTGTGCTCAGCAGGGGCCAAGCGCCAATGAGCCTCTCTCCCTGCAGAATGGGTACACCCCCCTGCACATCGCTGCCAAGCAGAACCAGATGGAGGTGGCCAGCAGCTTGCTGCAGTACGGGGCTTCTGCGAATGCTGAGTCTGTGCAGGGCATTACCCCCCTACACCTGGCTTCCCAGGAGGGACACGCAGACATGGTGGCACTGCTTTTCTCCAAACAAGCAAACGGCGACCTAGGCAGCAAGGTAAGTTGCCCAGCGCACCCTGCCGGGCTGGAGATGAACACCCGGCAGGGAGCAGCTGACAGGGTGGTTGCCCAGGCCCCAGTGCCTGCCTGCGTTTGGGCAGCAGTGCGCTGGCCACCTGGTCAGTTTGCCAGGTTGGAGACCTGACTCTGTTAGTAGAACGGCAGTGACGGCATTGCCACTGTGCTGAGACCTCCTCTGTTTACAGAGTGGCCTGACTCCTCTCCATCTCGTGGCCCAAGAGGGACATGTGCAGGTTGCTGATGTTCTGGTGAAACACGGAGTCACAGTGGATGCAACGACCAGGGTAAAGTAGTGCATTGTCCATGGCTGTGGTGAAGGACATGTGGGGAAACTACTCCAGGAGGAGCGTGACTTGCCTTTTCCCTTGTACAAGAGTCTCTCTTGCAGGCATCCTTAGCACCTTGTCTGTCTCTTGGAGACTCTTTCTCCTCTTCCCCTACATCCCTGAAGGGATGATTCTTGCCTGCTCACACAGCTCACCCCTGTACCCCCAGGCACAGTGTAGTTTAGTCTGTAACGTGCCCTCTGCCCTGGTCCTGGGCTTTCAGGCAGCACCCACACATGTGCCCATCCTTCATCCGTGGGGGATAAGCACATCTAAGCCAGAAGGGCAGGAACCACCACTAAGGGCAGGCTGAGACCCGATCTCATCTTTCAGATGGGCTACACCCCTCTGCACGTGGCCAGCCACTACGGGAACATCAAGTTGGTGAAGTTTTTGCTGCAGCACCAGGCTGGTGTCAATGCCAAGACTAAGGTACATAGATGTCCTATGCTCCAAGGATCCTTCTTCCCTGAACAACAGCTTGCAGGTCAATGGCAAAGGCTTAGCCTCCCTCCCTGCTTCCAATTCTTGCCCCACCGTTGCTCCAAGCCCTCCTGTCTCCATGGTTGGACACTGATGTAGTCTAAGCTACAGCCTCGGGCAAGTGCTGGGTTCTGTAGAGCCCTTTACTTGTCCCAGAAAAGTGGGAGTTGTCCCTGTGCTCCAGGAGCGAAGCACAGTGTGAGGCGCAGAGGCACTTCTGGGGCACTTCTGACGGCAGCACCCTCTGTCCCCCCTGCAGCTGGGCTACACCCCTCTGCACCAAGCAGCACAGCAGGGCCACACCGACGTTGTGACGCTGCTGCTGAAGCACGGTGCCAATCCCAATGAGATCAGCACAGTGAGTATGGTGCTCACCCATACCTCCTGGCCCCATGGCAAGCTTGGGCACCTGCCCATGTTTCCCCGTGACTGCTGCTGACCCACTCCTTTCTCCTTGCACAGAACGGCACCACTCCGCTGGCCATCGCCAAGCGTCTTGGCTATATTTCTGTCACAGACGTGCTCAAGATTGTCACAGAGGAAACTGACATCCCGGTGAGTTCCTGGGGACTAGGACAGGATCCTGTGGATGAGGGCTGGGATGGCTGGATGCTGAGCCTGGGCATGAGGAGGGGGGCTGCACAGCAAAGGGCTGGCCTCCTCTAACTCAACTCTGCTCCCGCAGTCAGTTGGTGACAAGCACCGCATGAGCTTCCCAGAGACCGTAGATGAGATTCTGGACGTGTCAGAGGATGAAGGTGAGGGACTGGAGCTGGGGGACACTGTCTCAGAGATCTGCTGGCTGGGCCAGAGTGGCAGGCAGCAGCCCCAGGGATGGGCGCTGGCGTTTCTGCCCACCAGGGTGGGGGAGCTCTGTGGCCCCACAGTGGTCTTGTGGAGAGGACGAGAGGAGCCCGCCAGACTCCTGGGGCCGCACCTCCCATCCTGGGTGCTTCCGTGCAGGGGGGATGTTCCCGGACCTCTCCAGGGTCCTGTGTCCCAGGGACATTGGGCAGAGAGCCCTTGGGCATGCAGAGTCCCCCCACCATACCCTGCTAAGCAAGGTGGCACCAGCTCCCAGCCTGGCTGGTCCGCTCCTGCTCCCTCCCAAAGACCTCACCTTTGCCTCTTCTTACTTTGCAGGCACTGCTCATGTCACAGTAATGGGTATGAAATGTGTCGCCCTGCCCCAGCTCAATGGCCCATTCCACCCCATGGCCACTAACCATCCGCACGCCACATCCATCCGCTGAGTCCTGCTGCTGGGCTGGTGCTGCCAGCGCAGGCCCTGCCATCCCTGCCCATCTGTGTCCGTGCTGCTTGCTGTGGTGTGACTGCATGACCGGGGCCGTTGGCCCCGCTGTGGGGAGCCCGGGCTCCCTGTCAGCCCCAGGTCCTCGCCCCAGCAGGTGGAAGAGCCTGGTTCTATGACAAACTCAAGTGCCCCTCCACAATCTCCCTGCACTGTCCTGGCCAGGGCAGGGAGGAACCTGAGTGCTGCTACGGTCCCCTCCCCATCACTGGGGCTCGCTCCCATATCTGGGAGGTGCTGGGCTCTCTTCCATAGGGCGCTGGCAAGAGCCGAACCCTGTGAGCTCCTTTGCAAGCGGTAATTGGGCCAGGAGGCAGCACTACCTGGGCTTGTGCCTCCAAGGCAGGGGGCGTGGATGCACTTGGCAATGTCCAGACATCCTCCCCATGTCCCCAGCCCTGCCTACACTCCTGTCCCCAGCATCCCACATCAGGGCGTCCCCAGCAGGCTCTGCTCTGTGCTCAGTGCTGTGGGAAAGGTCTCAACTGCCAGCCAAGGCTTCTGACAGCTCTCAGAACATGGACTTGCCCCTGCCACCAGACCCCATCTGGCAGCAGGCAAAGCTAGCAGAGACCCAGAAGATGAGTGTGTGTGGCCAGCGGTGGGAGCAGAGATGGGCCCTGGCTCCAGTCCTGAGGAGGGACGGGGCAAGGCCTGGAGTCTGGGCTCCCTTCTCCGGCCTCTCTGCATGCTGAGCCAGCTCTCGCTTTCAGAGGAGGAGCTGATCACACCAAAGCCCAGGACACTCGATCCCGGTGACCAGGAGGGCAAGAAGGTGATGCTGGAGTTTGTGACCATGACAACACTGGAGCAAACGTAAGAGGCATGGGGTGGTGGAGATGGAGTGAGAACAGGGCACGGGGCCAGCCTGGTGCTGGGCTGGGTTAGCTCTAGGCAAGGAATAGATTACTGAGCCCCCACCAGCCAGCACGGCAGGCGAAGCCTGTCAGTGTTGTTCGTGCACCAGGGCATGGGTCCACTGCTGCAGCTCCAGGACTCCCTGGGGACAGCTGGAGGGGCCCAGACCTGCCACTTCAGTGGCTGTCACTGCTTTCTCCTGCCAGGGGGGAGTCTCCAGCTGTCCTCCCAGGCCCCTGCATCCCACCAGAGACTGTTGTGACCAGAGCGGAAGAGACTGAGCAGGTAGGACCTGTGGAGACAGAAGCTGAGCAAGTCAGCCGGCTGCATGCACCCTCGGTGTCCCCACAGGAGGTGAGCATGAGACACAGCCTGCACAGCCCCCTGCAGGCATCCCGTGCTGGGGGGAGACCCCATCACCACAGGGCCAAAACATGGGATGGGTGATAGGGATGGACCCAGTGGTACGGGGCTGCCTAGGGAGGGTTGTGAGACTGTGGAGGAGTCAGCACCCCAAACAGGACACTGTGCCTATGGGGGCTCTTTCTTACCTTATGCAGCCCTCCAAGGAGTTCGATGAAGACTCCCTGATCCCCAGCAGCCCCGCCACCGAGACCTCGGATAACATCAGCCCGGTGGCCAGCCCCGTGCACACAGGGTGAGTGCCCAGCCCGCGCAGCACATCACCCTCCACGTGTGAGCCGGCTGCCCACCTGCGCATGTCTCTGCCTGCTCCAGGTTCCTGGTGAGCTTCATGGTGGATGCCCGTGGCGGCTCCATGCGGGGCAGCCGGCACCACGGACTGCGTGTGGTCATCCCGCCCCGCGCCTGCGCCGCGCCAACCCGCATCACCTGCCGCCTGGTGAAGCCCCAGAAGCTCCCTGCACCCCCGCCGCTGGCGGAGGAGGAGGGTCTGGCCAGCCGGATCATCGCCCTGGGACCCGCCGGTGCCCAGTTCCTCAGGTGAGCGGAACTGGGAACAGAGCGGATGGGGCTGCCCATGCCAGGGCCATCCCTCAGGATCTGGGATGGATCCAGGCTCCTCTGGAATCTTAGCCAGCTGGGGAAAGACCTCTACCCATGTCTGCTTCTGAGGTCTGGCGCAGGAGAGTTCCCACCTCCGGCCAGGCACAGCACGTTCCTGGGGTGGGTGATTCCAGCATAATAGAGCAGTGGCTGTGCTGTGGTAGGAGACCCCCATCCAGCACAGTCCTGCCAGGTGCCGAGCTCCGTTTACCAGAGAGAGGGGTGTGAGCAGTCCTGCCTCCTGCCTCCCGTGGCGGCACAGCATGGGCAGGCACTCTGGCCAGGGCCACCGTGCAGCCTGCGTTTCCCAGTGGCAGCGTGGTTGTGCAAGCATCCTTCCTCTGCTCTCTGCAGCCCCGTCATTGTGGAGATCCCACACTTTGCCTCGTATGGGCGTGGAGACCGTGAGCTGGTGGTGTTGCGCAGCGAGAACGGCTCTATCTGGAAGGAGCACCGCAACCGCTATGAGGACAGCTACATCAACCAGCTGCTCAACGGCATGGATGAGGGTGAGCGTGCTCGGCAGGCAGGGACGCATCACTGTACGGCTCCCAAGAGCAGGGCTGTGGCTAGCCTGGGCGGTGGGGTGGGGCTGAGCGTGGTGTGGTCAGTGCAGCTCAGAGAGGGTGGGGAGCGACAGCTGTGGGCTTGATGTGTGAGCATTGATGGGTTTGCTGCCCCTACAGAGCTGGAGAGCCAGGAGGAGCTGGAGAAGAAGAGGGTCTGCCGCATCATCACCACTGACTTCCCTCTCTACTTTGTGGTCATGTCCCGGATTTGCCAGGACTGCGACCTAATTGGCCCCGAAGGAGGGTGTTTGAAGAGCACACTGGTGCCCATGGTACAGGCCACCTTCCCAGAGACCGCTGTCACCAAGAAAGTGCGGCTGGCCCTGCAGGTGAGCCTGGCCTGGGGTCCTGGGGCCCTCCTGCAGTCAGGGGCAGGTAGTAAGTACAGGTTGTGCCCCAGCTCGTGGGAGGAATGCAGCCCTGATTCCCATGCTTGTGCTCCCTGCAGGCGCAGCCCGTGCCCGATGAGCTGGTGAACAAGCTGCTGGGGAACCAGGCAACCTTCAGCCCCATTGTCACGGTCGAGCCTCGCCGGAGGAAGTTCCACCGCCCCATTGGCCTCCGCATCCCGCTGCCACCATCCTGGAAGGACAATCCCCGAGACAGCGGCGAGGGTGACACTACCAGCCTGCGCCTGCTCTGTAGTGTGATCGGTAAGGCTGCATCCTTGTGGCACAGGCACAAGGTACTCTCTGGGTGGGATGCAGCTCCTGGGAGATAAGGATAGGTCATGGTAGCGGAGAGAGCAAATGCCTGGGGGATGCAGACCTCAGACTTATGAAAAAGCAGCACACTCACCCTTGCTTTCTGCTGCAGGAGGGACAGCCCAAGCCCAGTGGGAAGACATAACAGGCACCACAAAGCTGGTCTATGAAAACGAGTGTGCTAACTTTACCACCAATGTGTCTGCCAGGTAAGTTCTAGTTGAGCATATGCTTATCTGGGGTGATAGGCTGCTCCTTGGGCCCTCTTGGGGTGTGGCCTGTGCCAGGAGGAGCCTTCTGCCCCTGTGCTCCCAGTGGGGAGCCTGCGTGGCAGCAACCCAACCCAGCTCTCTTGCAGGTTCTGGCTGGCTGACTGCCCACGCACAGCCGAGGCCGTGCACTTTGCCACGACGCTGTACAAGGAGCTGACGGCTGTGCCCTACATGGCCAAATTCGTGGTGTTTGCCAAGATGAATGATGCACGGGAAGGCCGGCTACGCTGCTACTGCATGACTGATGACAAGGTTGACAAGACGTTAGAGCAGCACGAAAACTTCACTGAGGTGGCCCGCAGCAGGGACATTGAGGTTTGTCCTTGGCAACACGTGTTGGCCCTCGCCTGGAGAGGAAAACTGAGGTTACCTGCCCTGTCCAGGGACAGGAGAAGCAGTTCTGCACAGGGTCTGAGTCTGTTTTCTGCTCCCTGCAGGTGGTGGAGGGGATGCCTCTGCATGTGGAGCTCTCAGGGAACCTGGTGCCTGTCAAGAAGACCACCCAGCCCCGCACCTTCCTCTTCCAGTCCTTTCGGGAGAATCGTCTCGCCATCCCCATCAAGGTAACGGCAGAGTGCAGGCTGGGCTGCAGCTGGGGTCCCTGTGCCTGCCCTGTGCCAGCCACCTAACCTGGCTCTCGGTGCTCAGGTTCGGGACAGCAGCCGGGAAGCCAGCGGCTCCCTGTCTTTCTTGCGCAAGGCCATGAAGTATGAGGATCTCCAGCATGTGCTCTGCCACCTGAACATCACCATACCACCCTGCATCAAGGTCAGTGCTGGATCTCTGGCACCTCGGAGAGGGGGCAGCAGGGCAGCTGCTCCACATGGCCAAACTGTGCTGCTCTGAGGCTGCAGGAGAAGCCATGGTGCCAGGGCATAGTTGCTGCCCTCTTTTCAAGCTGGTGACCCCTTGATTTGTCCCCACTCTCACAGGGAAGTGGCACTGAGGAGCGGAGGAGGACCCTGACACCATTGTCTCTGCGGGAGCGATACAGCATCCTAAGCGAGACCAGTTTCGGTATGCAGTCTGCTGGGACACTTCAAGCCCTCTCACCCTGGCGTGTGGGGTGCCCAAGCCCAGTGAAAAGGCTGGGCTGACCCTGTCACACTCATGGCAGCTTCCCTTTCCTGGAGGGTTTCCTTGGTCCTGCCTGCAGGGCAGTGCCTACGGGGCTGCAAGACCCCCACAGCCAGCACCCCCTTCCCCTTCCTGCCGTGGCACAGGGCCCAGAGCAGCTGAAGCTGTGACTCCTTCTTCTCCTCCAGGCTCTCTGAGCAGCACAGACAAGGCAGAGCAGAAGATGGTCGACATAGCGGAACAACTGGGCCTCAGCTGGGCTGGTGAGTGCACACCTCATGGCTCTGAGGATGCACAGCACTCCTCGGAAAGCTGGCACCTGGCAAGGTGGGATTTGTGCTGTGGGGTGGAGTGGATGTGCTTTACGCTGTCCAGGGAGCTGGTGCAGTTGGTCTGCCTGCAGCAGCTTCTCTGACAGCTGGCTTTGCCTCCCAGCACTGTGAGCCTACTGTGGCTCTGAAATCAACCTTCTTGCAGCCATGCATGCTTTCACTCGCACTGACGCCAGGCTAAGATTTTGTTCTGAGTTTTGCGTTTCGCTGCTGTTCATGGAGTGCTATTGTGCAGCCACACAGCAGCAGTACTCACGCTTCTCCCTATCGGGAGACCCTGACACACTGGTCACAGTCAACCTGATTGAGAGGCTTCAGCCCCCGTCCTGTTCTGTCCCAGCTCCTGCTTCTGCACTCTTTGCCGTGTTCAGTTGTGTGTGATGTGTGGGACTGTGCTGGGTCTGGCTGAGCCCTTCTCTGGCCTTTCTGACTTGGGGTGGGTATCAGAGGGTGGGATGCTGAGATGTGTCATCTCCCCCAGAGCTGGCACGTGAGCTGCAGTTTGGGGTGGACGACATCAACAGGATACGCGTGGAGAATCCCAACTCCCTGCTGGAACAGAGCATGGCCTTACTCAACCTCTGGGTCAGCCGTGAGGGCAAGAGTGTCAAGAGTGAGTATCTGCTGTGTGGCGTGGAGGCAGTAGACTGGCTGCGTACAGCAGTGTGTGCATGCCCGCGGTCCCTGGCTGGCTCTGCACCGCTGGCTGATGCCTGTCTGCAGGCTGTGTGGGGCACGGCTGTGCTCCCACAGTCACCAGCTTGCTGACACTGGCTTCCCTCTGCAGTCGAGAATCTGTACACAGCCCTAAGGAACATCGACCGCAGTGAGATTATCAACACGCTGGAGGGCTCAAGCCGGCAGAGCCGCAGCCTGAAGGGCAGCTGGCGCTACACGGACAGAGACTACTCCCTCTCACCATCCCAGATGGATGGTGAGTCCTGGCTTCTGGCAGGGACTGCAGGAGGGCCCTGGGGGCAGATCCAAGCAGGCAGGTCACGGCTAATATCTTGCCTGACCAGGGTGCACCAGTGGCCTGCTGGGATCTCAGTGGGCACAAGGTGTTGCCGACAGACGTGGTCTCTTCACTGGGGCTTACGCTACAGGAAGCTTGTCCCTGCCACACTGCCTTCTCAGGAGTTCTGCACGTGGGGTGGACACACATTCCTTATCATGGTGTACCAGGGAGAGGTGCCTCTGGCTGTGTGAGCTGAGCCAGGGAGCTCTCAGAGTCCTGGCTATCTGGCTGGGGTGCTCTGGCTGGGGTGTGGGGACACAGCCGGGGTCAGCTGCATCGCTGACCCCAGGGAGCAGCCCAGCGGCAGGGACAGGGCTGTGTGCTGCTGCAGCCCTGTACTGTGGCTCTGCCCGCGCAGCTCTGGCTCATCGCTCTCTCCCTCTCTGTCTCTCCTCTTGTTCTGCTCTCTCAAACATGCCACCTAGTGCCATCAGGTGCGCGCACTCCTGTGGGTTACTTGTCACCTCTCTTCTCTGAGCTCATTCTGGCCTCTTCTCTCACCTTTCTCCACTGCCTGTCTCCACTGTCTCCACCTCAGCTGAGCCTCCGGGGAAATGCGTCCTGATCCAGCGACTGCATGTCACCAGGGACTGCTCCTCTCATGGCTGTCATGCTTGCAGGCAGCCACCCTAGGCCTTCTCCTCCTGCACTGCCCTGCACTCCTTCCCTTGCTGGCCCTGCACTGCTTGCCCCCAGCCAGGCAACAGGGGAGAGGTGCCCCTTTCTGGGGTCCCCGCTGTCCCCTGTGCCTTGGCTGTGCCTAGCAATCCTGCCTGGGGAGCGGAACGGGTTCTCTGCTCATCTCCAGGGGTGGAAAAGGGACTGGAGACTCAGAGCTGAAAAAGGCTGAGCAAAGCTCCCTGTGCGGGTGGGAGCACCCAGCTTGGCTCTCTCTCTGTGCATGCAGCCCTGGTGATGAGGATGTGACAACTGCATGCAGCCTGGGAGACACCAACAGGGTTGTAGGGCCCTGGCTGTGTCCTTCAAGGCCTCAGGGTTGCATGACATGTAACCTTCCCTGCTCATGGTACTACTTCCAACCTGCTCCTCTGTGCTGCGAAGAGGGACTGGCTGGGAGTCATTGCCTGCCAGGCTTGGCCACCTAAGCTCCAGACTGACACACAGAGGCTGATGAAGCAGGGAGGATATTGTGTCCTGCACTGTTTATGGGGCATTGTCTGGACCCCAGGGAGTGGGCAGCCCCAGGGGTCAAAGGAAGACACGGTAGCACTTGCAGGGACCACGCAAAGGCAGCAGCTCTGTGAGCGCAGCCCTGCTCAGCCTGGCCACTGGGGACTGCAGTGTGACCTTGGAGCAGGCACCCTCCTGGAGGCTGGTTCCCTTGCCCCACTGTGCTTGTGCGTGCAAGACGGCTGCTGGAGATGTCGCCTCTGTCTGCCCATATAGGTTACGCTTCGCTGCAGGACGAACTGCTGTCCCCCGCCTCCCTGCATTACGCGCTGCCATCCCCACTGCGTGCCGACCAGTACTGGAATGAGGTGGCCATCATGGATGCTATCCCCATGGCTGCCACTGAGCAGGACGCCCTGATGGAGATGTCCGACATACAGGTGTGGTCCTCGGGGCTCACCCCCTCGCTGGTGACTGCTGAGGACTCCTCTCTGGAGTGCAGCAAGGCTGAGGACTCGGATGCCACAAGCGAAGGCCGGTTCCCAGGGCAGCTTCTAGCAGATGCACATGGCCCGGACCACATGGGCTCTATGGACCTGGTTGAGGATGACACAGTGGACTCAGATGCCATGAATGGCCTGATTGATCTTCTAGAGCAGGAGGAGGGACAGAGGCCAGAGGGGAAGATGCAAGCCGGCGATCATCAGCCAGGGACTGGGAAGCAGGACCCGGAGAGTGAAGTCTCTTTTGTTTCAGTTCAGCAGAAGGTGCAAGCCAGGATCACGACGTCACCCACTGTTAGCCACATCGTGGAGAAGAGCACAGACAGGTACTGTGGCCTGGGGTGCTGGGGTGGCCGTGGGAGGGGAGCAGAACCACTTTGCCAGCTGTTGCCCAGTGCTGGGCCAGCTGCAATCATGTCCGATTTTCTTGCTTCTCTGCTGGTCATCAGCTCTGAAGCCCAAACATACCCCAGCAGGCAGAGCAGTGGCTTGGGCCAAGTGCCTCGCACCTCTCAGGAGATGCACGAGGGGCTCTTTGCAGAGCCCCTAGGAGGGAACCCAGGCAGAAGCCAGGCCCTGCATGTAGGCTGAGCTTGCCGGAGCCTTCTCAGCCTGGGCTGCATTCTCCCTCATTCCCAGAGGCTCCGGTCCCACATGATCCCTGGCAGAGCCCAGCAATGCTCCGCAGCATTGCCTTGGGCCCTCGCGGCCAAGCTGCGAGGTGGTGGGTTGGGCAGGGAGTGTGGCAGGGAGGAGCCCTGTGCCCTTCGTGCATCTGCATTTTATGCTGCTCATGCCGGGTGCCGGCAGCTCTGTGAGCCAGGAAGCCCAGCGCCTGGCGGGGTGCAGGCTGTGCCAGCGTGCCTGCTGGAGGCCGGCTGGTGCTCAGGGTGAGCACTCACGGCAAAGCTGACTGCCTCTCTCTTTCTGTCTTTCTCTCTCTGTCCCTGTCCCTCTCTGGTGCCCAGGCTGAGGGACTGGAATGCAGAAGGCTCCTTTATCTCCTGCCTACAGGACCTGACAGCGGGCTCCTGGCAGGAGGGGGTCACCCGAAGGCTGCTCCCAACGCACACCACGGCCTCCGGGGCACAGGGCCAGGAGCAAGAGCAGGTCCTGGTGCCGGCCGTGGAGCTGATGCGGGTCAGCTCCACCGAGGAGAGCGACTGGCAGCCCCAGCACCCCGTGGGCAGCTGGCAGGAGGAAGCAGACAGCCGCTTCTTTGGCCAGGTGAGGGGAAGAGCAGGGGGACCTGGTCCCACAGGAGGTGGAGAGCCTAAGGACAGCCCTGTTCTGAGCCTGCCACAAGGCCAGCCAGGCAGACAGGGAGTGAGCATGGTATGCTTCTTGCCCCCCTGCCCCTGGGGGTGCCTCTCAGCCCAGAATAGCCTGTTGTGCTTGATACCTGAGCTCTTGCTCTCCATTTATAACCTAGCCAACCTCCCTGCCTGCGTCCTTACTGGGTATCTGCTCTGGCTGCTGTCCCAACAACCTGCTGGAGCCAGAAATAGAGCTGGTCCGGGGGCCAGGCTGGGTGGTGGGCATCCTGCCATGGCCACACAGAGCTGGCAGTTACAAGGTGAGAGCAAGAGCCTTTCCCCAGCCAGGGCACACATGGCCATCCTGGCAGCATGGCCATGCTCGGAGGCAGTTGCTCAGCTCCACAATGCGCGTCTCCCAAGTCACGTGCAATTCCAGTGACACCCTCAGCCCCTGGCTCCTGCCTGAGGCTTCATTTGTCCTGTGACAGAGGACTGCACGCTGCCCTCCCACCGCAGCCAGCCAGGTTGTTGGCGAGCTGACAGAGAAGCGGGCCAGGGCTGTCCCACTCACCGCAGGCTGGGGATGGGCAGTGCTGTCACAGCCCTGGCCCCATGACTTTGACGAAGCTGTGAGCGCAAAGGACGCCCCACCTGCCTGCTGCCTTCTCACTGCCCACAGCCAGCTGAGCTGCGGCAGCTTAGGGTTACAGCAGCACTCACGCAGAGCCAGGACTCCGCACCGGGCGCGCTGCAGACCCACAGGGCTGCTCCTCAGGGTGCTGTGCCCATCACAGCTGGACAGCATGGCCAGGCTCTGAGCAGGGGGCTCCGATACACGGGGCCCACACGCGGCTGTGCATGTTGAGGCAGGATGTGGGCTTTCCTGGCCCAGCTGCTGATCGCCCTGGTGCTGCTGGCCTTCTTCCTGGTCAGCTGCCAGAACGTCATGCACATCGTCAGGGGCTCTGTCTGCTTCCTGCTCAAACATGCCCACCGCGAGCTGGACAAGGAGCTTGGGGAGACCCAGGGGCTGGTGGACGATGAGGAGACTCTCTCCACCAGGGTCGTCCGCCGGCGCGTCCTCGTGAAGGTAATGAGCAGGGAGTAGAGAGCCCAGCTCTGGGGCAGACACAGAGGAGAGCAGTAGTGGGACGGGGCAGGGTGGGAGTAGGAGGCTGGGGGGTGTGTGTCAGTTTTACTGTTCCACCTGCAAAGGGGCTCTCCTCACCCCCTGAAATGCCCTGCTGTCCCTCCTCTCTCTGCAGGGGAATGAAGTCCTTCATCTCCCTGGAGAGCAGGTGACTGAGGAGCAGTTCACAGACGACCAAGGCAATATCATCACCAAGAAGGTGAGTGATCAAGGGCACGGAGCAGGCCAGGGCATGGTGCAGCCCCACTCTCCCCTCCACCCAGCTGCCGTGCTCCTCCCTGCAGCCCGGGGGCCCATGCAGGGCACCCGCGTCCCACCATCTTCGGTTACGGTCACGGCACTTCTCCAACCAGACCCTGCACACAGGACAGAGGTTGCACACCATGAGCAGTTCAGGGCCAGAGAGCTAGGAGGGAGTCGTGGTGCCTGGGAGCTCGGTGTGACACCTGGCTGTGTGGGTCTCTACAGGTCATCCGGAAGGTGGTGCGTCACCTGGGCCCGGGTGACAGGCACGAGCAGGAGGAGCTGATTCTGGAGAGCTCCCTGCAGGAGCCCCAAGACCTGGAGGCTGAGGACGATCACTTCATGAAATACTCCATCCTGCACCGGGATGGTCTGGGGCCCAAGGTACAGTGCAGCTTATAGCCTGCCTCACAGGCTCCCTGCCCAGGGCCAGCACCACCTCTGCAGGACTCAAAGGCTCTGGGGCTCTACCACCCTCAATCCTTTCTTCTGTCCTGCTCTCCTCTCCTATTTCTCCTCTAAGGCTTCCAAGGGCAGCTCTTGCCCACTGCACCACTCTTCTTGCTTGGTGTTTTCCGCCAACTGACTCTGCTTTTCCCTCTCCTGTCCTTTTCTATGTGTCTGTCTGTTCACCTGGGTGATGTTCTGCTTCCTGCCCCTGTGGCTTCCTCAGGAGGATGTGCGAGTGCGTGTCCCGAAACCGGAAGTCTCTGGGGGCAGGATGGGGGCTCAGATAGTGAAACGAGCGAGCCTGAAAAGGGGGAAGCAGTGACCCCTCAAATGGCCTCTTTTGAGGTAACCCCACCTTTGCTCTTCCTTCTGTCCCAGCTCCTCATGCTGCTGCCTGCGCTGAGCTGAGCTGCTGGTCACGCACATCCGACAGGCTCTCAGCTTGCAGAGAGATGTTGCTGTGCTGCAGCAAAATGCAGAGGATGGGCAGCAGTGTGCCCTTGCTGCTGACCCACTCCTGGGCACCAAGCCTGGATGCAATGGGCGCAGGGTGCCCTGCTCTGCAGTGATGCTCCAGACAGTTCTTGTAGAGTGTGAGGGCAGGGGACTCCTCTTTGGCTCAGGATGTTTCTTGGGTCGATCTCCAGTGTGAGCACTGAATCATCCCTTGAGTTGTGCACTCCCTGTTCCCCCTGCCTTCCCTGTTGGGTGGGACTAGACCAGGCAGGGGGCTTCGTACAGCGCACTTGGACCCAGCAGCATTGTAGTTCTCTGCGTGCTCACTGCTGGGCTGGCGGTGCAGTGCTCTGGAGAAGGTGCTGTACGCACGCTCCCTAGCTGCCAGGTACAGCCTGAGCTGGGGAGGAGGCTGCCAGGCAGGGACGGGTGGTCCTCTGGCCTCTGCTGTGCATGCATGGCTGTGTCTGTCTGTCCTCCCTCTCCTTTCTCCACAGTGATGGTGAGCTCTCTGGGTGCATGACAGTCTTGTACTTGTGGCCAGACCGTGTCCACACAGCTACTGCCTGCACCACTCCTCTGGCAGTCTCTGGGTCTCCGGGGCAGCGCTCCTGCTCCTTTGCTCTTGCTGTTTGCTGTAATCTATGCAACTGGCCCAGGCTGTGCATTAGGAGTGTTTGGATCTTGCCTGCTGCCGTGAGAATGAGGGGCAGTCGGTTCCCCCAGTTGAGGTTAGGGGCTCAGGGCTGGCCTCCTCTACCGCAGAGCCTAAGCAGCCCTCCCAGATCTTTCCCAGTGCCACGTTGCCTTTGGCTCAGCTCCTACCTGTTGCTGCTCTCTAAAGCTGGGAAAGCACCAGAAATACCATCTATGCCGTTGCTGGTTCCGGGCAGGGCATGTACTGGTGCTGTCACTGTCTCACTGACACCCTCCAAAACTTGTCTTGTGGTAGCTAAGCACGATGGGTGCATGTGGGACAAGTGCAGGGTGCAGAAGGGGCTGGGACTGCCATGTCCCTGGCTGCCCCCACCCTTTCTCCAGGCTCTGCCACCATGAATGCCTGATAACCCCATCTCTGTCTCTGTGTCCCTCCAGGACCTCACCTCAACACCAAATCACTGAACTCCACACACGTTCTGACACAAACCTGTGAAGAGAGGAGAGGAGAGCAGAGAGTGGAGGGGAGCAGGGCTGGCTGTACATGTTTCTATAGGCTAATGGCATGATTTCTGTATGAGACCTACTTACCGTCCTATCCGCATGACTGACTGCAAGACGCATGAGCTACAGTACTTAAAACTGACGGAGGGGCCTCCGTCCCTGCCCCACTGCTGCCAGGAGCCCGGAGACAGCAGCACGCACCAGGGGCATCCTCCCAGCTCCTCTGGGAGCAAGAGCTGGACTGGCAGAAAATGAGAGGGAAGGAGACTCCACTCTCGCGTGTTTGCGTGTGTAGATGCACCCCCATGCCCACGCTCCAGCTGCAAGAGGGAAGCTGGGGCAGCACGGTGCTGCTCACCAGGGAAGGAGGGGTTTGGCCCCCATTGCCGGTGCTGCCTCTGCTGGACTCACCTCTCAGTGAGTGCTGGGCTATGGGGCTGGGCAGCAGTTGCCTAGAGTGAGGGCGAGGTGAGTGAGGGTTGTAGGGAGCACGACTGCCCTGGGCAGAGGGGCTGGTGCAGGGCTGCCCTTCCTCTCCCCAGCACGTGCAACGTCTCCTGCCAGGGCAGGGCTCTGGGCTGAGCACTGAGCTCGTTGCTTGTGTTGAAAGTGTAAACTGTACAGCAATCAGCCTTGTGTATATGAACCAATAAATACTATGCAAACCCCTAGGGACACTCTAGCAGTATGTACAAAGCACTAACAGCTCCTCTCCCAAATACCTCTTCAGGCTGCAGAACTGGCAAAATGTGCGCAAGCTGTGGTGAATGGAGCTGGGAGGCTGCAGGAGTAAAAGGGCAGCAGACGGCCCCTGCTCTGTGCCCTCTGGCTGAGCCTGGCCCCTCCTGGCCTGGAGAGGGGCCCTCAGGTGCAGTCCCACAGGCCTGGCCGCGGTGCAAGCCCAGGGTGTGTTGGCTACAACTGGAGTGAAGCTGTAGGGCCTGCACTGAGGTGCTTGGGGCAGTGAGACAGAGAAGGGGAAGCTTGTGCCACACGAGGGGTTGTGCCCAGCTCTAGTCAGCACAAAATCCACTCAGGGGGTAAGCCAGGAGCTGGCAGGAGCCAGCAGCCCTGCACTACGCACCCCGCGCAAGGGCTCTGCAGGGTCCCCTGGCCTCCCTTCAAGGGCACAAAGGAACACAGCCCGCTGGCCCCGTGGATGCTGACCCTCCCAGGACCAACCAGAGACTGGGGGGCTGCTTGCCCGGCAGCTGCGCTTTGGCCAGCAGCAGCAGCCTGGAGCAAGCAGCCATGCTGGGAGCTCAGCAGCCCCAGGGCCACCTGCTCTGGCAGGAAAGCAGCGATGGGCAGAGCTGCCTGGGTAACCCTGTGTGTGCAGTAGGTTGAATCCACTATGATACTTGACCCCAGGAGGGCCAGACGCAGGCAGTGGCAGCAGGTCCCATGGCCCTGGCTCCATCCTTTACCTAAGGCAGGGGCTTGGCTTATGTAGCGCAGAGGTGTCAGGACCCCCTGGCTCTTCTCCCTGGAGGTGGCCATGGACCTGTGTTGCAGGGCCTGAGTTTGTGGCCACGTGCAGAAGCAGCCTACCTTCAGCTCCAGGCTGGTGGCCCTGGCAGGGCAGCCTTGCCTCGTGGTGGATGTGCATCTGCTGGGAAGGCCCTGGCTCCCCTGCAGTCGAGAAGAAGCCTATCTGCAGTGAAGCAAATGACCCAGCTTAGCCTTGGAGAGCAAAGCAACCCCTTCCCCTCACCAAAGTTGAGCCATAGAGGCACAGATTCTCTGTCCATCACCCTAGCTGTGTACAATAACCTCCCTAGACCCACTGCAACAGCTGACTCCGTAGCATCACCGTAGAGTTGTGTGTGGGTCCTGTGCTTTGGCCTTGTATATGCCTTAGGGAATGTGCTGTGCTGCAACAGTGCCAGGCACCTGCAGTGATATTGCTTTGCGCTCAGATTGCTCGTAGGGCTGGTAGAGAGAGGTTGCACCCGACATTGAGAATGCTGCAGTCTGCACACTAGAAGCTTTTTAGAAGTTTTAAAAATTACTTTTATTTCCTTTTTTTAATTGTTATGGAAAGAAGCCTTTTCGATCTCCCAGTCTTAGACCCTGATGTATAGATCGTTTCCCTGTACACCAGCTATCAGACTATGAATTAATAAAGAAACGAACACAGACTGTGCCTCACCTTTGCTTTTCCCAGGGTTCAGGAAGATGGGGGCTGTGAGTGCGTGGCCAGGTGGGTTCCCATTGTCGGGGGGGGCGGTGGCTCTTTGTGCTCTGCCACGGGGGGCAAAGGCTGCGGAAACTCTCGCACCCCCGGCCGGTTCGGGCTACTCCGCCAGCGGCCTCTGCCCGGGAGGAAGGATGGGGATGAGGACACCCGGCGGGTGCGACTGGAGCCGCTGCGAGGGGAGTAGGCGGGAATTCCCGGAGTGCGTCCCTGCCCCACTTGTGGTGGCCCGCGTCCCACCCCATCCCATCGCACCCCACCCCATCGCACCGCGTCCCGTACCATCTCGTCTCGGCCCCGCGTCTCATCCCATCCCTGCCCGGCCCGGCCGCGCTATTCAGTATTCCCGGCGCTCCGCATCCCGTTCCGTCCCGTCCCATCCCGTCCCGTCGCACCGCATCCCACCCGATCCCGCCTCCTTCCCCCCGCGCCCGGCCCAATCGCGCGGCCCAGCATCCCCGGAGCTCCGCGTCCCATTCCAGCCTGCCTGATCCCTCTCGACCCCACTGCATCCCAGCCCTCCGTTCCGGCCCCGCATCCCGCCCGATCCTGCCGCATCCCGGCCCCGAATCCTGGCCGATCTCGTCACGTCCCGCCCCATCCCGTCCCACCTGGTCCCGGTCCCGGTCCCGCTACGCCCCGGCCCCGCCTTTCGACGGACCCCGCTGCAGCCCAGCTGATCCTGCCCCATCCCATCGCATCCCGGCCCCGCATTCCCTCCGATCCCGCCGCATTCCAGCCGATGCCATCGCGTCCCAGCCCCTCATCCTGTCTGGTTCTGGTTCTGGTTCTGGTTCTGGTTCTGGTTCTGGTTCTGGTTCTGGTTCTGGTTCTGGTTCTGGTTCTGGTTCTGGTCCCGGTCCCGGTCCCGGTCCCGGCCCCTCCCGCCCCATACTACCGCGTTCCTACCTGCCGCGGTAGCGCTGTTCGTCGTTCCCAGCACTCCGCGTCCCGCCCGGCACCGGCACCGCCCCCGGCCCTCTCAAAGTGCCGTTTGTCTGTCCCGGGCCAATCGCGCGCGGCCCACGCGGCGCAGCCAATGGCGAGCGGGGCGAGCGGAGCAGCCAATGGGCGCGCGGTATTCTAATGACCCCCGCTTTATCAGCACATGCTGGCGCGGCGAGGCCGCAGTTCTGGGTCCTGCGTGGGGCGGGTGTGTGGGTGTAGTTGCTGCAACCCGGGTACCTTCGTACCCACCTGCATTCCTGGGCCCCGTAGCCCGCGGGCGGGAATGGCCCGAATCCTGCACCACTGGGCACCCGGGCGCTGAGGGTGCCTCAACGCCGCGGCTATGGATGCCAACCTGCCAGGCTCCTTCCTGCTCAACGCGCCCTTCCCTGAGGCCAAGGCGCCTGTGTGCCAGTACTCGGTGCAGAGCTCCTTCTACAAGCTGGGCACCCCTGGGCTGGGCGCCCCGCTGCCTGCCGGCACTCCGCATGGCATTTCTGACATCCTGGGCCGCCCCACTGCAGCGCCTAGCGGTGCTCTGCTCCCTGGCTATGCGCACGCTGCGGGGCTTGGTGGGCTGGGCGCCCCAGGTGTCTATTATGGGGCACAGACAGGGACCATCCCCAAGGCTGGCAGTGAGTACCTGCCAAGGGGCCGGAGCTGCTGGTCAGAGTCAGCCACAGACTGGCGGGGCGGCCGGCAGTGCGGTGGTCGTAAGTACAGCGGGGCTGGGGAGTGGGCAGCGGGTGGGCAGCACGTGGGCAGGGGTGTGGGGTGCTGCCTGGCATGAGGCACAGCTGGTCACCCCATGGGCTGCCTTGTTTCCCTGCAGGTTGTCCTGTGGCCGTGGGAATGGCCTCGGTGCCAGAACTGAGGTCATTCACCCCCTGGGCTGCCCCATGGCTGGAAGAGCAGAACCAGCGCCAGACCTCAACTGGCCACGGAGGTTTTGCCTTAAGAGCAGGGGCAGCTCCAGTGGCAGAGATTAGCTCTGTGCTTGGCTGCCAGGCAAATGCCAGCTGGGCAGGGTAGGCAGAGCCCCCATCCCTCTGGCAGCCTTGCAGGGGTCAGTGCGCAGCCCAGCTCTGGGCAGGGACAGACACCGTGGGTCTGGGCTGCCAGCACTGCCTGCCTGCTGGAGAGCTGGCAGGGGGATTGCAGAGCATGTGCTGTGCCAGAGGATGAGTGGAATGGGTGCACCCACTGTCCCTGGGAGGCTCTGGGCCAGGTCCCCTTCTCCCCTCTCTAGGCGATGCCCTTGGAGCAGATGAGCTGATGAGCTCTGCCTGCTTTCCCACTGTGCATCCTGCAAGGTGTGGGACATGGGGGCACAGTCTTCCCAGTACTGAGGCGTTTGGGGTCGTGCACAGCTTGTAGGGACCATTCCCCTCTTGGTACAACAGGTCAGTGCTCTCCCTGAGTGGGAAGTGCGCAGCTTAGCTCTGTCTTTTTGGGGCCTGTGCAAGGGGCAGCTCAGCCCTCCCCGGGATGGGGCTGAAGTCAGAACACAGTTTTAATTTGGAGGAGAGGCAGCGTGGAGGGGCTCTGAGTGCTGGTGGGTGTCCTGGTGCTGTGCTTCTGGTGCCTAGAGCTGTTGCTGCAGGGAGCCCTAATGCTCACCCACCCCTGTCCTCTCCCGCAGCCCCTGTTCACCTGGCTGACAACATCCACAAAAAGAAGCATACGCGCCCAACCTTCACAGGGCACCAGATCTTCGCTCTGGAGAAGACTTTTGAGCAGACCAAGTACCTGGCGGGTCCGGAGAGAGCGCGACTGGCCTATTCCCTTGGCATGACCGAGTCCCAGGTGAAGGTGAGTGTGGGTCTCTTCATGGCGCGGGACGTGGGGCACTGTGGCTGCTAATCGAGCCAGTCCCGTGGGGCCACAGGTCTGGTTCCAGAACCGTCGGACCAAATGGAGGAAGAAAAGTGCCCTGGAGCCCTCCTCATCCTCACAGCGGGCGGGGGGCTCTGGTGGAGAGCAGGCAGCTTCTGAGACCGAGGATGATGAGTACAACAAGCCCCTGGACCCTGACTCAGATGATGAGAAGATCCGGCTGCTGCTGAGGAAGCACCGCACAGCCTTCTCAGTGCTGGGCTTGGGCACGCACAGTGGCTGAGTGCCAGCACAGCAGGCCTCTCTGGGCTATGGGGCGCCCGGCTGCCTGCATCCTGCCAGGGGGACCCGTGTGGATGCCCAGTTGTGGAGATGGGGTGGCTTCCATCCTGGGGGCTCCTGTCCAGGGATTGTGGCTTGCAGAGCTGGGAAGCAGTACTTGTGGGCAGCGTCAGGCACACCCGTGCTGTTGGCATCCATGAAATAAAGGTCCCAGCCAAGTCCCAGCACTTGCTTTGTGGGCACGCAGTCATGGGTGAGGCTGGGCCAGAGAGGGGCTGGGATAGCATGGATGGGGCAGGGTCTGCGTGCCCAGCAGGGGAAGGGGTTTGGGGGCTGTGTGTGGGGCAGGAAGAGCCCACAGGAGCCAGGCAGCTTCCCAGGGTTTTCCTCGGTTGGGTGTACACCAGCAGCAAGAGATGCTGGTTCAAAAGTCACTCGTTGGGGCCTCTTGTTGGAACCAATAGGCAGCAAATAAATATCATTTATCTTACTGGTGTGAGTGAGAGCCCATTCACCTGTCGGGGCTACAGGATTGATGAGATGTCAATAGCCCTGGTGTGTTTGCCTGCCAGCCTGCTGGCCCCCCCTGCACCATGGGGCTGTGTGGCCCCTGCGAGGGCTCTGTGGGACTTGACCCTTCAGTGGCACTGGTGGGTGCCACAGAGGGTGGTTGTCACAGGCTGGTGCTGGAGGGGCTTCTGCTGGCACAAGCATGTGGCCCGGGCAGAGCAAGCTTGGCAGTTGATCTGCCAAGAGCCAAGGAAATGCCAGCCAGGTGCGAGCAAACAAACCAGCCGTGTCCCGGGAGGAAATCGATAGGAGATAAGGTGCTGGCACCCATCGTATCCCCATTAGCAGTGCAGCACATGCATGAAGGAGGTGCTGGGGCTGCGCCCCAAGCTGCTCCTCTCTCACACACAGATGAGAACAGGCTGGTGGCCGAGTCCACCCCAGGACTGGGTGAAGCTCCCAAAGTGCTGAAACTTTGCTGTGGTGTGGCTGCAGAACTTCACTGTGCAACCCATCTGCCTGGGCCTACATTGGGCTTCAAGTCTTACCCAATGACCCTTTCTGACACACACCGGGGGGTGGGGGGGGGGAGGATTCTGCAAGGAGCCCTGAGTGTTCAGCAGCACTTTCCCAGGGTTCAGGAGGCTTAATTTCACCCTGAGGTCCCTGTTCAATCCTGCAGTAAGTGTGGGGCTCGTGATGCTCAACTGTGCAGCCCCTCTGCTGCCTTGGTGAGAAAAATGCCAGCGGGTGGCAGAGCTGATGGACCCTTCACAGGGGCTCGGGAGGGCAGATCCCACGGGCAGCAGGGTGCACAGGGCTGGGATGGGGTCTGTGCCCCCCAACCCCATGGCAGGCTGGGGAGAGCAACATCACAGTCTGTGGGCAAAGCATCACAGCAGGAGTGGGGTCTTTGCAGCAGCAGAAGTGTGGGGCTGCTAGTGGGATATTTTTTTGACATTTTCTAAGCTGCCCAGCGTGGCTGACAATTTTTAATGTACTAACTGCCTGGTCCAGTGAGCTGATTAATTGGTGCTGAGGAGATCAATACAAAACAGAAAATTAAAACAATTTTAAAGTGATTAAGTAGTTTAACACCTGTCTGGTGCCACGTCAGGGCTGGGAGACAAATAAAGCAGGTGGCAAAGGGCCTGCAGTAGCTGGGGAGAGAGACAACTAGCAGCCACAGCCTGGCAGCCCCGATACTTCCCATGGCCGGAAGGGACCGCAGGACAGTGCGGCTCTGCACAGGACCCCGGAGCAGCAGCCAGGACCACCCTCCTCTCTGCCCACCACTGTGCCCGCTGTCCCACTTTCCTGTATGCTGCCGTGGCTTGGCAGGGTGTCAAATGGGTGCGTGGAGCCCGGCACCAATGCTGCCATCTCCAAACCCACCTCGTGCCCTGCGACCAGGGTCTGCTTTGGTCTGGGACAGCACTGGGCATGCGGGCAGGGATCTCACCGAGCTCAGGCAGAGCTCGGGCTGGATGCTCTGGGGGCGCGAGCGCAGGCAGGGCGGCCTGGCAGGCAGATGGATAGTGGCTCCGCTTCAATTCTGCATCCCTTTTCTCCCAGACAAACCCCGTCAGATTTTCATAAATCAAAGCGCCACACTGTTTAATAAAAATTTATTGACTTACAAGTGATTATTTATCAAAAGGCCATTAATAGCGGCTCTGGGAATGATGTGCTACTGGGTGGTGCGTGGAGACTAATAGCAAATCAATGCCAGCATCCGGGTAGAATGCATATGAGGGCCTCCGGGCCCAGTGGGCTGCACAGCTGCTGCAGCCAGAGCCGGCAGCCCCTACCCTGCGGGCCGCCCAACACTCCCCCCGGTTATTTATCGCTTACAAATGAAATGATCGATACTTTTAATCTAGAGCTAAATTTATTAACTTTCCCATCGGAGAGAGACATATTGACTGGGGGCATGGGAAGGGGGAGCCGAGGGGAGATAGATGTGTGCATCCTAACCTCTCCACCAGCTCCTGGACTGCTGTGGGAGCATCCTGGTGGCAGCAAGGTTGCAGAGAAGGCCCTGGAGTCTGGAGAGGCAGTTGGGGGTCCAGCAGAGCTGGGGGGGTGGGAAGGCAGTGAGGGCTCTGGCACAATCCCCACGACCGCTGTGGGAAGGGAGCGAGCTGTGGGCTTACGGGCACCCACAGCCGCATGCGAGCACCCAAGGGTGCAGGGATGCTGCTGCTGGCATCAGACCACCTGCCCCGGGGAGAGACCCTGCCCATGCTTGCAGGGGCTGTGAAGTGGTGTTTCCTGGCCTGAGGGCAATGTCTGTACACTTGTAGAGAGCGCTGGGTGCACAGCCCCGGAGTGCTGGGGTCTGGCGAAAAGCAAAGGGGAGCCTGGAGCCCCTGCTCAGGCAATGGTTCCTGTAGTATAGGGGGTCCTTGAGGAGGAGGAGGAGTGGAGCTCACCCTGCTTGCACATTGGGCATAGGCTGTCCACAAATGCTGCCAGGCAGAGGCCACACAGAACATGTAAGTGAGGGTTTATGCACTGGGGCTTGTGGGAAAAGTCAGGGGTTTATAGACTCTTTCTCTCTCTCTCTTTTCTCTGTCTCTCTCTTGATATAACAGTGATTTACCCAAATAGAAACAAGCAGGAGAGAAGCTGCATTGAATCCATGTTCATAGCCAGGTCAGGGAAATTCCAGTTGAAGGTCACTTATGGAGAGCAGCTGTGCTGAGCAGGGACTGCAGATGCTCTCCCCAACAAACCACAGCCGGGCACAGAGGTGGCACTGAAGCACAGCTGCCTCCAGTGCTCTGGCAGCGCAAGCAGCACTGCTGCCATGAAACTGCATTGGCTTGTGAAAGCAGGCAGCAAACTCAGTGAGAGCTCCTAAGAATGTAAGGAAAATTGGGAAGTAGATAACCCCCTGCCGCAGACACGAGAGGTGCTGGCTGATGAGGACTCCCTTGGCTGTCAAGGCAGCTCAGCTCAGCACAGCTCACCAGCTTCTGTGCCGCGGCACACGCGCATATCCACGCACCAGCCCTCCCCCCCCCGTGCCTGCAAACACTGTATGGGAGCATCCAACACCGTAAGTGTTTCATTTAATATTGCCCCTGTAAGGGGTTTCACTGTAACAGTAACAAGAAGGCATCTTTGCCAAGAGCTGCCTAGGCCCAAGGGTTCCAGGCAGTAACTGTGCCTCTAGGAAAGAATGGCCAGAGGACAAAGGAGCAAGGCCAAGCAGCTCTGGAGTACCCAAGTCCACAGATTCAGAGCTGCTTCAGACAAGCCCTGGTTCGTGCTGGAGGCAGAGGGCTCCGGCCAGGCCCAGAATAACACTGGAGGCAGAGGGCTCAGGAGCGGCTCCGGTCTTCATGGTTGCCTACAATCATTTTGCTGTAGAGTTTCTGTTGCTCCTCCTTGAATGTGTCTTTAACCTTCTCCCGCTTCAGTCCTCCATCCCTGGGAAGAGAGTCAATATCATCAGAGGAGCTCCTGCCATAGCCAGACAGTGACACTGGTACCTGGGGCTCCCAGGCCACGCTGCAAACAAACCGTACCTATGGGGAGCTGCTGCCACACCCTGCGCTGCCCGGAGCTGCGCCCATGGCCCCGCACGGCACTCAGCACAGCAGCTCTGCCACAAGTGTTAGCTGCTCTCATACTACCCGAGCACTGCCTGTGGTCTCTTTGCCTCTCAGGCTCTGAAGGTCCCAGTGCCACAAAAAAGGAAGTTTCCAAGCTCAACTCACTTTGCCGAGCAGCATCAAGTCAGACCAGGGCACCTCAGTGCAAGCTGAAATCGTGGAATGACGCCCTGGTGCCTGCCCCCCCACACAGCAGAAGACTTTGTTCTCTGCTACAGAAGAGCAGTCTTGCAGGTCACAGTCAGTATGCATTTCCATTTCCTCACAAGCCTACTCTGCCCAACGTAAGACAAACCAGGACCCAGGAACAAGGAACCCTGGCACGAGGAAGAGAAAAGTGTGCCTGGACTCACCAGAGCAGATCCACAAGGCCCCCCTGCCTGGCAATGGCAGACTTCACTCGGTTTGCAAACTGGACGGCGTCCTCTTCGGGCTGCGACAAAACAACACCGGTCAGCAGGAGCAAAGGGCCAAAGCGGTACGAATGAGCCAGGCCCACCTTACTTACCTGCCTGGTCATTGGTGGCAGGTACCAGACGCTACAGACAATGGCCCAGCTGGTCATCATCCTGAGGAGGTAGGTCACCATGCCATACTTGCTGCTGTTCCAAAAGGCATCTCCAAACTGCGGGTCGTACTGCAGTGGTAGAAGAAGTCATGAAAGCCAGGTGGTGGTTGTGCCCTCCCTTAGACTCCAAGTTGCACCCTCAGCCCTCCCAGGGCACCACGTGGAAAAAGCTCGGCTTCCCCACGCCCTCAGACCAGGCACCGATCCTACAGCACCAAGACTGTGCTCTCAGAGAGGGCTGCTTGTGCTCTAAGAACATCTGCCTTCTCATACCTTGATGGCTACCGGGTAAACAGTGGCTCCAATTTCAAAGCTCCCCTTTTTGAACATCATCACAGACGTGTTGTTGATGCAGGTCCCTGTAAGAGGCAGTCACAACTTCCTCAGCTCCCTGCCCAGAAGGATAACCCATACGCCTCATGGCAAGGCCGCAGCCACCCAGCAGCCACCCTGACACCCTCCTGCCCTGTTGTGTGTGCAGAGCACACGTCACCGCGACAGCCGATCTCTGACTTCCACATTTGGGGTTCAGTCACCCTCAAGATGCAATGTCCCCTCTCTCTCAGCAAAGGGTCTCAAGGCCCTTGGCTGCACTACAAGGAAAGGAACAGAGACGCGGTGCTGTCCCCAAGTGCCCTCTCCCCACAAGGCCTGTCTGTCCTTGCTCCACAACTCACCTTCCGGAAAGATAAGAATAGGCAGCTTGCTCTTGTCCTGGACGTGCTCCGTGAGCCTGAACAGAAGAGTCACCTGTTAGCACAGGGGCTGTCGCCAGCACTCCATGCAGCGAACAGCCCTTATCTCGGCGCCAGCAGCAGTGCCAAGGCCTCCCAGCAAGTGCGAGGCAGCGTCCCCAGCCAAGGGTGGGGGCAGCCCCCCTCCTCCAGCCTCCACCCCCGCAGCCTCTGTCACCTTTTGGCGACGAGGTGACGATCCTTGACCTCAGAGCGCTCAAACCAGATGTGGGGGCAGGCTTTCACCATGGCTCTCTGTATCACACCCATGAGCCCGCCGTGGATCTGGCCCACCTGGACAGGAGAGAAGACACAAGTTACAAGACCTGGGGATGCAGGAAGGCCAAGGCAGCTCTTAATTCCACAAGTGCAGGGATAGGATGAGTTTTTCAGCTGAAAGAGGGGAGAATAAGATGAGACATTAGGAAGAAATGTTTTCCTGTGAGGCTGGGGAGGCCCTGGCACAGGTTGCCCTGAGAAATGGTGGCTGCCCCATCCCTAGATGTGTTCAAGGCCAGGCTGGATGGGGCTTGGAGCCCCCTGATCCAGTGGGAGGTGTCCCTGCCCATGGCAGGGGGTGGAACTGGATGGGCTTTAAGGTCCCACCTGACCCAGACCATTCTATGATTATAGATCTTTCTACCCCTGCCCTGGAAAGGCTGAGAAGAAAAGTTGCATGCTCCAACTGGGAGGGCAGATGCAGGAAGCCCCTAGTGCTTCCCACACTGCAGGACGTCCAGCTCGGAAACTGCTTTGCTCTGCCATGGACAGCAAAGCCCAAAGATACCCAGTGCCCCGAGTCCCATGCCAAGCTTGCTGGAAAGCCATGCAAAATGGGGTCTGAGGGTGCTTGGCAATATCATGCAAGGAGTCAAAGCTCTGCAAGCTCAACAGCCTCTTGTTGCCTCCTCCATGCTCACTGCTCCCAACGCACATGTGGCCAGGCCAGGCTGGGGCCGGGGTGCAGACCTACCATAGCGTAGTAGCCATCACTGGCCAGGATGATCACGTCAATGGGAGATGTGTGGTTGGCCACGCAGATGCCTCCATTCTTGGGTCTGTTTTCTCTAAACAAAAAACAACAGCAGAGGTGAGGACAGAGGAGGGGAGCGCGAGGCCTGCGCGGGGCAGCACATGGAGTGACTGGCGGGAAGGGTCCAGTGACAGCGGACGGGGCCTCCTTACCGGTTGTGATAGGTGATGATGGCTGTGAGGGCGCGCACGCAGATCCGGTAACACATCAGGTGGACGTGCTTGCTGAGGAACTCCTTACACCTGCAGCCCAGAAGAGCGACCATCACATCCAGTTCCATCACCTCCCTGTAATGCTGCCCCTCAGCTCCTGCTGCCCCAGGCTGCGAGATCTGACTGAGAGGTCACATCTCTCCCACAGAAACACATCTCATCCTGAGTTTTGCCACTGATTCTTAGCTCACAAGAACAAAACTTTGGCCTTTGCTAATTTCTGTTCTTATTCCTTTCATCACCCAGGGCTGAGCACTCTGCCAGGGCTCAGTGCTCTTATCTAGGCCCTTTGTTTAAGATTCCAGATTCGAGGCTATGGGGGCCAGGACCACCAGCCTTGTCCGCAGCAGGCACAACAGACAGGCCTTGCGGGAAAACTTCAGGTTTATCAGGTCTCAAACTGCAGAGAGGTCTCCCCACCCTCTCCTCCATCGAAGCCGAACTCACCTTCCATTTGGCAAATATCCCACCACTGTAGTACCAATCACCAACAAGCTGATCCCAGTAAATGCCAGGGTTATCCTGCAGAGAGAGGAAAGCTACACACTAGCAGAGCCAGGGCACAGGCCCTACTCTTCAAGTCTCTCCTGATCGTGCCTGTAGGCTCAGAGTGCAGCCGCGCTTGCCGCAGAGGAAAAGGCAGGTTCCTGTGGCAGCACTCACCGGAGCGGCAGGAGGAAGCAGTAGCGGATGAGAAAGCCCAGGCCCCAGAGCACAGTGAGGCGCAGGCTGATGTACTGGAAGTTGTAGTTGGTCCTGCTGAGAAGGTTCCAGGACTCCAGCTCCTCAGCTGAGAACCGCTTGGTCACTTCATCGTCCATGATGGTCTCGATGCCTTTGCGGCAGAAATAGAAGATATCGGAGAGCTCAAACTCGGGGGTGTCCAAGGCTTTGCCACTGCCGCTCCGGCGGATCTCCTTGATCTCCTCTTCCAGGGACATCGGCTCCTTTGCAATGATACCTGCAATGTGTAGCAGGCAGCTCTGAGCGAAGCACGACCTGCCTGCTCCAGGGGAGCCGAGAACCAGGGTCCCTTCCATTCTCCAGCCCTGACATGCGCACACCACTCCTCCCAGCTGCCTAGAAATGAAGCACCTCCTGGGTGCTTCCCTGTCCTTCACAGAACAGATCTCCCCATATCTCCCTCCAGTCCATCTGCATGGGAAGGCTCCCTAGTGCAGCTCAGCTGCTCAGAGACGCTGCATTTACCCCAGCTCCACAAAGAGTTTTGAACTTCTTACCATTGACGTAGGGCTTGTACAGCAGGTGGTTCTTCTCCTTGGCACCGCGCTCTATCCTCAGCGTCGCCCACTGCAAGAGATACACACCACAGGGAAGATTTGCAAGGCCTGTGACTCCAGTTGCATCTTGCAACAGTGCAGGACCATGGATCATGGGACAGGTGCTGTTTTCCAATCCTCATTTCTTCCAAGCCCAAAGCAGAGTCCATGTTTTCAGGCAGCTGCTGAAACCACCAGGTTGATGACGGGATGGGATCCTTCCTCCCCGATTCTGCTAATGTCTGCTGCTTCTTAGCTCACTGATCCCTCAGGAACGGCAGCATCCTCAGATGGCTCCCTGGCAGCCAGCTGCCCAATCCTATGCCCAGACTACCCATTATCCACAGAAACCTCCCTCGGATGATTCTCAAGAGCACCAGCAAACACTGCAGGCTGGATTTCTGGCCGATCTCCCTGCCTGCCCTCCAAGAAACCTTCTCACCCTCACACTCTTGTTTCAACAAGCTCCTAAAGGAGGACTCGTGTACAACATGCTTATTGCTCCGGGCCAGCCGCTCCAGCAGGGATCTGCAAAGAAGGGGAACCTGCTGGGAACTCCTGGCATTCCAGTCTCAGCCCACGCCAGCATCAGACGAGGATTGGGAATGCTAATTACATACAGAGCTTCCAGCTCATCTAGCAGCCTCCTCTGCCAACAGAAGGAACTGCAGGATTGCAGAACACTCCAGACACTGCCATCCCAAGAGAAGTCAGGAGAGGAGCTCTGATCAGCAGGAGCTGGGCAGGTGACAGAGAAGGCAATCTAGCAGGTGTGCCTCGCAGCGGCAGAAACCCAGGCTCACTCCCCACAGACTGCCAGACTCTCTGGGCTGGGCTCGCAGCTCAGGCCTCCAGAGCCAGGAAAAGCTTTCAGGTAAATAACACTCCCCAAAAATACAATTCCAAAGGACCAAATGCAGTGAGAGACTTCACTACCACATCTGTCAGTGGTTCTGCTGAAGCGCTCCTCTGCCCACAAAGATTCTTTGGTAAAAGCTGAAATAGAGTTCAAAGTCTATTCAGAAAAATAATTTATAAATTGAACTCCAAAATAGCCATTGGGATATAATGTTCCCAAGTCGATGAAAGAAACAAAATTAAAACAAGGTGAAAAGTTCCCTTTCAAATAACTCAGACTTCCTATTAACATTTTCTCCTGCCTCTGTTACTAAATGTGAAGTCTGGTCTTCGCATATCTGTGTTCACGGAGCACCCACTAAGCCCAGGTCTTCCCACTCGCACCCAGACGTTGGGAGGACTCTGAGTTCCAAGAGTTGAACGCTGCAGGCTCCAGGGCTGCCTTCCCAAGGAGCTGGTATGGAGCCAATGCCAGGGAACTGCAGCCCTTTTCAAACAACAGGAGCTGCACTGTGAATCCCTCAGCAGCCTGAACTTCACATCCAAGAGCCTGAACTCCACATCCAAGAGCCTGAACACTCCCCATCAAACACAGGCCACCCACGTTCCTTTTGTTTGGGCAGCCACTGGAGAGGGGGAAGGTTTTATCCTCCAGGAGTTTGGTAAAAATTCCAGTTCCTCCCAGGACTTGCTTCAAGGAGAGGTGCTGGCTCTGAGACAACCCGTAAGACCAGTCTGCCAAAGGTGAGGGAACAGCGTGACCCCAAGCTGGAAAATTCCACTTGGCGTCCCCATGCCAAGAGGTCATCAAGGGCTGTCGGCCATCCTCCGAGGCTGTGGTCCCAATGTGGCTGGGCTCAGCGAGGAGGGGCAGCACGGCGGGACAGATGGGTGCCAAGAGCTCTGGGTTCTGCCCATGGAGCACTCAGGATGTGCAGGACAAAGTCCTGCCTCATCTCCTGCTTGTGCCTTATCCAGACACGTGCAGGAGTGGAGCAGCTGGACTGCAGCCTCTTCCCACCCCATCTCACCCTACACCCCTCCTGGCTGCTCTCCATGCTGGGCTGGAGCTGCACTCGGCCATGCTTGGGACACCAACCCACCCGCTCCTCTTCTCGGCACACCTACAGATCCCACTGCCGGATCCCATGGGCCATGCTATCCTACAAGAATAATTTCAGGGCAAAACCAGCCCACAAACAGAGGTCTTGTAAATCCCATTTGGCTGAGATGATCCAAACGGATCATCTAGCACCAGCTCACGCTGACAAACCAGCCTCCCCGCTCTGCCACCCGCAATGCCCTGCTGAGGGGAAAAAGCCTCTCTTTCCAGCACAACCATGCTCCACAAGGCCCCTGTAAGCACATGGAAAATTCCAGAACATGACTTACCTGAAAAATCTTTAATAATGTTTTCATATAAACCTTGCGGATGCCAAAGGAGACTCCAAAGATTGCTGGCACGATGATGAAAACCAGGAGGAGAGTGAAGAGGACAGTTATGGAAATCCCCAAGAGGTTAACTACCAGGCTGTCAAAGGGGAGCAGGAAGAACATGGTGAAGGGCCGGGCAAGGCTGGCACCCTGTGGCCAGATGGAACAGCTGCCCGCAGCGAACAACCAGTCCTGTTATTCAGCAATAGTCTCACGCAGGCACTGAGTCCGCAGCCTGCTCACAGACCCCATTCCAAAGTTCACATCCTTTTTGGGCTCTGCGAGAGAGGGAATGCAACAGGATCAGGGAGAGCAGTTGAGAAAACAAGCAAACAGTCTGCCAGGAGCGCGGGTGAGTTCAGACAGCGAGGGCTGCGGAGCTCAGGGAAGAGGGAACATGCGTGTGGGCTCCTCCATGGGTGCGCAGTGGGCACAGCAGGGACACAGCTATGTGACTGGAGATCCTCCTGAGGCACTGCTGTGGGGCAGCGTGAGCAGGAGCTGGCAGCAGAATACCCTCCTGGCTGTGGAGAGCATGCAGAGCCTCCTCACTGGAACGAGGTGGAGTCCATCCCTGAGCCTGCATTGGAGGAGATGGAGGGAGTTGGCACTTGCAGGAGCCTACCGTGCGTGGAGCTATTATTGTTCTTTCCGTGAGGACGCAGATCCTTGCATGACGCCTGGAACAAGATTAATTCTGGAGCCCCTGGCACCCACTGGCGCTGAAGGGTCGTTACAGACAGGAATGAAGCCTGTGTCCCTGGAAATCTCTTCCAACAGCAAGTTGGCTTCTTGGCAGACGAGGCTCTCGCATGCCACCAGCTCTACTGGAGGAGAGAGAAACTGAAGTCAGGCAAGTCACGCAGCCCAGAGAGCCATCAATTCAGGGCGGGTGGCAGGAGGCCAGGGACAGTGGGCTCTGAAACGCGGAGGGCAGCGCTCAGGCAGAGGTCACATTGCTCAGAGCTGCTCCTGAGACACCACAGGCTCAGACTGGCACTCCAGCGACTGCGTGGCACTGCCCAGGATTTGGGAATCACCCCTGCTGCCACTCCTCCTGTGTTTTCATACCAGCCACACCTCACAGAGCAGCCTCATCCAGAACCACGCCTAGAGCAAAGACCCTGCAATCAGGTCCCCAGCACAGGAAAGGAGCCAGTGGAGTGAAGAAAGCCCTTCCTGATGACAAAGATCTTCCCGCCTCTCTCATTTCAGAGGCATCCGAGAGCGCTGAGCAGGCCAGGTACCCAGATTCCTGGGAAGGAATCACTTCCTCTGCTCCTGCCTATACCACTCAGCCCTGGCCATGGGCTGGATTCACAAACAGCTTAGGGCAGGAAGGTAGCCCACAGGGACAATCACTGTGATGATCAGCCAGAGCGGAACGTGCTGGGGCACGGGGAGCAGCTGGAGGTCAAACACCCCAGGCTCTTCCGCAGGAGGAAACTCACCACAGCACGAGCACGCACAGGGCCAGTAAAACGGGATGAGTCTGCTCGGGGCAGGCTTCCCTCTGGATAGCACCTCCACCTGGCTACAGAACATTGCCTGGGATGGGATCTAACAGGTACCTGGGAGGCAGAGGAGAGGCTGGGAAGATCCTCCAGCTGCTGCCAGGGATGCTATGAATATTGTTACTGCTTCAACAGAGCACGCACGCCTGCACAAACCACCTCCTTGGAGAGGCAGCACCACAGCCACGTGCATCACTGCCCACCACGCCAGAGCTATCACCCGTCAGAACCAGGATTGGTCTGACTGGCCACCTGTGCTGGCAGCTGCTGCCCAGAGCGAGGCTCAGCTCTTGTGCCCCTTTGCTGTGCCATCTGACTGCGGCCATGAGGGCAGCCATGCGCTGGCAGCACACACAGCCTGCAGCCACAGGCAGTGAACCCCGGGTTACAGCCACCACAGCCAATGCCAGGACAACGCAGCGGACACTGGTGGGCTGGCAGGAACCTGTGGTCCAGGGCAGGGGCAGAACCTGGCTGCCAGCCCCGTGGCACAGCAAAAGCATCCGACACTGGCATCTCGCACTGGCCGGCTCCAGGCTGCAACCTCCCATCCAGCACTGGGTGGGGATACGGCACACCTGGTGCTGGGCAGGCAACGGGCAGCAATGAGCATGTCTTCAGCTTCATCACCGGGAGTGTGGCACGGCGCACAGGTTTGGGGTGTGATGGGCCAGGGGCCACTGTAGAAGGGGTGCAATAGGACAGGGCCCGCTGGAATGGGGTGCAATGGGACACGGGGCAACGGGTCAGGGTCACTGTGATGGGGTACAAGGGGACAGAGCCACCAGGACAGGGGACAGCGGGTCAGTGGCCACCGGGATAGGATGCAATGGGACAAGGGGTACCGTGATGGGGGGCAAGGGGACAGGGGCCACCGGGACAAGGGGCCACGTCCCCCAGGGACAGGGCTCCCAGGGCATAACGGTACAGGGCCTCCCGGGACGTAGAGTAATGGGTCAGGGCCCACCAGGAAAGAGGCAACGGATCGGCAGGCAATGCGGGACGGCAGGCAATGGAACTCTTGCGCTCTTCCGCCCAGCGGGGAACGACGGGGCCGTGCCGAGGCCCTGAGGGCGGGGCGCTACGGGAACGCCGGGTAACGGTCCCGCCGGCCCCGAACAGGTGAGGGAGCAGCCGGGCCGCGTAGGACCGAACAGGAGAAGGGGCGAAGGAGAGGGGGAGGAGGAGAAGGGGTAAGGTGGGAGTGCCCGGTCCGCGCGAAGCCGGCCCCACCGCGCACTCACCCTCTGCCGCCGGGGCCCCGCCGCGAGCTGCGCGCGTGACGTCACCGCGCACTGCGCGAGGCCCCACCCCTCCATGACGTCAAGCAACGGCCCGTGCGCAGCAGCAAGTCCCAGC